>CM048746.1:187778358-188163358 GCA_026315105.1 Locusta migratoria
TAATCTGCTGAGGAAAAACCTCCCCCAAAAAAGCTCAGCGCGGGGATAGTATTGTGTTAGCTATACATCTGATTTCTCTTCTTGGAGTATTAAATGGTTATATAAATCCTCTTCTTCTATAATTGATTGCAGATCATATTTACCTGGATATAGTTTTTCAATAGCTTGCGCTATGGCACTAGGTGGATAGGGGTATTTATACTTAGGGTAATTAATAGTGATTGGACTTCTTTGCAGCAACTCGGTTGTTTTAGTGCTTGTTGAGATTCTACCAATTCCATATTTTGCTGTCATCTTTATAAGCCTTTGTTCTAGTGGCTGGATATTAGCTATTTGGTATAAATCTTCCCTACTGGTGCTAGGGCTAGCTCTGGCAGCGATTCGAAGAATTCTCCTCTCAGTACTTAGTTTTTTTTTTTTGGACATGAGCTCTTGACGGTAGCCAAATAGGTGCTGCATACTCAAGGTTGGGTCTAATATAACAGCAGTAGGTATAAATGAGGGCTGATGTTGATGCTCCATTAAAGTTTCCTTTTATCATTTTTAGTAAGCCGAGTCTTTTTCTGGCTTTATTTATCAGATCAGAAATTGATTCTGAACATAGTTCATCACGTTATTCAACCAGATTTTCCTTGGAAACGACTAAATGTAGGCTGCCAAAATGAAGGCTTGTTAGTTTACTTGTAACGGGTTATGTCTTATCCTAAAAGGGCTTTAAAATCCGTGAACCCAAGATGAGGTACCCGGCTTTTAAGAGCTCGCCTCCCCACCAGACCAGATGTGTGCTGTGGCCAGCTTATACGACCGGGACCTAAATCCCTGTGTCCTTTGTGTTCTCACACTAGCCGTATTTGCTACAGCTCCTAAAGCATTCCGAACTGAAAGAGGCGGTCCCTTTGTGTACCCGACACGTCGCTGACTATTGTAAACACGATCTTCTTAATGGCCTAAATGTCATTATTCCCTGTTGCTTGGTAAACATGCTTTGGTGCGGTGTCATTCCGTTTCTGGAATTTACCAGCTTACCTCGGTCTGTTCCTCAGAATCACGGCGTGACCTGAAGCATAGTATGCTATTGTTCAACCCAGAAAAATAGGCTCCACTACATGATACGATGCTGTTCCTAACGGAAAATAGTAAAATTTAGATCTCCGTTAATTTTGAATATCTCCCATATTATTTCACAGCTACAACTGACACTGTAATTCTGTCGCAGACAGCAAACAACCTGGAAGAATAACTGAACGTAATGGACACTGTCTTGAAAAGAGAGTGTAAAATGAGAAAATGAATATAACAAGGGTTATGGAATCTGCTGGAAATAAGTCCAGCACTGAGGGAATTAGATTAGGAACCGAGACAATAAAATTATCAGATGAGATTTGTTACTTGGGTTGTGAAAAAAGGCATGATGGCTGGAGTAAAGAAGATACCGAACGTAGAAGAATGGAAAAGGGAAGAAAAGCTTTTCTGAATTTGTTAAACATCAGTATTAATTTAACTGTTCGAAAGACTTTTCTGAAGTGGTTTTTTTTATGTAGACTTGCAAAGGATTGAAATTTGGAGAAAGGTTCGTTCGTGCAACAAAGGGGCAGAAGATTTTGAAATTTGTGCTACAGAGGAATACTGAGTATCAGATGGATAGATCGCATAATTAATGAAGATGTACTAAACAGAATTGGGGAGTAAAGAAATTTGGCCGCGGCGGATTAGCCATGTGCATTGGGGTGCCGTGTTGTAATGCGCGCGGCCGTTCTCCGTCGGAGGTTCGAGTCCTCCCTGGAGCATGGGTGTGTGTGTTGTCCTTAGGTTAGTTTACCTCAGTGTAAGTAGTTTGTAAGCTACGGACTGATGACCACGCAGTTGAGTCCGATAGATTTACAAACATTTTTTGAAAGAAATTTGTATCGTAATTTGACAAATAGAAGCGACTGATTGATAGGACATATTATAATGCATCAAGGAATCGTCACATTTAGTACTGAAGGGAAATGTGGGAGTAAAATATAGAAAAGGGAGAAATTCAAATGTTTGAAGAGCTTATGGGACTTAACTACGGGGTCAACAGTCCCTAAACTTTCAAACTACTTATGAACTAGCTAATACTAAGGACGCCACAAATATCCATGCCCGAGGGGGGATTCGAACCCCCGACCGTAGTGGCTGTGCAGAACGTGAATGGCGCGCCGCAGACCGGTCGGCCACTGCGGCCGGCTCGAAATAGGAGACCAAGAGAGGAGTACAATAAATAATTTCAGTTGGATGTGGGTTGCAGTAGTTATTCGGAGATGCACAGCGTGGAGAGTTACATCAAATTAGTCTTTGGACTGAAGACGAGAACAACAAAGAACTGATACATGTACAGGAGGTAACTGTTGTTTTAGTGAATGCGTGCCGGGGGGGGGGGTTGTCCAGAGATAGCATCTTCTCCGTCTGGGATGACTGTGCGTAGGGCACAGGACCACAAACAACAACATTACAGCTTCCTATCCGTCAATATATTGCCGGTACTCCACAAATGGCAGAAGTATGTTCCAGCTCACCTGCTTACAACGGGTGGCGTGTGTAATAAATTTAAGCAACTGTACTAACTTCAACTTTTCGATGTCAACGCAATATGTAAGTGCTTCACGTTTGTGATAAAAATGAAGTGGATGGTAGAGAAACAGTTCTCTCTACCGAATTTCGTATATTGAAAAAGAACGTTCTGAATTCCTCATAACGACAGCTTCTGATGACATTCGTTCATAACTCCGACTCAAGTGGCGTTATAGCGAAAATAACAAATTACAGGAAGATCTATATTACACTGTAAAACGTATTCGACAAACATTTTCTTTAAACATTTCATCCAGCTTCTTTGACTAAATAACTTCACTGGCACTATTACACTATCGAATGATTTTCATCGTAATTGCTGGGAATGACTTAATCTATGGTAATAATGTTTGACCTACTCCGTGATAGTGTATGATTAAAATGCAGGCATAGGATATCATATAGAGTACAATAATAATGAAATCCCTGGGGCGGCGGTAGTCTTGACCGTTACGGACTAATTGATACTAGTTTTAGCTGAACCGTGTATTGAAATACATTTTTATTCCGAGATTATTTCAGTAGCCGGTTTAGTTAAACGTAGTTTTTATTTGTAACGGTCAATGCTATCGCAGTTCCAGGGATTTCATTATTATTGTAGTCTGTATGATATCCTATGTTTGTTTCTTAATCGAAATATCCTCTGAGTAGGTGTTGTTATTACCATAGATTACTACAATCCTAAGGCACCGATTTCGGCATTGTAGCTAAATTCATTTTTATTTATTTATTTATTTATTTTCACATATTGCAACGTAAATGTTATCTTGTATGGACTAGTTCTCCTTTTCTTCTTCGTTAGATATCTGAAGATGCCATAACCGGGCGTAACGCTTCATATGTAAATAAAAAACGGATTTTTGCAACCAACACAGTGTTTTATTAAAGAATTTCGACTTCACACGGTTGCTGTACCACAGCCCAAAAATAGAATGGCATGAAGTTAAAAGTGTTCACACAAATGTACTTCACGAGTTACACTGCGAGGAGCTATCACCCGTTTCAGGTTGCCCACATATTTAAAAACGCTTATCTTCATACATCATCTAGATATTTTACCAAGCCATAAAAATGTGTAATTCATTCAAAATAAGGAACCAGCGAAAAGTTACGTATTTTTTCATGTGTAACCTGTTTAGAGACTTTATCATCATTAATAAGGGAAACACTCTGACCTTTCGTTGAGATCCTAGAACGGATGAAGGGAGACTCCTGACCTAAAACTCCACGCGATACAGTTGGGACAATGCCACTTTATATGACGCTTAACGTAGACAAGGATCGTGACTTAAGGAGACAACAGACTAATTACATTCTAGTTAAATCACGTTTTATATATCTGCAGACACAGACAGTGACCATAATTTGGTCATAATGAAAAGTTCATTCAGATTCAAATGTCTGAAGAAGATGGCAGTAAAACTAAATTGAAAACTGGAAAACCTAAAAACAGAGGGACTGGCAATGCAATAGCTAAAAATTTTCGACGTGGTGGATTCAATGAAGTCTGGAAACAACTTAAATCTTGTATATACAAAGCAGCAAATAAAAAAAAAAAAAAAAAAAAAAAAAAAAAAAAAAAAAAAAAAAAAATTAAAATAAAATAAAAAAAAAGTTGGGAAAAGTAACTCCAAAAACAAAAGGAAATGGATTACAGTAGATTTTATTCAGGTTATAGGCAACAAGAGACTATACGAAAACACAGCTGACGACGAAGGAAAAACTAATTACAGAGAACTAAGGAAGGGAGGCTAATAAAAGAAAAGAAAATTTTCTTGAAGAAATACGCAAGAAAGAAAATACACTAATTGAAGAACTGTAGTAGCCTACTGAAAAAAAAACCACACAAATATTTCAACTAACTCAAAATAACAAACTCGAACACAGCAGAAGACAAAGAGGGATAATGCTGTTTGGTGAAGACAGTGACGAGATGGAAAGAACATATTGAGGAGCTGTATGGCGGAACATCTCTTTCCGAGGAAGTAATAGGAAAAGAAGAGGAAGTTCAAGAAGATGATAAAGCAGACGAGATTCTGAAGGAAGAGTTTGACACAGCACTTAGAGACCTGCGGAACAACAAAGCAGAGGTATTGATGACATCCCTGTAGGACTAATCAAGAATGTTGGTGACAGCATGAAAATGAGGCTACTCAAACTGACTAGGTTCATCTATAACACAGGACTGGTATCGACAGACTTCCAAAACTGCATCATTCTTCCTATATCGAAGAAGGTAGCAGCTACAAAATGTGAACAGTATCGAACCTTAAGTCTCATGTCATATGCATAAAAATAATTCCGAGGAGAACTGAAGAAAAGGTGGAGGAGATAATGAGTGAAGATCAGTGTGAATTCAGAAGCGTATTGGGAACAAGAGAAGGGATTTTAACACTGAGACACGTTATCGAAAGCGAATACAGGAGAATAAACCTGTCTATATTGCCTTTTTAGAGCTGGAGAAGACACCTGCTAATGTCATCTGGCAAAAGATGTCCAGACTGCTAAAGAAATCTGGCATTAAGTACAAAGACTTCCGTGTGATACTCAGTCTCTACAAGAATGATGTGGTAGTGATTAGGTATTTTCATCAAGAACAAGAAGCAAAATTTAGAAAAGGCGTGAGACAAGGATGTGCCATCTCTCATTTTATATTCAACGGATAATCCAGGAAGCTATAGACCAATTTCGTGAAACTATTAAAGTGAGGATCAAAATAAATGTTTAGAAATCGACATGCTGCGTTACGCAGATGATATTGCTGTGGTCGCGCAGAAGAAAGAAGATCATGTAATCACAATAAACTAGAAAGAGGCTAAAGTGATGGTATGCAGCACTGAAACAGAATATAAATCTGTAAGAATAAGAATTGGAAGAGAGAAGCTAGGAGTGATAGAGGAACATCCAGACGAGATGAGACAAACTAGTAGGCCTTATTCTAAGACGCAACATCATCTTTGGAACAATAGCATAAGAAGTTATTGAGGAAAGAAATCGCCGGGGACGGCCCAGTATGTCATACATAAAACATGTGGTGAACGATGTTGGTTGCAGGTGATACATACGTGGAAATGAAGAGGAAGGCGCAAACCATATGACTGAACGCTAAAGAAGACGAAGAAGAAGGGAAATATTTTCGTAATGATTTCATGGTATGTTTGTACGTGCTGCATTCTACGTCAAGCACTGCAGATGTCTTTTTATAGTTTGCTGGAATCTGACATTTATTTTGCCCGAGTTTTTGAAACATCTCATAAAATATCTGTATAAATTACTTAGAGTTAAATGTATAAATGCACGAAAAATATTTACCTAGCCAATTGGTGAAGCGTTTCATTACGCAAAAGATGAATGTAGGTCGCTTGTTTTATAGAAACAGTACGCAGTTAAGTACTAGAATCCTACAGTGATTCACTTCACGTATTACTGCAAGCAAACTGTGTACCTAGATATAAATCAGTTCAGGAAGAATTTATGGAGGTTGGTTTACAATCAAACAAATACATTTATTTCACGTAAGTACCACCAAGTGCTTAGTCCATTTAATTTATTCCCTTATATTATCCACAGTTCAGCCACTTCGAATACAACTGAATATTGTAAAGCTTATTTCAGACTGAAAGTCTTGTTAAACTATTCAATAAATTAAAATTTTTATTTTGTCAATCAGCCGTTCTTATGAGAAGATGAAGAGGCTTGCTCAAGATAGAGTAGAGTGGAGAGCTGCATCAAACCAGTCTCCGGACCGAAGACCACAACAACAACACATCAATCAAAATATAATTCGTGATGTGTGCTGTCGTGCAGCAGAACGTGCTTAAACTATAATAAGAAGTTACATCTGGCCTACGGAGTAGAGGCAAAGCATACGTTTGGGAGTGTATCACATCGACCTCCTGTGGGCCAGGTGCTGCGAGCCGCGGTGGCTCGGTCGGAGGGGGTGAACACCCTCTCTAATTACAAAACTGAGCCAAATGATAAAGCAACAACACAAAGCGAACATGAAAAAAACGATCGCAAAGCATCCATCTACAATAAAGGGAAAAAAGATCAGAAAAAGTTTTCGTTTGTTAACCGGATAGTGCTGTGTTCACGGCCTGCTCATGTCAGTTTGTTTACTGCATGGTACTAGGAAGTGTAATATGAGGTAACACGCAAGTAGTGGTTCCTGAAGTACACTACTGGCCATTAAAATTGCTACACCAAGAAGAAATGCAGATGATGAATGGGTATTCATTGGACAAACATATTATACTAGAACTGACATTTCATTACATTTTCACGCAATTTGGGTGCATAGATCCTGAGAAATCAGGTCTTAGAACAACCACCTCTGGCTTGGATGGCGTGTACAGGTACAGATGCCCATGCAGCTTCACCACGATATCACAGTTCAACAAGAGTAGTGACTGGCGTATTGTGACGAGCCAATTGCTCGGCCACCATTGACCAGACGTTTTCAATTGGTGAGAGATTCGAAGAATGTGCTGGCCAGGGCAGCAGTCGAACATTTTCCGTATCCTGAAAGGTCGGTAAAGGACCTGCAACATGCGGTCGTGCATTATGTGAAATGTAAGGTTTCTCAGGGACCAAATGAAAGGTAGAGTCACGGGTCGTAACACATCTGAAATGTAACGGCAACTGTTCAAAGAGCCGTCGATGCGAATAATAGGCGATTGAGACGTGTAACCAATGGCACCCCATACCATCACGCCAGGTGATACGCCAGTATGGCGATGATGAATACACGCTTCCAATATGCGTTCACCGCGATGTCGCCACACACGGATGCGACCATCATGATGCTATAAACAGAACCTGAATTCATCCGAAAAAATGAGGTCTTGCCATTCGTGCACCCAGGTTCGTCGTTGCGTACACCATAGAAGGCGCTCCTGTCTGCGATGTAGCGTAAAGGGTAACCGCAGCCATGGTCTCCGAGCTGATAGTAAATGCTGCTGCAAACGTCATCAAACTGTTCGTTCAGATGGTTGTTGTCTTGCAAAAGTCTCCGTCTAACAGACTTAGTGATCGAGACATGGCTGCACGATTCGTTACAGCCATGCGGTTAAGATGCCTATCAACTCGACTGCTAGTGATACGAGGCCGTTGGGATCCAGCATAGCGTTTCGTATTGCCCTCCTGGAACGCAACCAGCGCGACCAGCAATGTCGCGATACGATAAACCGCAATCGCGATAGGCTACAATCCGACATTTATCAAAGTCGGAAACGTGATGGTAGGCACTTCTCCTCCTTACACGAAGCATCACAACAACGTTTCACCAGACAACGCCGGGCAACTATGTGTATGTGAAATCGGTTGGAAACTTTCCTCATGTCAGCAAGTTGTAGGTGTCGCCACCGGCGGCAACCTTGTGTGAATGCTCTGAAAAGATAATCAGTTGCATATAACAGCATCTTCTTCCCGTCGGTTAAATTTCGCGTCTATGGCACGTCATCTTCGTGGTGTAGCAATTTTAATGGCTATGAATGTAGATGGTGCATGGAGATCATATTATTTTGTACAACCCTGCTGTCATTTGTGTGAGCGCAGTATGGCTGTGTGGTGGAACTATGTAAACAACTGCTGCCCTTTGGGTGGACAGCAATGCAAATCCGGGACTGCGGTAAAATGTTCTGTTGATCAGACACACGCCTCTAGCGCTACTACATACGAGTATATGGATGTTGTCGCATGTCCCTCTTATGGCAGTCGTCGCAAATATTTGAGATAACTAGATAGTGTGTTTGTGGCAAGTTTTACATTGCCCAATCATGAAGGAACATAGCAACTAGGCTAAGAGAGCATGAACGCAGTTGGAGGTTACAAAATCATGACTCCACTTTTGCTGAACATGTTCTGAGTGAGGGCCACAGATACCAACCACAGTCCCAAGTACTCCACTTAGCCAGCAAATGCCAGAAACTAAATCTACTAGAGGTCTTAGAAATAAACAAACGTGTATCTCACAGTCCAGGCTTTATATGAAATGCTCAAACAGTGCTCAACACATCACCACTTCTGAACCAACCATAATCCACAGAATATCTAGGCCTGTTCCAATTTTATTCCTCCACTTCTTGTATCTTCATATTTTAACTTGCTCTACTTTGAAGTCAGCATATGCTTGTAATAGTTCCCAGTACTTTTGGCTAACATTTACTTTACTGATATGAAGTTGTATATCTAATTTAAATTTTTTACAACCACTGTTCATCTACTTTCTGTGTTAATACCAATCTAGCCTCCCACTGTATCACACCAGCTTTGTATCTTTCTTTTTAGTACTAGTATTTCAAATTATCCTGTACTCTGCCCTTATAGTAATTCTTTATTTAATTGTGAACACTATAATTGAATATGTTTATCTTCACCATTTTTCAGTTTGAATGCATACCTCCAATTTGTTAACCTTCTCAATTCACCAATGAACCCCACCTACACCCTCCTATCCAACCCCTATATTTTTGTCCATTTGTTTATTTTGTTAGAATAGTGCGTCAGGTTTCTAATATTTGCATCACCTTGTCTTTAGAACAAACCGTAAAACACCGGATTCCTGTTTCAGTTTATTTTTATACTCTGTAGTCATTTTGTAAGAATTTATGTTTGCATTGTTTCTCTATGTATGGTATTTATGTTTCCTTTTTTATTACTATTAATTTACATATTTTATTGAAATATTTATTTACACTGTCACTGCTCCAGCAAAGAAGTTAATTTACCTTTCTGTATATAACATATCTTCTGTTTTACTAACAACACAAGTTCTTTGACTGAACTGCAGTAAATGTCTGATGATTGCCTCACAAGCCGAAAATCGATTCACAAAATAAACAAAACAGTAGAAAAAACACAAAATTGTGTATTTAATCTTCATATATAGTGTAAATGTTCTCGTTTGTCGCCAGAGTGAGACAGAGAACTTTAAATTATTCTCTATAGATAAGCATGCATGCATGTCACACCAAATAGCTTCCAAGAGATATTGAGCAAGTATATTTGTCAGTTCACTGCTGAACATGGTCACATTTTATGTATATCTTCGCACAAGTGCGGCGTGTGTGTCGACGTCACTGCTGTCGATTTCGCTATTCAACACCAGATTTCCTCAACGACACGCCCTGTAGATTTTACGTGATCAAGGAGACAAAAATGTACCCTAAGGTCACAGCAATCAGTTACCCTTCAGGTAATTTAACGTCAATCAAAAGTGCGCTTTCTCCATCGTTAACGACTACCTCGCTGTTCTCTGACATGCCTAGTTGTCTCGTGCCTCATGGTTTCACCTCCTTGTGGTCATTCTTACCTCGCACATGTCTGCAGTTCATTAGAGATTAACACCGAGTGAATTTCCTAACTGAGTTTTGAAAACGGAGAACGAAGGTCGGCGTTTTACTTTTCTAGTTTGCGTTTTTTTTTGCGAGACATGCAAGTCTGCAATATCGCTTGAGCCCCGCTAAACATATGGTACATGCCTGTGCCCTGAGGCTCCGGTCCTGTAATTTGCATGCCAAGTATGCAGGATCTTTAAACACCCACTTAAACTCTGGACCTCGCTTTCCTGACGCCCTAATTGACCGTTTCGAGTTTGTGTTGTGTTTCCCTCCGTTATCTTTTCAGAAAATTACAAATTATCGACTTCCCTCTGGGAGCTCAATTATTTTCCCGAATTTCTCGCACCTCAACATCTGTTCGACGATTTGGCCGGTTTTATACAACGCTTTTGAATGAATACTAAGGTAGCTTTTAAATGACTGTATTTTCGTGTTGGTTTCACTCGTATGTAATTTCGTGTAAAACAACTAGATTTTCCACGCATACATTTGGTTATCAGCTGGTAAGCACGAACGTTTTAGGAACATAAATTTAAAGATTACGCCAAGATGTGGATAAACTAAAGATATAATAGATGAAAAGCCCAATTTCTAAAATATAAGGTCTGTCCGTAATAATTTTCTAGTTCATTACATCGAACAGTCAATAAATTACTTGTCTATGTATATAAAAATGAATTGCTGTTCGTTGGTCTCGCTAAAACTCGAGAACTGCTGAACCGATTTGGCTAATTTTAGTCTTGAAATATTCGTGTAAGACAAGGGAAGGTTTAAATGTTGATAAAATATGGAAAAGTAGTCCGTAAAAGAGGAAAATCTGGAAAAAACTGAAACAGCTTTTTCCAGTGAGCTATCAATACCTTTCGTCCAATTCGTCAATTTTATGTTGAAAGCAAGAGAAAGGGTCGCATGAAATAAAAATTCGGAAAAGTCGCCCGGAAAATAGGAAGATTTAGGAAAAAATGAAAGCGATTTTTTCCTATGAATAAAAATCAATTGCCACATGGTTGTAAGAGCATCACTTGAGTACGGCTTGACAGGACAAGCTTTGTACGGAGAGGGGTATTTTTTTTTTTTTTTTTTTTTTTGTTCTTTATAGTCTTGGAAAAGTTTTCAGTAAAAAAAATAGGGATAGTTACAAAGAAAAGTCGCAAAATTCGAGCCAAGCTCCTTTTTCAATGTGTTTCTAAATGTACTCAACACTATAAGGTGAGAACCGTCCATTTTGATCATTTGACGTTCAGCTAAAGATGAACTAAAAATTTGGGAAAGCTAGCAGGAAAATTTGAAAATTCGCGAGAAACTGAAAGAGCTTTTTGCAATGGGAGATCAATATCATTCGTCTGATTGCGATAAAATTTTGTATATTTGTCGTTCAAAGCAGGAATAACTTTCTTATGCGCCGGCCGGGGTGGCCGAGGGGGCTGAGGCGCTCCAGTCACGGTCTGCACGGCCACTACGGTCGGGGGTTCGAATCCCCCCTCGGGCATGGATATTTGTGCCGTCCTTAGTCTTAGCTAGTCCATAAGTAGTTTGTAAGCTTAGGGACTAATGACCCCGTAGTTAAGTCCCATAAGTTCTACAAACATTTGAACAATTTGAACTTTCTTCTGAAATAAAGATTAGGTGAGGCTTCGCGGAAAACTGGAAAATTCAGAAAAAGAGATTTTTCTATGAAATATCAAGACCATTCATCTGTTTGCGATAAAATTTTGCACATTCGACGTTCAAGCGAGAGGAAGGTTTGAATGAAGTAAAAGCTTGGAATAGTTGGCCAGAAAATAGGAAAATTTGTGGAACACTGAAAGACACATGTCCAGGATAATATTCATGTCACATTCGTGGAAGTTCAGGGTGACATGGAAAGATTGCGAGGAACATTTAGATTTAAAACATGCAAAATAATGACTTGGTTGTCCTGTTGGGTGCATTCAGAAATATACGTTGAAAGAGTAAAGTTCGCTTTACACGATCTGAACCCGTATATGAACTGTCAAAGATAAAAATGAATTGCTGTCCGTTTATCATCGCTTAAACCTTCCCTGAACTTCCGTGAATGTGACACATCCTGGATATGTGTGCATGATTTGCCCACTCTTTCCGTCCACTGTCGAGCTGATACTTAGACTATCCGATGATGTCTTTATAACGCTACATTTTTAGCTTTTGTAGATTTGGAAAAAGCTTTTGACAATGTTGACTGGAATACACTCTTTCATATTCTGAAGTCAGCAGGGGTAAAATACAGGGAAAGGAGAGTTATTTTTTTTCGGACATGTCCGAAAGAACAGACACAACACACACACACACACACAAATATATATTATACAATATTCCGTTGAGGGGCAATGATCCTTTCTTTAGTGCGTTGGCACTCGTAGGCCCTTCCTCTTACGGGAATCAATTTACAACGAGTTTGAGTTCTAGTGGGCAAGGTAAAGTTGAAAATTTGTATCTGACAGGAGGTGTGCTTGAGGAATTCCGAGCAGGTGTGGTAATCGCTGTGTCCCCAGTGGTGTAGGGGTCAGCGCAACTGCCTAGAAAGTAGGCGACACGGATTAGAATACCGGCTGGGTACACATTTTCAACTTTACCCATTCACAATTAATGTCAGGCATTCCTTGAATATGAGCAGATAATAACTGCAGGATCAAACGTGCCGTCTGATCTTTCGGATATGAAAGAACAGACACCACATATATATATATATATATATATATATATATATATATATATATATATATATATATATAACAAATACAGAAGTGATTTGAAATGAGCTATATTAATTTACATCGACCACCTATTTATTAAAAGAAGCGTTATCTTCAGAACAATAAAACACGAATTACTCCTACACGAACGTCGACCAACTTCAAATGACAACAGACCTGAATATCAACATCATCATCATCATCATCATCATTAGAGACTGATTATGCCTTTCAGCGTTCAGTCTGGAGCATAGTACCTCTAATACAATTCCTCCATGATCCCTTGTTCAATGCTAACATTGATGCCTCGTCTGATGTTATGCCTTTTACTTCAAAATCATTCTTCACCGAATCTAAGTGCTTTCTTCTTGTTCTACCTCGACTCCTCTTACCCTCTGCTGTCGAGTTCATGAGTCTTTCAGGTAACCTTACTTCTCCCATGCGTGTAACATGACCCCACCATCTAAGTCTGTTCGCTCTAACTGCTTCATCTATGCTGTTCATTCCAAGTTTTTCTTTGATTTCCTGATTATGGAACCCTCCTGCCACTGTTCCCATCTATTAGTACAAGCTATCATTCTTGCAACTTTAATATCTGTAACCTCTACCTTGTGAATAAGGTAACCTGTATCCACCCAACTTTCACTTCCATACAACATAGTTGCTCGAAAGATAGAGCGGTGCACCGCTAACTTAGTCTTGGTACTGACTTCCTTCTTGCAGAAGATAGTAGATCTTAGCTGAGCACTCACTGCATTAGCTTTGCTGCACCTCAATTCCAGTTCTTTCGCTATGTTGCCATCCTGTGAGAAAATACATCCCAGGTACTTGAAACTGTCTACCTGCTCTAACTTTGTTCCTCCTAACTGGCATTCAGTCTGTTTAAATCTCTTTCCCAGAGACATTACTCTCGTTTTGGAGATGATGATCATATAATCCTTGACCTCTGATCGAGCTCTGAAATATTAGTTTGCAACCTTTCGATCGAATCAGCCATTACAACTAAGTCATCCGCATATGCGAGATTGCTTATTTTGTTTTGACTTATTTTAATCCCGCCCTGCCAGTCTACAGTTTTCAACATATGATCCATGAACAGCATGAACAACCGCGGGGACAGGTTAGAGCCTTGTCTCACCCCTGAAACTACCCTGAACCACGAGCTTAATTTTCCATCTTCTCTGCCGGCCGCGGTGGCCGAGGGGACTGAGGCGCTCCAGTCACGGTCTGCACGGCCACTATGGTCGGGGGTTCGAATCCCCCCTAGGGCATGGATATTTGTGCCGTCCTTAGGATTAGCTAGTTCATAAGTAGTTTGTAAGCTTAGGGACTGATGACCCCGTAGTTACGTCCCATAAGTTCTACAAACATTTGAACATCCATCTTCTCTAACTGCTGTGGCCGAGGGGACTGAGGCGCTCCAGTCACGGTCTGCACGGCCACTGCGGTTGGGGGTTCGAATCCCCCCTCGGGCATGGATATTTGTGCCGTCCTTAGTCTTAGCTAGTTCATAAGTAGTTTGTAAGCTTAGGGACTGATGACCCCATAGTTAAGTCCCATACGTTCTACAAACATTTGCACATCTAACTGCTGTCTGACAGTCTACGTAAAGCCCTTTAATTGCCTGCAAAAGTTTTTCTCCTATACCATAATCTTGTAGAACTGACAGTAGCTTTCTCCTAGGAACACGGCCATAAGCCTTGTCTAGATCTACGAAACATAGATACAGTTCCCTGTTCCACTCGTAGCACTTTTCCATTACCTGCCGTAAGATAAAGATCTGGTCCTGAAAGCCTCTAAGAGGCCTAAACCCACACTGATTTTCATCTCACTTGTCCTCAATTAATACTCGCACTCTCCTTTCAACAATACCTGAGAATATTTTGCCTGCAATGTTAATTAAAGAGATCCCTCGATAGTTGTTGCAGTCTTTTCTGTTTCCAAGTTTGAAAATTGGCGTGCTTACTGCTTTTGTTCAGTCAGTCGGAACCTGTTCCGATTCCCACGCCTTCTCAATTATCCTGTGTAATCATTTGAGACCTGATATTCCACTGTATTTGACGAGTTCCGTCTTAATTTCATCCCTACCAGTAGCTTTATTGCACTGTAATCTACTGACCATTTTTTCCACTTCTTCAAATGAGATCCTGTTTCCATCGTCGTTCCTATCCCATTCTACCTGAAAATCTGACACATTATTGAACGTTTCACCTACATTGAGCAATTCTTCAAAATATTCCCTCCATCTACTCAAGGCATCCACAGGATTGACTAACAGCTTTCCTGACATGTCCAAAACACTTGTTCATTCCTTCTTCCCTCTTTCTAAGATTGCTAATTACGCTCCAAAATGCTTTTCCCGCGGCTTTACCCAGAGTTTCTACCATGTTTCCAAACTCTTCCCATGATTTCTGCTTGGGGTCTGCAACTATCCGTCTGGCTTTGTTTCTTTCTTCAACATAACTTTCTCTGTCTGCCTGATTTCTCGTATGGAGCCATTTTTGAAATGCCTTCTTTTTCTTTTTACAGGCTGCCTTGACTGTGTCATTCCACCAAGCTGTCTGCTTATTTCTGACTTTACACACTACTGTTCCAAGACATGCTCTACCTGCTTCCAGTAGTGTGTCCCTGTACCTTGACCATTCCTCTTCCAGTGACTGTAAATCATTACATTCAAGTAACTGGTACCTTTTCGAGATCATTGTTATGTATTTGTGCCTAATTTTCTTGTCTTGAAGCTTCTCCACTCTTATCCTTCTATACATAGACCCGACTTTCTGCTCTTTTGGCCTCCCAAAACCAATTTCACTGCAGATTAAATAATTATCAGTATCATCAAAGAACCCCCTGAAAACACATGTGTCCTTGACTGTCTTCCTGAATTCCTGGTCTGTTATTATATGGTCAATGATAGATCTGGTTCCCCTTCCTTCCCAAGTATAGAGGTGAATGTCCTTATGCTTAAAGAATGAGTTTGTGAAAACTAAGCTTATACTGAAACAGAAATGCAAGAGCTATTTTCCTTTCCTGTTGGCCTCCATATCCTCTCCAAACTTACCCATAACCTTTTCATATCCTTCAGTTCGATTTCCTATCCTGGCGTTGAAATCACCCATGAGTAAAACACTATCCTTATCCTTCAGTCTAACAACTACATAACTAAGTGCGTTGTGAAATCTGTCTTTCTCATCTTGGTCTGTCCCTTCACAGGGTGAATACACTGCCACAATCCTAATTTTCTTGCTGGAGATGGTCAAATCTATCCACATCAGTTATTCATTTATGTACCTTATTGATCTGAATAATGATTCGTAATTCATGTTTTCGTAAATTTTCATGCTAGTAATATTTGCGGTTTTATAAACGCGTCTGGGTAACAAGAAGAAAAGACGCAGTGTTTTGATGACAGCTCACCAAACCAGTTTAAAAGACACAAAGTAGATTTTCTTAAAAGTGACGCTGACGTCCGCAAAGGAGCGGCAGTCAGCGCTGGGTGTGTGTTAAAGTGTGGTTTGGATTTCAACTGTTGGCAGCAGTGTTTCCTCCGGGGATTACTGGCCGGTGGCGAGTGTCGCCAGCACGCGATAAATGGTGCCAGGGGGTGCAACAGAGCGCCCATTAGCGACTTGTGGTCTCCGCCGCTCCCGGCCAACTCTAAGTCCGCACGATGAATGGCCCCGCAAAATCTTCAGATATTCCTTAATTGGCTTCCAGAGAGAAATATAAAAGAAATGCCACGCTCTCCGACCGAAGAGAGAAACGACTTTCTCAGTTATTTCACTGTTCAGCAGATAAACTAGCGGCGGCGGAATCTCTCTCGTTTTCTCGTTTCTTGAAATTAAGCTCATTAAGACGATATAATACCAGCATAATCCGCCTCTCGTGTCTTCTGGTCGCGGCTATCACGAACCCATGAGTCTTGCGTACTAACAGTTCTATTATAGGACACCACTGCAGCACTTTTACTAGGATAATTATACTGTTCATTACATTCTGTAGTTACTAGCTTCGTTCATCATATTTTCTTTTGTGGTAGCACAACGTCTGGTGTAAGTAATTTCTTGCACTTGGAACACAGTTGTAATTATGTTTCACTTCGAATTTGATTTTTCAGAACTCCTGAATAAATGTTGCGAAGAAGGAAGGAAGGAAGATTAAAGTTTATCGTCCCGTCGACTTCGTGTTTATTATAGACTAAGGCAGCCAACTTTTTCAAATCTCAATGCGGGACATTTCGAGGATGCGAAGGAGGACTAAGATCACGTGATCCATTGTGCCAGTTATTTTGAAACTAGGAAAGACATTTAAACGAGCACAGTAGGCATACTCATTAGTTTTAAAATAACATATCTAGCATGAGTTACTTTTATTCTTAATTTTCAATCTTTATTTACAGTTCATAAAAAATGTTCAAATGTTTGTTAAGCTTATGGGACTTAACTGCGGGGTCATCAGTCCCTAAACTTACAAACTACTTATGAACTACTTACAAACTAGGACGGCACAAATATCCGTGCCCCGACCGTAGTGGCCGTGCTGACCGTGACTGACGCGCCTCAGTCACCTCGGCCACCGCGGCCGGCTGTTCATAAATATTTCTTCATGCTCCCATTTTGAATTTTAGAGTCTGACAAGTTTTACATATTCCTTTCTCCGTTACGTTTTTACAATCATTTCCGTTGTCTATACTACTTTTATTTGTTCCAGCTCTTACAGCATAGTCCTCCACGAATTTTGTTTTTATTGCTCCCAAATAATTATGCTTTGTAAGGCTCTCGAATTAAATTTAACAAAAACTACATTTAAAACCATTTGAAGTTAGCTATTATAGAGGTTCTTTCGATAAAGTGCAGAGTTTAATTGTGCCTTACTATATGCAATGCTAACTCACTTTCGTTGTTGCATTTTCAGTATTTCACCATACTTTTATCCCTGAAGGAAGTAAGATGAATGCTGATATATTTGCATGTCAGATTTTAATTACGTTTACAAGGAATGTGATACTATTACATACTTAACACCCTAAGCACCGAAAAAAATACCATTACACTTACTGAAAAGTAATTAAGACGGCACAGAAAATATGCCTATCACCAAATGCAGTATCAACTTAAAACAAAAGCAACTTCCACTACTATCGAATTTGATATTTTGAAATAGATTCTGTGAACTTTTTTCTTTTGTATTTAGGGGAGAGCGGGGCAAGATGGGGTGGAGGGCAAGACGGGGTTTTTGTAGTTTCTACCACGACAGGTATCGCAACCTAGCTACGAATAGTTGAACAAGTAGGCACTTGCTATGCAAGCGCCTGACAGTGCTGGTAGCCATTTTGAGCAAACCAATCGGAGTGAATACATCCAAACGTGTTTTCGTCTGTGCTGATATAATTTTTCGTCGTTTTCAAACGTGAAAAGGTAGGAGAAGCAATTGTTTCTCATACTTTTGAGTATTTCCGCGAGAGACCACGAACACCGACTGCCGGCGTGGCGCAGGGGATAGCGTCACGGACTGCGGTGCTGGAGGTCGCCGGTTCAATTATTTCTTTGTAATTAACAATTCCAGAACGTTCTACATCTTTCTTATGTTCACTTGTAAATTCTACTTGTTTCTTATGTTAACTGTTCTTCTAATTTCTGGTAAATTCTGTCTGTGTATAAATAGCAGAGCACTCTGCCTGAGATGCAGTCAGTGCTGCGTGTATGTTGAGTTCGTAATAAACGTGCTTTCAGTATAAGTGCTGTGTTTAGTTGCCTTCGAAGTCAAGCCTACTCCCATTTTAACGCGACAGTATTATCAATGAAAAAACACCTTGTTTAGCAATAAATTAATGCATTCAATAACTAATTGAATATATCCTTGGTGCTATAATATTAACCTAATGTAAAATGGTCCCTGGGGGCAAGACGGGGTACCTACTGGCAGGGCAAGTGTACATCTGTGAAGACTGCTAAAAAATCCCTCTTCTTTTGTAAAGGCAAAAGTGGGAAGAATAAAAAAGCAATGGCGAACTTGGCAAAGAAGATAAAACATTGAAGAAGAAAGCACATTAGAAGAAGATGACACTGCGTGCCTGTATTGCTGCTATTTCTACTCGCAGTCAACAGGAAGGATGGGTGTCATGCGCCTCTTGCAAAAAATGAGCTCACTGTTCATGTGAGAGAGAAGAGGACTAGGATGCCGAGGTACATCATGTGTGTGAATTCTGCTTACAAAACGACGATAGTAACTGAATAACAATAAACTGAACTTTAACATCACACAATGTTTACTTGATGCATTTTCATTAGCTATTAAAATAAATCTTTTATGAATTTGTAAACCTGTGTTCATTGAATTACCTCAGTATTGAGGTAACCCATCTTGCCCAACCTGTGTGCCCCATCTTGCCCTCACTGTAGGGCAAGATGGGGTACTTGGTGAACCATGGGAAAATATACTTTTTTTAATAGTAAATACTAACAATTTTAGTCCTATTTTTTCTATAAACTCTAAAAATACTGTAGTTTAGAGTGGAATATCTGGTATTTTACTAGAGCATTTTGTAAGCCTACAAAAATTGTTAAGTGCTTAAGTACACCGTCTTGTCCCGCTCTCCCCTAATGTAAGAAGACTCATTTATTTGTAGAGGATAGATTGTCAACAACAAATAAATGAGTCTTCTTACATTAGGGGAGAGCGGGACAAGACGGGGTACTTAAGCACTTAACAGGATAGATTGTCAAGCTGAAGGAATTAGATTAGGTAACGAAACAATGAAGGTGGTAGATGAGTTTTGTTACTTGGGTAGTAAAATAACATGCGATGGTCGCAGTACAGAGGATATAAAATGCAGAATGGCAATGGGAAGAAAAGCGTTTTTGAAACAGAGAAATCTGCTAACATCGAATATTAATTTAAGGCTAAGGAAGTCATTTATGAAGGCATTTGTGTGGAGTGTTGCCTTGGACGGGAGTGAAACATGGACGATAAGCAGTGTAGACAGGAAGAGGATAGAGGCTTTTGAAATGTGGTGCTACAGAAGAATGCTGAAGATTAGCTGGGTAGATCGCATAACTAATGAAGAGGTACTGAACATCACTGGTGAGAAAAGGAATTTTTGGCATACCCTGACTAAAAGAAGGGATCGCTTGGTAGGACACATTCTTAGACATCGGGGAATAGTAAATTTAGCATTGGAGGGATGTGTGTGGGGTAAAAATCGCAGAGGGAGACCAAGAGACGCGTATAGTAAGCAGATTCAAGTGGATGTGGGTTGCCGTTCTTATGAGGCGATGAAAAGGCTTGCTCAGGATAGAGTAGAGTGGAGAGCTGCATCAAACCAGTCTCCGGACTGAAGACCATAACAACAGATCGTCAAATTGACTTGGTAGCAGTATGACAAAACGTGCCGTACACAAATAGTTTCGGCTTGTGCTCTTAGGCCAACAATTTTAAATTTGATGGAATGCGTGACGCTTGTGCCATTTTGCGAGACATTCTCAGTACTTATCCCAATGCGGGACAACGAGTCCAAATGCTGGACTGTCCCTCAGAATCCGGGACGGTTGGCCGCCTTATTATAGACGGAACTCACGCTCAGGTTGATTGGGAAGTATTTTTGAGGTAATTATGGATACAGCGCTCTTAAAGTACTTATTAATTCATGTAAGAAGGCAGTCTAGATCGCAATTTCTTCTATTCCCCTGGTAACCGGTTTTAGTCACTTACATGACCATCATCAGACCACAACTCTAATGATATATCCTATAATATTAAAGGGATAAATTATTTCTAAAGTGAGTATTTAAAATGAGAATAAAATGTATCGTAATATTGGCCTCTGGTTGTTTTCAGCTGGAGCTGCCTAAAGGTTTGATGTTGACTGCTGAAGAAGTAGGTGCAGTCATCTTTTAAAAACTTGAACTCCATCTCATGTTTCAAATGTTGGCCAATCGTGTTAGTTATAAGTTCTGACGGAAGTTATACAACAATGGATTCCAAAAAGGAACAAACCAAATCATTGTAATATAATGGTTAATCAGGTCGAAAAATGTAAAAGCATTTAAAAGTACTTTATGTATGGTCATATAATGGACATATGTAGCAAATGGAAACATAGAAAACCAGGTGATGGTTTTGTTACGATTTGAAAAACAGAAATCGGAGGAACTATTTTACCATTGTCAGATTATAAATTAAAATAATGTTGTCATTATGTCATAACTAAAATAAGCACTAATTTGCTGCTACATATGAATGTATTACATCTGTAATAAAGGTAAGGATTGGGGAAGGAAATCAGCCGTGTCCTTTCAAGATGACGATCCCGGCATTCGCTTGGAGTGATTTAGGAAAATCACGGGAAACCTAAATTTGGATGGCCGGAGGTGGATTTGAACCACCGTCCTCCCGAATGCGAGTCCAGTATCTTACCAGTGTCACGAAGAGTTAGATATTATTTTCAATTTACATTACCAGACAAAATCAAGAGTTTGATGTACGATATTTAATTTTTAAATCTATCCAGGGAACGGCAGACAATAAAATCGACTGGGTGTTTTTAGCCTTTCGAATAGATATATTTAATACAATACCGAGAAGTAGACTACAGAAGTAGACATGAAAAGTATTTAAACCAGACTTGTTACTAATTTGAGACATTTGTTACAAGCAGAAAATAGCACTTTACCCAGCATGCAAGTTTTTGCATGGACATATAAGTACTTAGATCATGTGCTTCGGACACGTGAAAAAAAATCGCCCAAGAAGTTATATACTATTCACATGGTGATCATTATTAACATATTGACCATGTATTTCACTGGAGACACGGTTTCTTTAAAATTTAATTTAATTTTTTTTTAAATTGTAATTAAGTCGTTTTTCAAGAAGTAGAAGATCAACATTCTTTAGACATGTGAAATCTAAAGTTCTAAATGGAAATACAAAGAATGAGATAAGAGACAGTGGCTGATTTTCTCCGATATGTAGGCCTGAACACAAACTATGAATGTGAATGCTTCAAGTGATAAAAAATCGTAGCAATGTGACTAGGTACAGCTGATAAGGGGTCTTACTATTACCTCCGACACAGCATTAATTCAAGATATGTAACTGCTAACAGGATAAAACGTAGAAAAAATGTTCAAACGTTTGTAAATCTATGAGGTTATAATTCCTCAGGCTTATAAACTACTTTTAACTAACTTAAATTAACCTAAGGACAACACATACACACACACACACACACACACACACACATGCCCGAGGGAGGTCTCGAACCTCCGACGGGGAGCAACAGCACTATCCACAGCAAGGCGCCTTAGAGCGTTCGGCCGTTCCGCCACGGCGATGGAATGTAGAGAGTGTCACGAATTATTAATAGACGTCCTTACAAAAAATCAAGGCAACGAAAGCAATTACCAGGTGTAAGGGCATGAAAAATGTCAAGAAGTGAAGAGGAAAGACCAGTGATGGTCAGATGTCAACAGCCTATATGTTAGGTACATACATTGAAAGTCGCTGGAAATACGATTGCTAGTATGTGATCTCCTCGCGAGATGAGCATGAAAGCAAAGTACTGATTAACTGCTCTAAAGCCCGTGCAACACGCACAAGGAAGTCGTTGTCAGCTGCAACGACCCTTGTGATTGAGCGTCGAACTACAAAGAAGCATTCAAACGGTACGCATTTGTTGTCTGATTCACGCGTCTACTTCTTTTGTTGTCGACTTACAGCAAATGAATCGCAGCGTTAACATCACTTTTCGAAACTCTGTGATATATAGTGATGATTAAGACCATTGTGTTTTAGACTGCTACTGTGCAACTGTATTTGTTTTCGTGCAGTTCATGCATAACTGCGTCGCTCACATGTGTTAACGTCCTCATTATAAAATGCGATTACATACTTCCAGCCCCCGCGGTTTGAGGCGCCTATGTATGTGATGAACAAGCTCGGGTGTATATACATAGATCTTTCACTTTGATAAAGCTTCAAATAATGCTGACCACCAAAAAAAAATATTTCATCTGTTAACTACAGCATGTTTCAGGAAAAATAACAAATATTTTAGAAGATGGTAATAAAGACGATTTGCTGTTAAAATTACATATAACGTGTGTCCAATTTTTGTAAGGTACAGAGATACAGCTCTTTGTATGTACAACAAACTGATTTGGATACTTAGACTGATTCTTTCAAAAAATGTTCAAATGTTTGTAGAACTTACGGGACTTAACTACGGGGTCATCAGACCCTAAGCTTACAAACTACTTATGAACTAGCTAAGACTAAGGACGGCACAAATATTCATGCACGAGGTGGGATTCGAACCCCCGACCTTAGTGGCCATGCAGACCGTGACTGGAGCGCGTCAGTCCCCTCGGCCACCGCGGCCGGCCTGATTCTTTCGTCGGTTCTTGGTAGATCACAATATGGATTTTTATTTAAACAATCGGTTATCTTGTAGTACCAAAAACCGATGGATAAATCAGTGAAAATTGCTTGATTTACATTTGCTCTACGTCTGTTTGGATTTCATATTAACAGCTATATCTCTGTATTCAATAAAAATTGTACACAGGTTATATTAAATTTTTAATTCAATTCCTTATAGTTGTTGTCTTGTTATGGTCTTCAGTGCGGAGATTGGTTTGATGCAGCTCTCCACCCTACTCTATCCCGAGCAAGCCTTTTCATCTCCTCATAAAAACGGCAACCTACAGTCATTTGAATCTGCTTAGTATCACCTCCTAAAATACTTACGACTGAGTCGAAAAACTACGTTCGTCTGAGCAGGAGACAAGTACACATTCTCAAACAAATTCCCGACCTGGCTTCGTTTGTCAGCTGAGCTCCCCATTCGGTCGTCTGCGCTTGCGCGAAGCACTTCCATAGGCGTAAGAATAGGATCCAGCCTATTCCGTCTACTAGCGATGGTATGCGTGCATCTTGTGCAAGTGGACGCGTCTACACAGTATGCGGACGGCGTGACCGGTGCATCATGGGTAATCTCGTAAGCTCTCACTTCCCGTATAGAAAGGGCTTAAGGCAGTACGCTCTCCGAACTTTGACAGTAGGCCACGCCCTGATGCAGAACGCCTCTCTTGAACGGTCTGCGACTGGAGTTTGCCGGTCATCTACGCGACATTTCGCACTTGTTACATGAATTTGTAGCGACACGCGCTGTTTTTCTCTGGATCATCTTTAATTCCATACTGACTACCAATATTGCAGTATTCCTTTGTTGACAGACTACATTTATTGAGTATTCTTCCAGCAAATGTCAGTCATCTTCGTACACTCCGGTTATTTTTGTGTGTTCAGTTCTACCTTAAATATTCATGGTTACTGATAATACCCGAAACAGTTGCAATAATCTAGTTACGGTTTCCTAAAAGGAAGACAAAGCCCGGTTTCTGGACATCGGCCCCATCTTTCAGGGCATCAATGTTACACACAAGCCAATCGAGAATCGTGCCAATCAGCACTCTCGAAATGCCGGTTGGACGAACCGTGTGGCCTTAAGGTAAAATAAACCACTATGAATCGTTCCAAACCCATATTTATAGATAGCTACAGGAAAGTAATTCCTTTCGGCCGGTGGTTCAATCATGTAAACATGAGTGTATTCCGTCTATTTTCCGCAGTTCCTTACTTTTCTTTATTCTGAGGGTCAACGGACATTCTATGCAGTAATCATCGGTCCTCTGCAGGTCATCCTACACTTCGATACAATTTTCTTACGTCCGTACTTCTCTTTATACTACAATATCATCCACGAAAAGCCAAGGACGCTTTCGACGTTATCTGCTGTATCATCTATATACGGTATGATCATGAAGTTATCGTGCGTTTTAACTGGTCAGAGAACTGATACGAAATGAGATATAGATATGAAAACGTCACCTAATTAATGAATAACTTCACTAGGTCATCTGACTTAATTTTAATTACTGTGAACGCGCAAGTTATGATGCAACAAAGTAATGAATTATGTACCTGCAGCAGCCAGCAGGTCATTTCATGTCAGTAAAGATGAGGACGGCACAGATAAAGTGCTAGAGAGCTACACTTAAAGAAGAGTACCGTCTATAAAGCGTTAACAAAACCTCTCCGTTTCATGCAGTAGTTACACAGTATCCGCCCATCTGACACACCCCCAACGATTTGAATTTGTTTCACAGATCAGAATGAAAATTTCAGTTTCACTGATGCTTTATGACAATGGCAACGAAGAAGAATTCCTAAAATGGACCATGTTTATTGATGAGGCCATACTCCATTTTGTGTGGTCACGGGCATTGTTGTAACATCATATTATGGGCCACAGAAAATCCTCTAGCAATACTGAGTGCCAACGTAACTCCTTTAAAGGTGAACGTATGGTGTGTCTTCATACAGTCATAGCCCCGTATTTCTTTGTGGAGCAAACTGTGATGTCAAACAACTACCTAGACATGTAGCAATTGTAGGCAGTGTCACAAATTAAGGATGAAAGTGAAGGCGTAATCTTCAAAAAAAAAATAAATAAATAAATAAATAAAAATAACGAGGTGCCTCCACACTACGCCAGAATTGTTGGGGAGTTACTGGTTACAGCATTTCCCTAGCGATGGATAGTAGAGAGCGCCTTTAAGGATTAGCTACCACAATACCCGGATTTTACGCAGCTAGACACTTTCTTGAGGGCTATGTGAAACATCAAGTACCGTGCTCATATCAACGACATTGACCATGTAAAGGAAAGAATCTGAGACGCTATTCACTCCGTTACATCTGATCTCTTCACCTTGTGTGGAATGAACTAGAATATCGTTTAGCTGTGTGTAGAGCGGCAAATGGAAGCCACATCGAACTGCATTCAAGAGGTATGCAAACCTGTAGTTTTTCTTTCATTTGGTGAAGGTTTCACATTTCTATCTTGTTTCGTTGCCTGTCTGTGACCGGATCAAACTGCTCCATGAGTTTACGGACACACTTAAGGCAATGTGCCGACTGACTCACTGAATGACTGACTCATCAGCGCCCGGCGCAAACCGCTAACGGAAACGTGACATACGGTGCAAGCGTTGTTTAAGAAGGGATTCTCTATATTCCATCCCTAAAAAGGTCCGAATAGGTAATGAAAGGCTTTTCGAAAGTATGTCACTATTCCGACAGTTTTAAAATTGAAACTACGAAAATTGGTATTTGCTTTCTTTGTTTGAATTTTTTTTTTAAATCCTCTTTTCGAGATTATGAAAATACATCTCCTAAGGGGGTGAAATGAGTTATGTAAGTTATGTTTCCAAATAAATCATTAATCAGAAATACTGAAGCATTTTTACTGCTAAATCAGTAAGAATAGATATCTGACTTCTAGGTTTTGAAAAAGTTATATTTGTTGTAGTATGTCTGGAAATGCAGCCCATAAGAGACGGTGAAATGATTTTTTTTTAATTATTTGACTACGAAAGCATATTTAAGGCTAAATAGATAAAAATACGCATTTGGCGTATTTGGCTACTCACTTACAAATAAACAAAAAAAAAACGTTGCAGCACAATAAGACCTAATATACTGCTGTTCTTTTCGTAATACAGTAAACCACCATTTTACTTGACATGGAAACGAATATCCCGCAAGAGTCCGCGATCATCAAAGTCATATGTTCAAATTTTTGTTATGATTATGGGACTTAACTGAGGGGCCATCAGTCTCTTAAACTTACAAACTACTTATAAGCTAACTTATACTAAAGGCAACACAAACATCCATGCCCGAGGGGGGATTCCCTCGGGAATCGGAGCATAGCGTCTCAATACGCTCGGCTACTCCGCCGCGGCTCATCATAGTCATGAAAAAAATCACACAAATATGTTTTCAGCCTACTTTACGTTTTCCTGCAGTTTTATGATATTTTACAAACATTTCGGCAAAAAAAATATATATGTATAATAAAAATTATGGAAGATCCGATTACGAAACTGCTATTGTGATAATATCTATGCATTCTACACGTAATATTCTCTCTCAACGTACTTTAACATACAAACAAAATTATTTGATATTAGAGTTTACCTTTGACAAACATACCCTTTCTTTTAAACTTTTACCTCCTTAAACTATTGTTTTTATATCTCTCCCATAGTTTCGTAATATTTGTCCGTTAAAATATTATCATCTGTGTTGTCCTCTTTTTCAATTTCATTTTCTTTGCCTGTCTTGGTTTACGTAAAATCAAGCGACAGTTTCAGATCGCCGTTATTTTTACAAATATCTCTGAAACGATGCGAGATAGGACAAAAACATAGCAAAATTGTAGCTAATTAGTTCTTTGCGTACCTCGGTTTCTAGACGCAAACTCTTCCCAACCATCCTTTCCCAGGTCTTCGCTGTGTGGGACTATAATCCCTCGACTAGCTGAAAACGCGGCGTTGCCTGGGTATTTATTTATTTTAGACTCTCGCACCCCATGTCCCTTCGAGTCCTTTCTTTCTCTCTCGCTCTGTCTCTCTCCCTTGCTGTATTTCTGCCCGTCGTCT
This sequence comes from Locusta migratoria, assembly GCA_026315105.1. Lineage (NCBI taxonomy): Eukaryota > Metazoa > Arthropoda > Insecta > Orthoptera > Acrididae > Locusta > Locusta migratoria. The sequence continues at coordinate 187,805,518 of CM048746.1, forward strand.
CCTCCTTTCTCGGCGCGGCGGAAGGGCCGAGCGCATTGAGGCGCTATGTTCCGATGCGTGAGGCCGTTCCCCGTCGGGGGTTCGAATCCCCAAATCGCGCATGGATTCTGCGCTGCCTTTAGTATATGTTAGTTCATAAGTAGTTGGTAAGTTTAGGGACTGATAACCCCGTAGTTAGGTCCCACAAACTTTACAAACATTTGAACATCTCTCCTCTCTCGGACCATCTCTTCCACCCCACCCCTTTCCATCTTCTTCCTCTCTTCATTCCGCCTCTTCAGTTCATCTCCTCCTTCCCCTACTCATAAAAACTCACATATGTCTGTCAGCTTCCGTGGAGATTAGTGAAACACTGTTAAAGTTTATTGAAAGGTACCGTCTTCCAAACAACATACACGTAGCCGCAGTTTCTAAAACCCCTCTCACTGTAAACGTTCGTATATGACCCAGATTCTAATGGTTAGTAAAACAACGTCAAAGTCCGTTGTAAGGCAACCTGTTCTTTTGATTGGCAAGTGTGCAAAATTTCTTCGAGATAGAAATAAAACTGGAGACATGTGTCAAAAAATCAAATGCCCTCCGCCATTCACCATATGAAAATTTTTGTGTTTTGAAGATAAACTGCGCAAAATTTCATCAAGACCGGAAATAAACTGTAGATTTGTATTCAAACAAACAAAAACGTGTGTGTGTGTGTGTGTTAGTATTCCTCTTTTCTATATCACGCATGTATTGAAGCGAACAACAGAAAAAAATTTATTCATATAGGTCAATGCGTTATTGAGTTTCAGTGAGACAATCGCAGAGTTATTCCAGATAATTGTCATAGTTTTAGATAACCCTCTTCCTTTCGAATATAGGGAACAGTATACCTCTTGTACAAGCATATGGCTCTATTTCACCTTTGCAAACTTCAAACCATACCGTCCTGGAAACCCAGCTGAAATATAGTGGGCGAAAAACACCTTGCAGAACATTACTCTATTTAATTAATAAGGGTGGCCGAAACCCTTTTAGTTGCCAAGATGGAGAAATGGTAGTGAAGGGTTTCGAACTACCGGCCAGGTGCATGACAATGTAACGTGCTACCCAATAGACTTCGGTGACAGCTAAAAATTGTTCCATAAATCTCGTACTATTGATGGCAGCTATTAACTGCTAATATAGCATTTTAGGCACTAGATTATAATTTATCAATGTTAGATGCGTTTGAACTCCCGTGACTGTTCCGAATACAGGTTTGGGAATAAAATCCCTACCTGTGACGTTAACGATCGTATTATTTATTTATGACACGACCGGTTTCGGAGTTGTGCCCATCTTCAGGTGCTTAAAACATTCAGAATTTTATGTGTGTAGCATGTTGGTGGAGTTCACTGTTTGAAAACAAATTATTTGGTACTAATAATAGCGAAACCAGCTGCAGGTGGCGTGATGACATGAAAACAAAAACTCTGTTTACACACATTTAATATTTTATCCAAATCGCGATTGTCCATCTGACACACTTATTACACACTTTTGTGAACACACTTTCCTTTGTTAAGCTCCTTACTCTTATTTCTATTCTACTTTCCATTTTTAGTACAATTTATCATCATCATTGCACAGAAATGTGAATTCACAGATTATATTAGATTAGATTAATACTTGTTCCATAGATCATATATACGATATTTCGTAATGATGTGGACCGTGTCAGATTAGTAAATGTTGTCTATACATGACAATCAATATGTTGAAGATTTTTTATTTACATTTTTTATATTTTTATTACTTTTTATGTTTTATCTAAAAATTCATCAATATTGTAGAAGGAGTTGCCATTCAGAAATTTCTTTTTAAATACTAGTTGGCTATCTATCAAACTTTTGATGCTCCTTGGTAAGTGACTGTAGACTTTTGTGGCAGCATAATTCACCCCATTCTGTGCCAAAGTTAGACTTAACCTTGAATAGTGAATATCACCCTTTCTCCTATTGTTGTAAGTATGCACACTGCTATTACTTTTTAATTCGTTCGGATTTTTAATAACAAATTTCATGAGTGAATACATAATAGTCTGAAGCTACAGTGAAGATCCCTAGATCACTAAATAAATGTCTACAGGATGATCTTGGGTGGGCTCCAGCAATTATTCTGATTACACGGTTTTGTGCAATGAATACTTTTTTACTCAATGTTGAATTGCCCCAGAATGTGATCCCATATGTAAGCAGTGAATGAAAATAGGCATAGTAAGCTAATTTACTGAAATGTATATCACCAAATTTTGCAATGACCCTGATAGCATACGTAGCTGAACTCAAACGTATCAAGAGATCTTCAATGTGTTTCTTCCAATTCAATCCCTCGTCAATACAAACACCTAAAAATTTTGAATCTTCTACCTTAGTTACAGATTTTTGTTCAAAGTCTAAATTTATTAATGGTGTCATGCCATTGTATGAAACTGTATGTACTGGGTTTTATCAAAGTTTAATGAGAGAACCACTTAATAACTTACTGAAAGATATCATTTACAATTGCGTCAATTAATTCCTGTTTGTCATCATACACCATACACTTTGATTATATTTGGATACACAGAGCTTACATCTAAGAAGCACAAAGATGTTACAACACAGTTACGTTTTACAACATATAAATTACAAAGGCTTTACAAGTACATATGGAGAGAAAAGTATTACAAGATATGAAAATGAAAATTTTTGTATAATTGTGGAGCCACACTGTCATTTATAAACCATAAAATCATCACAAGCAAACTATATTGCATTATTCAGTCAGTCTCAAAAATGTGGGTTTCATTGCAAGGTAGGTTATTTAGATATGTCGATTAGAAAATGTTCAAATGTTTGTCAAGCTTCAGGGACTTAATTGCGGGGTGATCAGTCCCTAAACTAACAAACTACTTATGAACTACTTTATACTAAAGACGACACAAACATCCATGCCCGAGGGGGGATTCGAACCCCAGACGGGGAGCGGCCTCGTGCATCTGAGCATAGCGCCTCAATGCGCTTGGCCACTCCGTCGCGGCATGTATATTTCCATTTTCATGAGTATTTAGATATATTATTCTATATTGAGAAGAGTTTTTTATACAGTTGAATACTGTATACTTTTAAATATTTCACTGAATATGTTTAAAAATTGCTTGTTTGCTAGATCCGTTTCTTCATTTAGAATGAGGTGTGGTGTGTTTGATTTACGGATGTAAATTTCCAATTCTTCATGGTGACTCTGCAACATCAATTACAGACAATTTACAGATACTACATACTGTCAACAATGGAAGCAGAATGAACCTTCTTGCAGAATTGGAAATTACAAACAATTTTAGTGTTGAAACTTCCTGGCAGATTAAAATTGTGTGCCGGAACAATTTTAATCTGCCAGGAAGTTTTATATCGGCGCACACTTCGCTGCAGAGTGAAAGTTTCATTCTGGAAACATCCCTTAGGCTGTGGTTAAGCCATGTCTCCACCATATCCTTTCTTCTAGGAGTGCTAGTCTTACATGGTTCGCAGGATAGCTTCAGTGAAGTTTGGAAAGTAGGAGGCGAAGTATTGCCGGAAGTAAGGTTGTGAGGGGATTTCGTGAGTCGTGTCGGGATAGCTCAGTTGGTAGAGCGCCTGCCCGCGAAAGGCAAAGGTCCCAGGTTCGCGTCCCGGTTCTGGCACACAATTTTAATCTGCCAGGAAGTTTCATATCAGCGCACACTCCGCTGCAGAGTGAAAGTTTCATTCTGGAAGTTTTAGTGTTATTAATGTATTTTTTGTCCGAAATAGTTGAAAAAGGGAGGTTTTTGTTTCTGGCGGGCAACATTTATGTCTGTAAAATCCGGTGCCAATCGGTAGAACAGTGGGAACACGTTAGAGACAGACATCGCTATATCGCCATTATTTTTGCAGATATCTCTGAAACAGTGCGAGATATGAAATAAAGATAAGAGAGTAAAGTTGTAGAGAATTTTCCCCTCTAGAAATTCGTTTACTGAATTATCTTGTCATATGAACAGTTTATTTGCAATTGAATTTCCTGCTGTTATAGGGCCATCATAGACGGACTTTTTTTTAGTGACACTAACGTATTCTTAGAAGATAGATTAAGGAAAGGCAAACCTATATTTTTAGGTTTTGTAGATTTAGAGAAAGCTTTTGACAATGTTGACTGGAATACACTCTTTCAAATTCTGAAGTCAGGAGGGGTAAAATACACAGAAAGGAGAATTATTTGCAACTTGTACAAAAGCTAAACCGCAGTTATTAGACTTGAAGGGCATGAATGGGAAGCAATAGTTGGGAAGGGAGTCAGACAGGGTTGTAGCCTTTCTCCGGCGTTATTCAATTTGTACATCGAGCATGCGGTGAAGGAAATCAAGGAAAAATTTGGAATAGGGATTAAAGTTCAGGGTGAAGAAATAAAAACATTGCGTTTTGCTGATGACATTGTAATTCTGTCAGAGACAGCAAAGGACTTGGAAGAGCAGTTGAATGGAGTGGACAGTGTGTTGAAGAGACCGTATAAAATGAACATTAACAAGAGCAAAACACAGATAATGGAATGCAGTCTTAGAAAATCAGGCGATGCTGAATGAATTAGATTAGGTAATGAAACAATGAAGGTGGTAGATGAGTTTTGTTACTTGGGTAGTAAAATAACATATGACGGTCGCAGTACAGAGGATATAAAATGCAGAATGGCAATGGGCAGAAAAGCATTTTTGAAACAGAGAAATTTGCTAACATCGAATATTAATATAAGTGGAAGGAAGCCTTTTCTGAAGGCATTTGTGTGGAGTGTTACCTTGTATGGGAGTGAAACATGGACGATAAACAGTGCGGACAGGAAGAGGATAGAGGCTTTTGAAATGTGGTGCTACAGAAGAATGCTGAAGGTTAGCTGGGTAGATCGCATAACTAATGAAGAGGTACTGAACGGAATTGGTGAGAAAAGGAATTTTTGGCATACGTTGACTAAAAGAAGGGATCGACTGCTTCTTAGACATGAAAGAATTGTGAATTTAGCGCTGGAGGGAAGTATATGGGGTAAAACTCGCAGAGGGAGACCACGAGACGCGTATAGTAAGCAGATTCAAATGGATGTGGGTTGCCGTTCTTATGAGGAGATGAAGAGGCTTGCTCAGGATAGAGTAGGGTGGAAAGCTGCATCAAACCAGTCTCCGGACTGAAGACCATAACAACGTATTTTTTGTCGGAAATAGTTGAAAAAGGGAGGTTGTAGTCTCTGTCGAGCAACATATTATGTCTGTAAAATTTTGTGTCGTTCGGTAGAATGGTTCGACTTCAAAAGTGGGAACACGTAATTTTTTTTTATTATATCTGAAACGATGCGAGATATGAAAAAATATAACAGAGAAAAGTTGTAGAGAATTTTTTCCTCCACAAATTCGTTTATTCAATTTTCGTGTCAGATGAACGGTTAAGCCGTAATTTTCTTTTAAATTTCGAGCTGCCAAAATGCGATCGCAAAGGCCCACTTTTAGTGTTAATTGATTGATTGAATGATTTTCTCAGGGAAGCCAAAACAGTCTTGGTCCAACCCGCCACTGCCCGCACCGAAACTAAGTTTATTGTGCGGTTTCTCTCCCTGTATATCTAGTAAAGCCAACCAATGCCCTTGAACAGTGCAAGGAGTCCCTTTACCATTTCTTTATTAGACACAATTTCTTCGGGCCTGGTTGTCCCAAATGTTTTGTACCTTTTACTCTCCAATGCAATGCATTCGAAGATTAGATGTGATGCAGTTTCATCACCGTCATCACAGATCCTACATTTACGGTCCTCTACTGTTATTCCCACTGCATGTAGGTCTTTTTTGAAATTCCCATGGCCTGTCAGCAATCCAACCATGAGTCTAATCTCTCTCCTGTTCAGGTCCAAGATTGCAGAGTTTCTTTTAAAACATGGATTTGGCATCATTACCTTGCCATGTTTTTGTTGATAGACTTTGGTCCAATATTCTACGTGCTGTCTTCTGAGCCAGTTACGTAGCTCCAATTTGATCATTGCCTTGGTGATTGTCAGGACAGGTTCCGGTTCAGTAAATGGAGTCTCTGTCCCCATCCTGGATAATCTGTCGGCATGTTCGTTGCCATTGATCCCCGAGTGGCCAGGGACCCACAATAGGTTTACTCTACTGCTTTCCCGTAGCTGCACCAGAACCTTGTGACATTCTGCAACAATTTTAGACCTTGTTGCAGGAGCTGCCAGTGATGTCAGGGCTGCCTGGCTGTCTGAATAGATATAGATGCTACGGTCTTTGTAGCACCTACGCAAATTCTCCTCCACACACGCCCTGATGGCAGTGATTTCGGTCTGGAATACTGAGGCCAGTTTCCCTAGAGAGATGACGCCCTCCAGTTATTTAAAAGTTGTTATAATTTTTAAAACAATTGAAACCTAAAACATACGAGTACGAAACGGAAAGATCTAATCTAGCTCGCCCGTTTGACGAGCGAAACGGCTTCGGCCACAGCCATTTCACTTTGCTGCCGTGTATGAGTTGCATGTAACACTTTAGCGCTCTAGGGTCCTCTTCTGTTATTCCCATTGTATGTAGGTGTTTTCTTTTTTGAAATTCCCATGGCCTGTCAGCAATCCAACCATGAGTCTAATCTCTCTCCTGTTCAGGCCCAGGATTGCAGACCTTCTTTTAAAACATGGCTTTGGCATCATTACCTTGCCATTTTTTTGTTAATAGACTTTGGTCCAATATACTTTTAAGATTACCTGACATCGTCTGGTCTGGAGGCGATCAATTCGTTTTATAGTTTCCAAATGATAAGCCAAGATCGCAAACTAACAATTTATTAAGTGACGACCGGTTTCAATGCACTGTGTCACCATCATCTGGTCATATATATATATATATATATATATATATATATATATATATATATATATTTTATAATCTGGTCATCTTGTTAAAAAAATTGGGTATAAAATAAGAAGTGCAACATTGCACTTAGTCACTATATTAAAAAAAAGTTACTAAGTGCAATGTTGCACTTCTTATTTTATACCCAATTTTTTAACAAGATGACCAGTTTATAATATATATATGACCAGAGTGCGCCTCGGTTGCAGAGTGGTAGAGTGCCAGACTACAAATCCAAAGATCACGGGTTCGATCCCCACCAGGTCCTGGGATTTTTATCTGTTACTTTCCACTTCTTTCACCTCTGGCAGTATTGCTCAAGTGAAAAATGCCGAGTAGCACCGTGGTTCGGAACCCACGTTAAACTGTAGGTCTCCCTGTAACTGGCTGGGTAAGTCAGTTCGAAGGTCGGAGGAAGGCAACGGTATACCACCTCCAAACAGGACCATGCCTAGTAAAGCACTGTGGTGTTCAAACCAATCTTCGGATTGTTACTGCTTTACCTTTTTATATGACCAGATGATGGTGTCTCAGTGCACCGAAACCGGTCGTCACTTAATAATTGTTAGTCTGCGATCTTGGCTTTTCATTTGGAAACTACAATATACTTTTAGTGTTACTACCGTAACCTGAAGTGGACCCAAAATGGTTCAGCTTTGATTTTAGCTCCTCCCTCGTTGGGCGCGGGTTTACCGAATTGTGGAGGTGCAGCTCGGTTATAGAGCGCAGGGAGGCGATATAAAGGGGTCGGCCAGCATGGCTGGTGGCTGGCCAGATAAGCGGCCGGCCCATTCCTCATCGGCGGCTCCCTCCCCTCCCTTCACCTCCCTCCCCCCACCACCCTTCCACTGCCACGCCCCTCCACCGCTCTACCGCCTGCCCACCTACGGCGCTCACACGACCGCCGAGTTCGTATCTCAGCACGGAAAGCCGCAAATCAGATAGGCCGGGCCGCTCATTAAAATTCCCGCTAGCTCCTTTGGCTATTGCCGCCGCGCCGAGTGAAAAATGCGCCCGACAAGCCGCTGCGGCGCTGGCCCGTACGTCAAACGTGTATCGTGACGTCACAGCGCCGCGCTCCGGCCGAACGGTATCGCCGCCAGCCTTTCGACTGCAGGCTGGAAGCAGCCGCGTGGCATGTGCAGCACTGGCCAACCGCGCTGAACTGTCTCACCCCGCGTCCACACATTGGTACCAACGCTGGCGCCAACATTGGCCAGTATTTTTGAGACAGCGTCCACACATTGGAGCCAATATTCAGTTGAATTCGTCGAGAGCCAACGTAAACATATCTGACGCACATCGCGGCCAATGTGTTAACGCTTTTGAGTGTGAATAAGTTACATTTTGTCATTGTAAACCAAAATAGGAAACATACGTAAAAGATGATGGGGTATTGTATCACTTCCTACCGAACATTAATTACGGTACGAAATCATTAAATTTAGAATATCCTACAAGTAAACGACACACATTATTAAAACTTATACCTGCTACTTTAAATGATTGAAATTAAAATAAAAAAGAAAGATATTTGGGAGGGATATTATTCTTTTAGTATTACGCTTCGATTTATTGAGACAGTTTTAGAAGCCTACACTTCCCTTTTAAAATAACAATGTAATTGATATCACTGGTAGTGCTTGAAGTTTAAAAATGTTCAAATGTTTGTTAAGCTGAAGGGTCTTAACTACGGGGTCATCAGTCCCTAAACTTACATACTACTTATGAACTACCTACAACTAAGGACGGCACAAATATCCATGCCCGAGGGGGCAGTTTAAAACAATATTTAAAACTTTACAGGAAATATTAAGTACTGTACTGTTAATTTTAAAAATTAAATTCAGTATTGGATTGTGTCGAAAATCTAAAAAGTTTTTAATTTCACAGTTCGCGCCTAAGTTTTGGTGTGGCATTTCGTTTTCCGAGGTTTCTTTCACAAATAAGTCACTTCATGATACAGTTCTAATATTTACAAAGAGATTTCAAAACTTTAAAACTGCGACGAAGAACGAACGACGAAAGAAATAGTTTCGAGATGAGAAGACGACAAAAACAGAATGAAACGTTGGCGCCAATGTGTGTACGACGAACCCACATTGGCCCAACGTCCTTTGATGTTTGGTCGCCGGCCGCGGTGGCCGAGGGGACTGAGGCGCTCCAGTCACGGTCTGCACGGCCACTACGGTCGGGGTTCGAATCCCCCCTCGGGCATGGATATTTGTGCCGTTCTTAGTGTTAGCTAGTTCGTAAGTAGTTTGTAGGTTTAGGGACTGATAACCCCGTAGTTGAGTCCCATAAGCTCTACAAACATTTGAACATTTTTTTGATGTTTGGTCAAAATACCGACAAGGAACGGAGCCGTACCAACGTTGGCGCCAACGTTGGTTCCAACGCTATTTCACCGATCCACACATTGGACGAACACTATTGGCGCCAACGTTGGTTCCAATGTGTGGATCCGGCCTTATACTGCATGGACTTCTCGCACTCACAAGGGAAACTCCCTATCCCACCACCCTCACATTTAGGGGCTCAACAGAATAGGAAAATATGTTGACAAACACCTCATTCCACAACAAGGAGGATTTAGACCTGGCAAGTCCTGTACCGGCCTAGTTCTTGCACTGACAGAAGATATTGAAGAAGGGTATGAAGGGAAGCTCATAACAGCGGCAGCCTTCGTAGATCTGACAGCAGCCTACGATACCGTCAGGCACAATATATTACTCAATAAAATCTATGAGACAATCGGTGATTACCATCTAGTTAGGGTCGTACATTCATTGTTACAGAACAGAAGGTTCTTCGTATTGTTGGAGGGCAAAATGAGTAGATGGAGGGACCAAAAGAACGGCCTCCCTCAGGGAAGCGTCTCAGCTCCAATGCTCTTCAACATATACACAAATGACCAACCTACACCGGCCCACACTAAGCAGTTCATCTACGCCGAAGACCTTGCAATATGCGTTCAAAGAGAAAGATTTGAAGAAGTAGAAGAAAAAACTTGAAAAGGCCTTAAAATCAATGACTGCGTACTATAATCAAAATTCCTTAAGACCCAACCCTTTCACAACTCAAGTCTGTGCTTTCCACCTTCGCACGAAAGAAGCCAAACGGAAACTCCAAATTACGTGGAATGGGAACACCGTAGAACACACAGACCACCCTAAATATCTTGGCGTGATTCTGGATCGGTCTCTAACTTATAAGCAGCACTGCATCAAAACGAGACAGAAAATAACGACGAGAAATAATATACTCAGAAAGCTAACGGGTAGCAAATGGGGTGCATGTCCTGGTGTGCTACGAACAACGGCACAGGCACTCTGTTTCTCAACGGCTGAGTACGCGCGCCCTGTATGGAATAGATGCGCTCACACGAAACAAGTAGATGTGGCCCTCAATGAGACCTGCAGGATAGTGACAGGGTGCATGAAACCAACGCCGGTCAGACTCTTGTACAAGGCAGCTGGTTTTGCAGATCCCACAGCTCGCAGAAACGCTTTAGAACATGTAGAGAAAATAACTCGCAGATGAGCGGTATGTCCTATACAGAGCTCGACCACCAGAGACGCGACTGAAGTCTAGGAGAAGTTTCCTTGGAACCGTCCAGGACCAACCGCCTGAAAATTTCCCTCTCCCCCGGGTTCAGTGGACTGGCCAAAACCAAATTTTAAAACCTGGACAACCTTGAATAGATTCAGAACGGGGGTCGCCCCAGTAAAAGTAAATATGCTTAAGTGGGGTATAATCGACCAAACTGATGTAAACTGCGACTGTGGAGAAAGACAAAATATGAAACACCTTCTTACATGCGAAAAATGTCCACACCGGTGTACCCTCGACGATTTGTGGCTCGCGAATACTAATGGAATAGACGTAGCCCAGTACTGGGCCGATATCCTTTAAATAGTCCGGACACGATAATGTAAAGTAAAGTAAGGGGCTCAACTGAAGCACGCGATACCACCCATCGCCTTTGACCCCTAACATGGACGTGTTGTGTTTCCGTTTGTTGCAAATATGTCATTATTTTTTACAATACAAACTAATCAATTTACATATAAATCTCAAGGAGAGGCATTGAATTAAAATTTGTGCCAAGTCCGGGACTCGAACTCGGGACCCCCCCCACCTTCCTTCCTTTTTTTTCCTTATTAAAAAAGGTAAAAACGTAAAGCAGTCAACAATCCGAAGATTGGTTTGAACACCACAGTGCTTTACTAGGCATGGTCCTGCCTGGAGGTGGTATGCCGTTGCCTTCCTCCGACCTTCGAACTGACTTACCCAGCCAGTTAAACGGAGACCTACTGTTTAATATGGGTACCGAACCACGTTGCTACTCGGTATTTTTCACATCAGAAACACTGTGAGAGGTGAAACAAATGAAAAGTGACACATAAAAATCCCAGGACCGCGCGAGAATCGAACCCGCGACCTTTGGATTTGTAGTCTGGCACTGTACCACTCTGCTAAGGAGCCATTATTATATTTTTTTAATTTTAATATTTTGTGCTCTTAGTGATGATTATACATGAGCAAACACATGTTGTTGCACTGAATTTGAATTGACTAGAGTTACCATTAATAAGGTTTTGATTTTCTGAATCCATAATTTATATTCGTGGCATGTAATCACTTTTCCTCTTTTACTTTGCAATTCCTGTTTAAAATAATCCTACATGCTGTGTTCTAAAGGCAACGACTTATGTACGCAACTCAAAGGCGTTCTTCAAGCAGAAGTCTTCCTTGAATTAACATTAACAATGATATACAAACTTCCCATTCCAAAGCAATCAAAAGCAGACAGGTTGAAAATTACAGAATCATCAGTTTGATATGTCATGGTTGCAAAATTTTAACACGAATTATTTACAGGAGAATAGAAAAGCTGTTAGTGGCACACCTCGGGGAAGGTCGGTTTGGATTCAGGAGAAACGTAGGAACCCGGGAGGCAATAATCACTTGTATTAGAAGATGAATTAAGGAAAGTCAAATCTACATTTCTAGCTTTTGTAGATTTCGAGAAAGATTTGACAATGTTGATTGGAATACACTCTTTCAAATTCTGAAGTCAGCATGGGTAAAATACCGGGAAAGGATGGCTATTTACAACATGTTCAAATGCCAAATTGCAGTTATTAGAGTCAAGGACATGGAAGGGAAACATTGGTTAAGAAGGGAGTAAGACAGGGTTGTAGCCTTTCTGCAATGTTATTCAATTTATACAATGAGCAAGCTATAAACGAAAACAAGGAAAAATTCGGTATAGGGATTAAAGTTCAGGGTGAAGAAATAAAAACATTGCTTTTGGAGATGACACTGTAATTCTGTCAGAGACAGCCAAGGACCTGGAAGAGCAGTTGAATGGAATAGACAGTGTGTTAAAGAGAGCTAATGTAATGAACTTTAACAAGAGCAAAACAAAGGTAATGGAATGTAGTCTTAGAAAATCAGGCGATGCTGAAGGAATTAGATTAGATAATGAAACACTAAAGGTGATAAATGAGTTTTGTTACTTGGGTAGTAAAATAACATGCGGCGGTCGCAGTTCGGAGAATATAAAATGCAGAACTGCAATGGGAAGAAAGGCGTTTTTGAAAAATAGAAATTTGCTAACATCTCATATTAATTTAAGTGTAAGAAAGTCTTTTCTGGAGGCATTTATGTGGAGTGTTGCCCTGCACGGGAGTGAAAGGTGGACGATAAATAGTTCAGACAGGAAGAGGATAGAGGCTTTTGAAATGTGGTGCTACAGAAGAATGCTGAAGATTAGTTGGGTAGATCGCGTAACTAATGAATAGAATTGGGGAGAAAAGGAATTTTTTGTATATCTTGACTAAAAGAAGGCATCGATTTGTAGGACACATTCTTAGGCATCAAGGAATCATAAATTTAGCATATCTTACGTATAACTTTAAGCGCGACCACTGGAGGGTTAAGTAGTTAGTAAGTGTTGGGACCGATGACCACTACAGTTTGGCCCCATAGCTTTACAAACATTTGTACATTTTGATTTCACATCAACACGAGCGAAGCCGCGGGTAAAAACTAGTACCTCATATGTACTCGATGGAATTTAAGCTGTGGTAATTCCGCCGGAGGTTCGAGTCCTCCGTCGGGCTAGAGGTGTGTGTGTGTGTGTGTGTGTTCTTAGAAAAAGTTAAAGTATTGACCTTAGTAATATACAACCTTAGAAAAAAGGAGTAAGTAAGTTAGTAAGATGGGGTAACGGCCATGCCCGTTCCTTCGTCGAATATCCTCTCTTTTCCACAGTAGACGAGATATGTAGTGGGGAATAAAATTTCCTTCGATGACAGCCAGTACGTCGCTAACTGCTGCACGCCTAGACATCCAACTTGATGGCGAAACGGAATGTAAATGCGGGGAGCTGCAGGTCTTCCTCACGCAACACACATTGCAACAGACTTTCCAGCGAAGTCGCAGCAAATCACTGCATACGTTCTTTGAGAGGAAGGTAACACCGCCGTGAAATGAGACAAACAACGAGAGTTACTTGACGTGGTACTTATCCAAGAACTGAAACCAGGGTACAAGCGTTGAAAAGAAGGTCTTCCTGAAGGGAAACATTACGCAAGCCCGGGTCATTGACAGCATCAGACCTTACAGGGAGGAGAGCGCCGCCGGCCGCGGTGGCCGAGGAGACTGAGGCACTCCAGTCACGGTCTGCACGGTCACTACGGTCGGGGGTTCGAATGCCCCCTCGGGCATGGATATTTGTGCCGTCTTTAGTATAAGGTAGTTTATAAGTAGTTTGTAAGTTTAGGGACTGATGACCCCGCAGGACATAAAACTAAGTATTGCGGAAGTCCTAATGCATAACTGTGTAAACTGCAGTGGATCAGAAGACCGAATATTTCACTTAAAAAATGTTCAAATGTTTGTATAGTCTATGGGAACTACGGGGTCATCAGTCCCTAAACTTACAAACTACTTATGAACTACTTACGAACTAGGACGGCACAAATATCCATGCCCGAGGGGGGATTCGAACCCCCGACCGTAGTGGCCGTGCAGACCGTGACTGGAGCGCCTCAATCTCCTTGGCCACCGCCACTTAGCTCAGTGGATGAACTACTTCCGAGCTGTGCAAACTAAGTCATATCAAAAGATCGAAATAGTTCATTTAGTACACTCAGTTCAATAAAAAGTGTCTACTAGCACAATTTCGTGTCTGGAACGAAGAAAATTCGTGTATGGTTTTTCTATCAGACATTAAAAAAAAAAGTATTTCGAAGTTCTTGGAAATTCAACCTATAAGGGGGTGAAAGTAATTTCTGAAAATAAAGTTCATCTAACTAGTTCACTGAACTGCTTAAAGTGAACTAAATAGTTCATTTGAACTAGTTTATTGAACTAGTTCAGTAAGAAGAACTGTTCCGAAATGAACGGTTCCGTAAAAGGAACTACGTTATTTATTAATTCAACCCCTCCTAACAACCACGCTCTCTTCGCTTCTGGTGGTTCGCTTTGCACCCATGATAGCGATGGAAGGCCAGCTCTGGTTGCAGGATACTTTTCTAAGAAGTGCTGCCAGCTGCCACCGGAAAGACTTCTACTACGGGGCCGCAGCCAGCCAGCTGTGGTAACTCGAGTATGTGCCACTTGCACAGAGCTTAGGACACTGCAGGTAGAGGACAGGGTAATCCAGAAGACATATTACGGCCAGTGCACCGGTACTTGTGACGCATTCTGGCCAAGGCCGAAGTCCATATCCAGTTTGTAGTACGCTGCTTGTCTCCAAGCATTCATTAGTGCCATTGACCTCCGACTAGTTAGTAGTGTTCCGCTTTTTAGTGTTAAAATAATGGAATTCACCGACACCACAAAAGGAAGTATTCACTGATTTACAATGGGCGTCAGTATACGAGTGTTCAGTGAGAGCGTGAAAAAATCTACAAGGGTCACTCCAACAGAAATGCACTCTATTTTTTTATTTTACGTGTTCAAAAGTTTTAGGGTGTGTAGTTACCTCAACTGCCTTACGCCATCTTGGAACCAGCGCCTTATACCCGCACGGTAAAATTGTGGACCAACACATTGGAGTCACTGTTTGGCAGCGTGCACAAGGGAGTCATCATCTTCAAATATTGTTCCACTAAGAGACTCTTTGAGTTTCCCAAAGAGATGATAGTCACATGGAGCCAGGTCAGGACTGTAAGGCGGGTGTTTCAGTGTTGTCCATCCGAGATTTGTGATCGCTTCCATGGTTGTTTAACTGACATGTGCCCGTGCATTGTCGTGCAACAGCAAAACATCCTGCTTTTGCTGATGTGGTCGAACACGACTCAGTCGAGCTTGAAGTTTCTTCATTGTCGTCACATATGCATCAGAACTTTTGGTGGTTCACCGTGGCGTGATGTCCTCAAGCAAGAGTCCTTCGGAATCAAAAAACACCGTAACCATAACTTTTCCAGCAGAAGGTGTGGTTTTGTAATTTATTTATTTGTTTTATTTTATCATTATTATTATGTTTTCCTTGGGTGAATTTGCATGATGCCACTCCATTGATTGCCTCTACGTCTCTGTTGAAAAATGACGGAGGCATGTTTCATCACCTGTCACAATTCTTCCAAGAAATTCATCTCCAACATTTCCGTACCGTTCCAAAAGTTCGTTGCCAACCGCTTTTCGTGTTTCTTTGTGAGCCACTGTCAACATCCTGGGAACCCAACTGACACAAACTTTTTTTAACGCCAACACTTCCAGTATTCTGCAAACAGTTCCTTCTCCTATCCCAACGTAGCGTGACAATTCACAGTGATGCGTCTGTCAGCAGTCACCAATTCGTTAAGTCTCTGCACATTGTCTGGAGTGTGTGCAGTGCCTGCCGCTGCGAGGACAATCCTCAATATTGCCGTGCCCGCTTTCATCACGCTACCTGCTTGCCCACCTAGTAACTGGACTGCAATCGACAGCAGCATCTCCATACACCTTTTTCATCTACATCTACATCTACATAGATACTCTGCAAATCACATTTAAGTGCCTGGCAGAGGGTTCATTAACCACTTTCATAACTTTTCTCTACCGTTCCATTCTCTAATAGCGCGCGAGAAGAAAGAACACCTAAATCGTTCCGTTTTCGATCTGATTTCTCGTATTTTATTGGGATGGTCATGTCTCTCTAAGTAGGTGGGTGCTAGCAAAATATTTTCACATTCAGAAGTAAAAGTCGGTGATTGAAACTTTGCAAACAGATCACGCCGCAATGAATAACATTTTTCAACCTCATGTGGATGTTTCCCACTGTCGCGTTTTCACAGCACAGGAATTCAATGACAGCACGTTGCTTCTGGCGAACGTCAAGTGTAGAAGCCACCTTGAGGATATGCTGTGACGACGCCACTCAAGGGAACAGGTTAAACTAAGTTTGAAACCAAGCGGGAAGGATGTATCTACACACTGTAAAACTTTCAAGCATGCAGAATGAAAACTGTAATTTTAAAAAAAAGTGTGCATTTCTTTTGAAGTGACCCTCGTAGCATGACATGTAGAATGCTCAGTCGAGCAATTTGAGGTGGCGAACCTGAGGTCGGGAAAGCAGGCTTAAAGAGATATTTAAGTAAACTTGTCTACCTCTGTTACCTAGGTTATGTGCAACAAACATGCGTACGATTTTAGATATACTTTGCTGTTTACTTACAAGTACGTTCTCTGTTTCCTGCAAGTAAACAAGGACTCTTCAGTGTGGATGCCCTCCGCAACCATCTCAATGCCGCATTACCTGGTCGCTAGATTGGAAAGGGAGGACCTATTCCATGGCCTGCGAGGTCAGCTGGCCTGAAAAACTAGAGACCACAGTGGAAGTGAAGACGGGATCCGAGGGCAAAGTTTTAGCTGATTCCGGTGTGATTAGAAACACTCCCACTCCAGGGATATTCATCAGGGGGCGTTATAACCTTGCTGGCCGATGTTGTGTTAGTATGGGGACTGGTGGCGTCAGTTTCAGCACATTTTATTAAATACTGTGGAAAAGATGCGTCATTGTGTCAGTGATTGTGTCTGTCATTAACTATAATTAATGTAAATAAAAATACCCAGTAATGTGATTGTATTACAATTACCTCCTTAAGCTGGCTTCTCTGACCCCAAGATCCGTACCCTTATGGCCTGTTAAATGTTTCCACGTTGTTACTGAAACACCCTGCATAGTGTAATATGCAAACAAGAAATGACTTACTAGCATTGCACAAACTATATAAAGAATAAATGTAAAGTAAGCCTAACGTAAATCAGTCAACAATCCGAAGATTGGTTTGAACATCACAGTGCTTTACTAGGCTTGGTCCTGTTTGGAGGTGATATGCCGTTGCCTTCCTCCGGCCTTCGAACTGACGTACCCAGCCGCGTATAGCGGAACCTATAGTATAACGTCGGTTCCGAAATACGGCGCTACTCGATATTTTTAACATCAGTAACGTTGGCACAGCTGAAAGAAGTGGAAAGTGACAGAGAAAAATTACAGAAAATGACGGGGGTTCATAGCCTGAAGCTCTACCACATTTCTCTTTTGTTCTGTTCATCGGGTACAGCGATGCTTTGCGGTAGTTTGTTAATGTCTGTTCTGGGTTGTTCGTTGAGTATTTTGATATATATATATATATATATATATATATATATATATATAGAGAGAGAGAGAGAGAGAGAGAGAGAGAGAGAGAGAGAGAGAGAGAGAGAGAGAGAGCATTGCGTTCTCTGACAGAGCGCGCTGAGCTACAGCGACCGGCACACTGTGCTACCGAGCCACATTAAGAGGAAATCTACCCACAAAATATAACACGGTTTTAGAGGAAGGTTTGTATTCCAGATGAGCAGTAAATGACGTGCGAAAACATTTTGTCAACGGAGAGCAACAGTGAGTGTGTTGACAGCTCCCAATGGAATCACATCTAGTACTTCACAACTTGGATGTAGAATATGGTACTCATTGGTACTATGTTCTGAATTCATTTGGTTTGTTCCTAAAATCTTGATTGTGCCTGCCATATCACATGGTAATTGCAGCTCAACAACCTAATACCATTCATATTGCAAATACAGCTGTTGTGGCATGGTATGGAATTATATATAGCTGGAAATGGTGCGATACCATGTGTGACTATGGTAGACAGTTGGGAGTCACTGTCACACCCCTAGATGGCCTGGCTACATTTACTACACCTTTTCATAATTTAATTATTTTTTTCAGTTTGTGTTTAATGCAATATTTGCTTACGTTTGATAATGATGACAGAGTTCATTGAAACTAGTTACGTTTTGTAAATTAAAATTCAATTTGTGTGACATGGCTTAACCACTATATCTGTGGAATATAATAAATACAAAAAATTATATTTGTATACTTGGTTGGAATTTGAAAAAACATGTTGGGGCATTTTTCGAAATTCAACTACTAAGGGGTGCAGTAGGGGTTTACAGGTAGTAATATCAAATGTTTGTAAATCTTAAGATACTTAACTACGGGGTCATCAGTCCCTAAGGCTTACAAACTAATTAAAGTAACTTAAACTAACTTAGACCAACTTATGGTAAGGACAACACAAACACCCATGCCCAAGGATCGAATCGAACCCCCGACGGCGAACAGCAGCGCGCACTGCAGCATGGCGCCTCAATACTCACGGCCATTCTGCCGCGGCTACAAGTTCAAATGTTCAAATGTTTGTAAATCTATCGGACCAAACTGCGTGGTCATCAGTCCGTAGCTTACAAACTATTTACACCTGGGTAAACTAACTTAAGGACAACACACACACACCCATGCCCCAGGGAGGACTCGAACTTCCACGGCGAGCAACCGCGCGCTCCGCAGCGAGACGCTTTAGACCGCTCGGCTACTCCACCGCGGCCGGCTACAAGTAGTATTACGACGTTTCATTATGACAGTACTTAAGCTATATCTATGAAAATTTATATTAAGAGGGAGAAACAATTGGTGTAGACGAACCAGCCTACGCATGCGAGGCAGCGGGCGTTAAGCTACTGTATCAACAAACAATGCACAAGTTGAAAATGTAAAGAAAAAAATTGGTCACTTTCAGTTCTTGTTACCTTTTGCGCCTCAGTCTCATTAGAAGCTATCAATATAAACGGTAACGCTGCTAAGTGATGGTTCCGTCTTTAGAGTGGGGTTGAATAGTACTAAAGTGGAACTTTCTACGTTATAACGTAAGGGTGTACAACGACCGCGCTGTAATGTTATGCACTGCATCTTGTCTGATGGTGGTTGTTATTCACTTAGGTTCTAATTTGCTGACGATCTGTGTGAGTAATATATTCATACGTCTTTTGCAGCATAGTGGATAGCACTTAACGCGGGAACGTCGACAATTTAATTTCGTCTGGTAATATAGTGACCCGTCAATCACAACGTGTTAAATTTCTTTTACAGTGAAGTAGATCTGCAGTTCGCTCCCTCATCTCGTACACTAGGTAATTACTAAAACTTGTTCTGTACCGTAAACCTAAATGTACCCCTTCTGCAAATGGGTGTGACAACACCAGAGACCAGTTCACCAGCATTTACATACATACTCCGCAAGCCACCGACGTGTACATGGCACACGGAATTTGTACTACCGCTAACCTTTCACTATCCTCGTCGTCTAACGAATGGACTAAGGGAAAAGGTCGACGTATACGTTTCTATACAAGCCCTGATTACTTTTATTCTCTCTTCGCACTTCTCATGTGAGATGCACATAGGGGGTAATAAGACATATCTTCAATCGGTGTGCCACGGTGGAGTGGCCGAGCGCCGTCGGTGGTTCGTCTCCTCCCTGAGGCATGTGTGTATAAAAATAAATGAAGTTAAGTGCCATAGATTTGTAAACTTTTAATTTTCTCTCCGTGTTACCCTGTCCCTTACAAGCCTATTCATCTGCGAATAAGAACGACAATTTACATCCTGAACGTAAACATCGAGGTGGGGTTCCGGAGCCTAGTGCCCACTTTCTGACTGTACGACACAAAGGTTTGCGCCTTGCCTAGACCTGTCAACACCGACATTGGACTGTTCAAAAATGTTCAAATGTTTGTAACGCTTATGGGACTTAACTGGGGATCATAAGTCTCTAATCTTACAAACTACTTATTAACTACCTTATATTAAAGACGACAGAAACATCCATACCCGACGGAGACATGGGACTGTTGACGATGGAAAGATGTTGTCTCACTTCCAATTGATGCGGCTCTGACCGGTGACACGCAGCCATCATGGCTCATCACCTGCATCCATTTGAAAGTTGTGTGTGGTATTTGAAGGATGTGTGTATGTCTGTAGGAACAGGCGTGTCACTGTTTGTGTTAAGTGACCATGCCCGCTAAAATTCACAAATAAATTTTCTGTTGTGGTTTTGGCTACAAAATAACTTGACTAAACAATGAGACTTAGTACCTTCCTTTACCCTGTTAGAATAAATTGCGACTGTCATGGAATGCAATGATCTTACGTGAATGTGGTTTCGTTTGATGCGCAACGGATAACACTTTAAATTGTACAGTAGTTAATAAATTAATTGTAATTAAATTCGTAATTGGTCTACACTTTAATCTCGTGTGTGAGAAAAAATATAAGTAAATGAAATGTGCAGATCTGCTAGTGTGCACTATATATCAGTAGCCAGACTATAGATGCACAATTCGATTGCGAGAGCCAAGAAAAAGAGCGTGCTACTACTGTGATAATTTTGTCATTTGAATAAACAGGATGTTAAACAAAGATATTTGAGATTAATTGGATACCAAAATCACTGCACTTGATAATGTGCGTATCTGTACAATTACCATACTGATTCAACATAATAAGAAAAAAAAAGTCCTACAAATCTGGTAAAGGTTTCAAGTATAACTCACTGCAAGTATTTCTTATTACTTTACGTGATCTACTTCTCTTCTGATCAGACAAATCACATTAACTGTTACTAACATTAACTGACTTAATCATTTGAACTTTCATTACGACTGAGAAAATCTCTATGAACTTTAAAGGATTTATGAACAAACTACTTCCTGCTCTCATTAATAGACCAATTGATCATAACAAAATGCCTACACCGAACTGTTCTAATTAACACATGAATTTACAAACACAATAATTATGCAACACTATCATAAAAAATAATGATCAGAATGGATAGCAATTCAAATTGGTGAAAGGAACGAGGAACTCGTAAAATGACTCAGGGTTAAATGGTAAATGCAAGCTGCACTAAACAGTATTCATTAGTAAAAGAAGACAAACACCAACTACAACAGCTCAAATACAGGCTACCATACATAACAATAGAAAAATACAAGTTTTACCATATTCTAGACAGATTAATTTCCATACAAAAATTACAATATGCAGACTTGGCTGCGACTCTTGAAAAGTGTCTGAATTTTTACTCTTCGAGTCTAACACACAGACAGGCTAACCCGACAGTTCCACGACTACTACTCATCGACTCAAGTCTGCCATAATCACACGACTGCTCTCCACGACAGTCACACATCGGCTGTTCTTTTGGAAGGTCACACAACGACTCTTTAAACGTAGCAACTGAGATTGCAAGACACACGCCAAAGATAAAACAAAGTCTTTGGTTTACAGCAAAGATATGAAAATACGTACAGTATGTTATATCAATTAATGAGATGGTACAAAATATTACATAAATTTGTTTTCTACAGAATTGTAGCTTAGGTTTTTATAACAAAACAAGCTCAAAGCTGTATGACAGGCAAAAATTTAAGTGAAAATATATTGCGTACTCCTTTCACATTGTGCATTCCGACGGACTTGAATAGTTGGACCAGGAAAAAGCGATACCCCACAAGTCCGGAATTGATACAGAGTGGCTCCAGGAACACTCTTCTGAGTTTTCCGCTGATCGCGAGGGTCCCGAGAGATTAACCCTATTGAGCATATATTGGATGACCTGCAACGTGCTGTTTAGAGGATACGTCCAGCCCCTCATCCTCTTACGGATGTATGGACAGGCCTTCAGGATGCTCGGTGTTACCTCCCTCCAGCACTACTGGAGACATTAGTCAAGTCCAGCCAGCCACTAAAGGGGGATTGACACGGACATGTATCGTTGGCGCACGTTGACTTGCGCACATCGAAATGTACGTGTGAACACCCAAATTCGCAACTTGCGCAAGTAACAATGAAAGTTGAGGTCGAGTCAACTTACTTGCGCATGTTGGCTTACCCCCACTACTTTTTCATCGTTTCCGCAAGATGGCCGCTGGTGTTGAATAACATCTGTAGTCTCTGTTTTTACGTTTGCGTGTTGGTTTTGATCTCTCTCTCTCTCTCTCTCTCTCTCTCTCTCTCTCTCTCTCTCTCTCATATGAAACGTAATGTCAGAAGAAGTGTCCGTTGCACTTTACAATCCAGTTTCTGGAGCTCTACGAAGAACGTCCGTGTTTATGGAACATTCATCTTCCAATTTATAAAGATAGAAACATGAAAGAGGACGCAATAAAATCAATCATCAACGGAATGCGAGAAAACGTGCCACGGATAGATGAGAATGCGGTGAAGGCAAAAATAAGGAGTTTAAGGAACGCTTACCTCATCGAGAAGAACAAAGTTAGATTCTATGAAAAGTGTCTCATCAAAAAGTGAAATTTATGTACCTACATTGCCGTGGTTTAACATTGCTGATCGGTTTTTAAATAATATTGTGGCGACAAGAGAAACAATTTTTCCTCTGAATAGTTGGGCCCACCAGACTCAATAAATGCCGAAACTTGATCAAGTTCATTCTAAAATGATTTTCGAATGATGCTTCCTCCTCATTTTCTAACTCCCTAATCAGAACTGTGGAAGCTCCCAACTCATTTCTCCTCGCGATCCACTTTCGCACCCAATATCTGCGTCTTCTCTTCTTCCGATCTAAGTATTCGGTGATTTTTTTGTATTGCAATTAAGGCAACAACGCGGATGCTCGCACGTATCGAATCATTTGGCGCCATTTTGAAAAGCTACACTGGACTTGCTTGGACTGAAAACTTACGCGGGCGTGTGAACGATCACTTGCGGCCGGCCGCGGTGGCCGAGGAGACTGAGGCGCTCCAGTCACGGTCTGCACGGCCAGTACGGTCGGGGGTTCGAATCCCCCCTCGGGCATGGATATTTGTGCCGTCCTTAGTTGTAAGTAGTTCATAAGTAGTTTGTAAGTTTAGGGACTGATGACCCCGTAGTTAAGTCCCATAGACTATACAAACATCTGAACATCTGATCACTTGCGCAAGTTGAGGTCCATTGGCGCACGTAAACATGATCGTGTCAACCCTCCTTAACGCGTATAGTGGGGGCCCTACACGATATAGGCAGGTGTACGAGTTTATTTGGCTCTACAGTGTACGTCGATTTCGGACGAGTCGTGGCAGACGGAAGCGTGGGTCGCTACTGGGGCAGGTCTGGGCGCTTCATTGAGTCGTCGTCGTCGTCGGCGTTAAGTGTGTCACTAGAAGGCGGCTGCGGCGGCAGCTGTGCGGCCGCTCCATTGACAGAGGCGCGACCGCGGAGCGCATTCCAGACGGCTTGCCTCAGCGCACGACACCGCGGGCGCCCTCACGCCGCGCCTGCACGACTCGCGCTGCTTTTTGCTCGCGTTTCGCGGCTCCCACAAACACTGGCCCCAGGCGCGCGCCACTTTAATTCGGGCCCCCTGGGGGCCGAGATGCGGATCTGCGGCCGACCGCGGCGGCTGAGGCGTCGGCGGCTGGCAACCGCTGCAGCCCAGGCAACGACCCTGCATTCTTAATTTAAAGTGCGAAGGAACACATGGTTAACTCTCGCACCTACATCTCTGCAAATACTGCTTACAGTCATTCACACCTTTAACCCTTCAAAATGTTCAAATGTTTGTATAGCTTATGGGACTTAACTACGGGGTTATCAGTCCCTACACTTACAAACTAGCTAATACTAAGGACGGCACAAATATCCATCCCCGAGGGAGGATTCGAGCCCCCGACCGTAGTGGCCGTGCAGAACCGTGACTGGAGCGCCTCAGTCCCCTCGGCCACCGCGGCCGGCTTTAACCCTTCATTGCCTGTTGGTACTTAAAGTACTACCAACCACGATGTGTTAAATGGTCTGCTGCGAAGCGCCGCAGTCACTGTCTGGATTGGGCACCCCACAATCGCGTAAGCGGCCGACTGCAAACACCGAACAAATTCAAGAGCGCCTCGGCGGCTATTGTGGTGGCAAACTTCCGCGCGAACTTTAAATGTACGTAAGTTTCTTTTGATTAGAGAGAGTATTCGAGTTAAGTAGCGAAAACTATGTTTAACTGAAATATATAACTACAAAATAGCTTCAGACTCCTTGAATGTACAGAAACTATCGGTTGTGTTTAAATTTATTACACATACGGTATAGAAATTCGCATATAGCGTTTCCTCTTCCTAACGAAACCGAACTGTAACATGTAGTTTTTTTAGCGTGCTAAGTGCAGCATATGAACGGAATTTTTTTGGCTCTTTCTCAGTATATTCTACGATTGTGAAACTTTTGTACAGACATTAAGTTCGGGAGAGTTACACACTTTACGTCATTGATTTAGTGCTGTAATCTAGAATATTTAGATATTTCACAGCATCAAAAAATCAAACATAGCTGCCTGAAATATCTAATGTTAAAAACCGATTGTGAAAGTGAAATATGCCATCAGATACTTAACTGAAAAATAGCTTCTTACCTTGTGAATACAGCAACCAGCCACTACCAAATTCTTTTAAGAAAACGAAGAATGACATAACATTTTCTTAACTAATGCATCTAACATTAGCATTAGAGTATCTAGCAATAATTTAGCACGTTCCATGGTGTAAGCCAAATACCGTACAGTAGCCTGAACTGCTCAAAAGTCAACACCTATTGTCATAGGGTTCAACTTCACGAAGTGCATCCATTGTGACTATGTGTCATGTATATATGGAACTATACACATTTCTGCAAACCCCTTTTCAGTTGTTATACCTATATGTAAAGCAGATTCCCTTCCAATTCTGCGTCACAAGTTGCTAATATTAATTTCATAAACAAAAATTAGAAATGCATTGAAGCAACTAATTTAGTGATTGCAATAGTTATTTTACACAATCATAAAATGAAACTCTCTGATCTTCCTGTCCACCAGTACTGCCCACAGTAGCTTCTTTTCAAGTGCTACCAGAATTGTTAACGCCTGTTATTTATTTCATTCAATCCTATATTGTCTTGATTAACAGTCTGTTAAGACAGAGTAACTATCTCTGAACAAAAGTAGGAGGTCTTCTTGTATCCCTGAGAAATATAAATGGGAAGACAGTATTCGATCTTTTTATTTCTTTCTTAAATTGATTTATGCGTTTAAACGCTGAGCAGCTCTTCACCATCCTGCAATAGTCAAACAATACAGACGTGACAATCAATTGTGTTTATACCCCGCAGAAGCTATTTAATACACGATTACCTGCTAATAACACTCTTATTTATCTGACGCTTGCCACTACTATGGAGGCCGGGCGAAGGTTCAAATTATCCCTCGACAGCAGCGCCGTTAGGGAGTCTAGTTATTTTTACAAGGTCTTTGATTGAGCACCTTGTGAAGAGCATCTCTGCAACGGCCATGACGCGTTCTGATTCTGTTCAGACCAGTGGCGACGCATCCTATGTCTTCACCGGTTCACTGAACTCCCGGAGCCGCGGTGGAGCGGCCAAGCCCATTGAGGCGCTAGGCTCCGATGCTCGAGGCCGTTCACCGTCGGGGGTTCGAATCCCCCTCAGCCATGTATGTTTCTACATCTACATGGGATACTCTGCAAATAATATTGTAAGTGCCTGGCCTTTAGTATAAGGAAGTTCATAAGTAGTTTGTAAGTTTAGGGACTGATGACCCCGCAGTTAAGTCCCTTGAGCTTCACAAACATTTGAACATTTGAACACCCGGAAAAAAATTCGCCATAAAAAAGTAATAAAATAAATAACATAAAAAATGTTCTTCAACTATCATTCTTCTATCAGATCATTTTATTTGCACATTCAAAGTATTTTTATCGCGTGAGAAACGTTTTACGTCGTGGGGGCGGCGCGTAAACGAGTCATAAAAATGTTCTATGTCTGTAAATCTATCGGACCAAACTGCGTGGTCATCAGTCCGTAGCTGACAAACTACTTAAACTGAGGTAAACTAACCTAAGGACAACACACACACCCATGCCCCAGGGAGGACTCGAACCTCCACGACGAGCAACCGCGCGCTCCGCAGCAAGGTGCTTTAGACCGCTCGGCTACTCCACTGCGGCAAACGAGTCATAGCGGGACAATCCATACACGGGACAGTGGCCGCAGCGTTGCAATGTGCATGCGCGGCTGAGGTTCAAATTCTCTTCTGAACCCGCTGGAGGGAGCATATGGGCGCTCCCGCGGCAGGGAGGGGCAAGGGAAAACGCTGCTTTTCACATTGGCGTTGGAGCTGTTAGAGACACAAGCTCCCGGCTACTCCAGCTCTGGCGTTTACACACAAATGGTCCCAATCAAAGACAATGGAGCTACTACGGACCTCGCCTTGCGGATCGGCAAATCCTCCATGACGACAAAATCCGCCCTTCATATTTGTTTTTGGCGAATTGAAGATTTATCAAAACCACGTCATATTTGGTCAAATGTCTTAGAAGAATCAATTAAATACGAATCAACTACAAAAGTTTATAAATAATATTAAAGCACTAGCCTGTCTAGCAAGAGAAGTCGTCTGGCTACCGGCATCGCGCTGAGGTGTCACACGTAGTGGATTCGAGTCTGACTGCAAGCAATTTTTTTTTTTTTAAACGCAACCTTCTTTTTAACAGATACGTGAACAACAATGACTTTTGGATTGTTACTTACCACATATCTTCGGACGTTTTTGCGAATGTGACGCGATTTTGAGGGTAAATAATATTTATACTCTTCGTTGTAACAAATATTTGACTGTTTGAAAAGACGTGGGGGAGAGCAGCCTTTGCGGACACGTAAGTCAAGGAAGGGACGCCAGTAACAAGTTTCGGCCCCGGTTCGGAAATCTCGTAGTAGCGGCACTGAACAAAGTGAACCCCCAGTCATCTGAATCACTAGCCGCCACTGTTTGAGGGTAATCTCAGTATATAAAAGGAAGTGTTCCGATTGATGGACTGACTGACACATCATCGCCCAGCCCAAACCACTGAAGATAGAAATTTCAGATTTGTGGAGGGTGTTGATCTTACTCTGTAGACGTCATTTAAGAAGCGATTTTTCGATATTCCGTCCGTAAGGGGATGAAATAGAGGATGAAACTTTTTTGAAAATACGTAGCTATTTAGGCAATTTTGAAGATACAACTACAAAATTTCGGATTTTAATTCAGGGTTCGAATTTAAAAGACACGTGTTTCGGCATTTTTTGAAATTCAACCAATAAGGGGGGAAAATAGAGAATGCAAAAAATTGATTTTCAAAAATATTTTGCTGTTAACCCAAATGTCAAGCTATAACTATGAAACTTAGTATATGGACTCTTGATTAGGATTAAAAAGACACGAGTTTCGGTATTTTTGGAAATTCAAAAACTAAGGGGGTAAGAGAGGGGATCAAAAATTCTTTTCGAAAACACTTTGTTGTCAAGACAATTTTAAGCTATAGCTGCAAAAATTGGTATTTGTATTGTTTGTTATGATTTAAAAAATACGTGTTTCGGTATTTTTGGAAATTCAACCATGAAAGGGGTTAAATTGGAGAGGGGATGTTTTTCGGAAATATGTTGCTATTTAACAAATTTTGAAGTTAGAACTACAAATTTTAGGATTTGGATTCGGGGTTCGAATTTAAAAGACAAATGTTTAGGTATTTTTGGAAATTTGAACAATAAGGGGGTGAAATACTAGATGCAAAAATTGATTTTCAAAAATAAGGTGCTGTTAATTCAAATTTCAAGCTATAACTACGAAACTTAAAATATGGATTCTTATGAAACTTCCTGGCAGATTAAAATTGTGTGCCGGAACCGGGACTCGAAACTGGGACCTTTGCCATTCGCGGGCAAGCGCACTACCGACTGTGCTATCCCGACACGACTCACGATGCCACCTCACAACTTTACTTCCGCCAGTACCTCGCCTCTACTTTCCAAACTTCACAGAAGCTCTCCTGCGAACCATGCAAGACTAGCACTCCTGGAAGAAAGGATATGTTGGAGACATGGCTTAGCCACAGCCTAAGGGATGTTTCCAGAATGAAACTTTCAGTCTGCAGCGGAATGTGCGCTGATATGAAACTTCCTGGCAGATTAAAATTGTGTGTCTGAACCGGGACTCGAACCTGGGACCTTTGCCTTTCGCGGGCAACAAGCGCACTACCGACTGTGCTATCCCGACGCGACTCACGATGTCGCCTCAGAACTTTACTTCCGCCAGTACCTCGCCTCCTACTATTTTTCTTTACTTAAATACACAGATTCATTATCACTCTACTATTTATACTTCTGTTTCACGGTAGAAAATGTCACTCTCTCCATATGTGCCGAAAATTCTTAACACAATCTGACAAGCCCAGAACACTTCAAAAACAGTTGTGTTTATATGGGCACAAAAATCGATTGTGGAACTGGGAAACCGCTGTACATAAGTGGATTTCCAGAATAGATTTTGAAGCGTTTACACGACCAACCAAAAGCGGAATTGGGAAATCGGTTTACGAAATCCAGTTTTGGGAGCCCATCTAAACGAAGTGAAGATGTCTTTCGTCGGTGGCACCTTAAAGCTTTTGCAGTGTCTCCTTTATTGTAACCGTTTTCCCTTAACACATTTCACATATGTTTAAATTTCGATTGCAGATGGCTGTCGGCAGAGATAATCTACGCCCTGTCTGCTAAAGTCTTAAATGCCGTTTCCTTGTGTACGCGGTGTTCAAAAATATTGCCGTTCAAGTGCGAAGGGACGCAGCCTGTAAACCGATTAATGTTTATGGAAGCATACCACCGTGAAAGACTCCGAGGAGGGGTAGGAACACTTCCGAAAGGAAGGAAGCAATGAAGATTAGAACGTCCCGTCGACAACGTCAATATTACAGACGTAGTTCACAGTCGAATTGTTTGGGAAAGAAAATCAGTAGTGTACTTTGGATACAGTAAGCAGATTCAGACAGATGTAGGTTGCCGTTCTTATGTGGAGTTGAAGAGGCTTGCTCAGGATAGGGTATTGTGGAAAGCTGCATCAAACCAGTCTCCGGACTGAAGACCACAACAACAACAAACTTAGAAGTGTTACACGATTCGTCGGGTAGCTCACAGTTATAATATTATCACGAGACAGCGTCTTTCTATTCGCCGCAAAAAATACCTCGTTGTTTGACTTTATTTTATTCCCTTACTGCGAAAGGAAGACGTCCGTTCGTTATCTTTTCTACTCTTTCCATTGTACTGGAAGGACGTGTGTATTCCCGCTCCTGAAAATTCTACATTTTTAATGTGAGTATGTTTCCGAACTCAATAAAATACAGTTAAAACTGACTTTGAAATTATTATTAATTTGTTTAGTCGCCTTTTTTTCAGCATTGGCGTTAATGTTTGAGTACTTAGTCTTATGGTGATTCGGACGCCATTATGGTGGGATGTATGATGTACAATCGGTTACAGTATTGAAGAAATCAGAAAATAACAACAACTATTCACCTTTCTTGATATTTATTTCGAAACGACCGGTTTCGAACTCCCTGGCAGTTCATCATCAGGCGGTTTACATGTTTTATATGTTGCTCATAACACAGTCGCAGGTTCCACACTTCCAGAATGGATACAAGGTTATAGTATTTCATGAATAATGCAACAATTCCTTATTTCTCATTTTACAGTACCGTTAGAACCTTCAGTCATTCTTTATTTATTTATTTAATCGAAGTCCGATACGTATTCATGAAAAATATTGTTTGCTAAATTCCATTGTTACGATCAGATCCAGAACATTCTACTCAGTCTCGTTGTACATGATACTATACTTATAACTGGTCCGGATCACTCTAGGAATCAGTTACCAACAATAAGATTTTAAATTTACAGCAATTCACAAGGTAGAGGTTACAGATAAGAAAGTAGCAAGAATGATTGCAGATACTAATAGATGGGAACAATGGCAGGAGGGTGTCCATAATGAGGAAATCAAAGAAAAATTGGGAATGAACACCATAGATGAAGCAGTAGGAGCGAATAGACTGAGATGGTGGGGTATGTTGCACGCATGGGAGAAGCAAGGTTACCTAAGAGACTCATGAGCTCGGCAGCGGAGGGTAAGATGAGTCGAGGCAGACCAAGAAGAAAGTACTTAGATTCGGTGCAGAACGATTTTGAAGTAAAAAGCATAACATCAGATGAGGCATCAATGTCATCAATGAATAGGGGACCATGGAGGAATTTTTTAGAGGTACTATGCTCCAGACCGAACGCTGAAAGGCATAATCAGTCTATAATGATGATGATTATGATGATGAGCATAAACGACGGCAGAACGATGCAGTAGCAGCATTTACAAGAACATGAGGTAATCCTAATTTTTATAGTGCTACTCACCGACTTATTTACGACCTTCATGCTCAAATTATATACCAAATTATGATCAGTTATCAGTTTTAGACCTTATTTACAGTTCAGTATATTTTCTCTACATTTTATTCGCGATCTTTTGCAAGGTATTAGACTTTTAAAAAAATCCGTAATCCAAACAGGCAGTAGCATTATAACTTTCAAAGGAATGATCCCTCGGAAAATTAAAATCTGGGAGGTGGCCGAATGTGGATTTCAGCTACGGTGCGGCCGCATGCGAGTGCAGTCTGTTACCTCGGTCGGCAACACTTTGGAGACGCAGTCACGACTGGCCCACCTGCAGAGCGAGGGCGTCGAGTGCAGCCGGCCGCTCAGTATTTGGGTTAGCGGCCTGCTTCTGGCCGCCGCCTGCTCTCTGACGTCAACAACTGCGCCGAAGCTGCCGTGCACCCACATACTCCAGTTTCAGCGAGCTTTGGGTTGACGCCCTGACTCAAGAAGCGACCCGTACAAACAATCGCCTTATGTTCCCCTTTTTTTTTCTTGATTCTAGAATGCAGGATTATATATATTCAAATGTTTGTATAGTCTATGGGACTTAACTACGGGGTCATCAGTCCCTAAACTTACAAACTACTTATGAACAACTTACGAACTAGGACGGCACAAATATCCATGCCCGAGGAGGGATTCGAACCTCCGACCGTAGTGGCCGTGCAGACCGTGACTGGAGCGCCTTAGTCCCCTCGGCTACCGCGGCCGGCTATATATATATATATATATATATATATATATATATATATATATATATATATATACGAGGGTAAGTCAATTATTATCCGCAATTTAGTTTATGTTGGTAGTACTGTCGTGTTACTTTGGTGACGCATGCTTTGTTTATTTGTTGTTATATCTTTGCAATTTTCAAGCTGCTACGTTAGTTTCGCTGTCGCTGCCGTGCTGTTAATCAGGGCTGCTCCGCTGTCTATTTGCACCAAAGAAGAGCAACGTTCAGTGATACGTGTTTTGCGGGCGGAAGGTGTATCAGGGGCCGAAATTCAAAGAAGACTTTCAGTACAGTACGGGAG
Source organism: Locusta migratoria (assembly GCA_026315105.1). Classification (NCBI taxonomy): domain Eukaryota; kingdom Metazoa; phylum Arthropoda; class Insecta; order Orthoptera; family Acrididae; genus Locusta; species Locusta migratoria. The sequence continues at coordinate 187,837,078 of CM048746.1, forward strand.
CAGTGTTTTGTCACAACGAAGTGTGTACGAGTGGATTGACAAATTCCGAAATGGTCGCACGAATGTTAAGCACGACGAAGGAGCCGGACGACCGTTTACCGCCACAAATAAAGAAGCCATTGAGCGATCACTTGAAATGATTCTCTTAGACAGACGATTAACTATTGATGAAGTGGCTCATCGTCTTCAAATTAGTCTTGGTTCTGCCTAAGTTTCGTAAAGTTTGTGCAAGATGGGTCCCAAAACAACTCACACAGTTGCATAAGCAAACGCGCCACGACATCTGCAGAAAACATTTGAATCGCTATGGTAACGAAGGGGACAACATCATAGACAGAATCATTACTGGTGACGAAACATGGATCCATCATTACGAGCCGGAGAGTAAACGGCAGAGTATGGAATGGAAACATCCACATTCGCCGCGCAAGAAAATTTCAAGACGCAACCGTCCGCAGGAAAACTGATGCTTACGGTTTTTGGGATGCACGAGGTCCTGTACTGGAACATTATGGTGAAAGGGGCACAACAATAAACACTGTACGTTACAGTGAGATGCTTACTGACAGGCTAAAGCCTGCAGTTCGAAGCGAACGCTTCTTTCGCATAGCTGGTCGCAGGAGATGCTCCAAAAACTAACACTTAATACTGTGCATTGACAATGTACCGTGGATGAACGTAATGCGTTAGGATAACACCATCACAGTCGAACACGAGAATCACCCTCTGTCACAATATTGGGGCCCTGACGCACTTTTGACTTTCGCGGCGGCTCATAATGACGCCATTCGTTGGATTGGCGTTTTAGTTTTGCCTCGTACGATGTGGCCATTCCTCATCCAGTGTTAAGATACGGTGTAAGAAAGCCTCTTCTCTGTGCTCATAGCGCTCCAAGGGCGTCTGAGCAGAGCCGTATCGAATCCATTTCTACCAATTCATGCGGAACCCAACGTGATGCAAATCTTCGCATGCCCAGGCACATTCAATTTTGATTCAACTAAGTTTTTTGTTTCGAAAACATAAACATCGTTACGTCAGACCGCTAGCTCACAAGTGACTGTGTTTCCCTCGGAAGTATCTCAGATTGATTCCATGTTTCTAGATTTCCAGAAGTCTTTTGAAACAGGACCTCAGAAATGGCTTTTAAGCATATTGCGTGGTTATGGAATATCGCCCCCGATTTGTGGCTGGATAGGGATTTTCCTGTCAGAGAGGACACAGTTTGTAGTAATCGATTGTAAGGCATCGACTAAAACACAGGTGATATTCGCCGTTCCTCAGGCTAGTGTTATTGGTCCTCTGCTGTTCCTTATTTATTACATAAACGATTTGGGAGAAAATCTAAGCAGCTCTCTTAGGCTGTTTGGAGATGACGCCTTCATTTACCGTCTATCAAAATTATCTGAAGCTCAAAACCAACTGCAGAACGATCTGAATAAGATATCACTATTGGCAATTGACTAACTAATGAGCCGGCCGCGGTGGCCGAGCGTACTGCGGCACGTCAGTCACAGTCTGCACGGCCACTACGGTCGGAGCTGCGGTGGAGTAGCCGAGCGGTCTAAGGCGTCTCGCTGAGGAGCGCGCTGTTGCTCGCCGAGTCCTCCCTGGAGCATGGGTGTGTGTGTTTGTCCTTAGGTTAGTTTACCTAGGTGTAAGTAGTTTGTAAGCTACGGACTGATGACCACGCAGTTTGGTCCGATAGAATTACAAACATTTGAATTTCAACTACGGTCGGGGGTTCGAATCCCCCCTCGGGCATGGATATTTGTGGCGTCGTTAGTCTTAGCTAGTTCATAAGTAGTATGTAAGTTTAGGGACTGATAATCTCGTAGTTAAGTCCCATACGCTCTACAAACAAATAACAACTAATCTACATCTACATCTACATCGATACTCTGCAAATCACATTTAAGTGCCTGGCAGAGGGTTCATTAACCAGCTTCATAACTTTTCTCTACCGTTCCATTCTCTAATAGCGCGCGGGAAGAAAGAACACCTAAATCGTTCCGTTTTCGATCTGATTTCTCTTATTTTATTGGGATGGTCATGTCTCCCTAAGTAGATGGGTGCTAGCAAAATATTTTCACATTCAGAACTAAAAGTCGGTGATTGAAACTTCGCAAACAGATCACGCCGCAATGAATAACGTCTTTCTTTTAATGATTTCCACCCCAATTCGTGCAACATTTCCGTGACGCTTTCCCCCCCGTAACGTGATAAAACAAAACGAGCTGCCCTTCTCTGAACCTTCTCAATATCTTCCGTCAGTCCCACCTGGTGAGGGTCCCACAAGGGGCAACAGTACTCCAAGAGAGGACGCACAAGTGTGATGTAGGCAGTCTCTTTGGTGGAGCTGGTGCATCGTCTAAGCGTTCTGCCAATGAAACGTAACCTTTGGTTCGCCTTCCCCACAATATTTTCTATGTGTTCTCTCCAGTCAAAGTTGTTCGTAATTGTAACTCCTAGGTATTTGGTAGAATTTACGACTTTAAGGTTTGACTGATTTATCGCGTAATTGAAGTTCAGCGGATTTCTTTTAGTGGTCATGTGTATTACTTCACACTTTTCTTTATTTAGTGTCAATTGCCAATTTTCGCACCAAGTAGAAATTTTGTGAAGTGTAAAGCCGTCTACATGAGTACGACAAGAAATCTGTTAAACTTTGTTTAAAATATAAAGCAATCAAATGTGAAGGCCTTAAACTCCACAAAATACATAGGAATTAGTATTACATCAGTCGTAAAGTGGAAAGAACACGTAATTAATGTGGTAGGAAAAGCGGACCAGAGCCTGCGAATTGGCAAAACACTTAAAAGATGCTACAGAAGTTCTTAAGAGACTATAGCCCACGCTTGTCCATTCTCATTTGGAGTATTGCTGCCCAGTGTGGGATCCTTATCAGGGGGGTTTGACGGAAGCCGTCGCAAGAGTCCAGAGAAGGGTAGCCCGTTTTGTATTGTCACGATACAGGGGAGACAGCGTCACGGAAATGATACAGGATCTGGGATGGGAATCATTACAACAACGATGGTTATCGCTGCGGCGTTGTCTACGTACGAAACTCCTACCTACATAGGTAGAAATGATCATCAGAATAAAAAACGAGAAATAAGAACTGGGACGGAGAGATTCAGATGTTCTTTCTTCCCGCGCGCTATTCGAGAATGGAATGGTAGATGAATAGTATAAAGGTGGTTCGACGAACCCTCTATCTGTCTATCTCTTTGGCTCGTCTCCCGCACATGCAGGGTCGGCACTGTGTTAGACTTGGATTTGGCATGTGTTAATATTTACAGGGTAGCCGGATGCCCTTCCTGTCGCCACCCAATGCCCCCCCCCCCTTCCCCCACCGCCAGCATGAAATGTGTACCCCAAAAGTTTGCGTACAGGTTTGCTGGTGCGGTGTCGGAGTCACTTGTCACTAGATCCCCGCTAGCTGCAGTGGCAGGAATATCGGATTGGGCAGGGTAGTAACGTATCACGTGACTCACCACAACCGGAAGTGACCTATCGAAGAAGGTTTTATTTACCATACAGCTTTTGGCCCGTACTTGTTCCTTAAATTAAATAAATAAACCGAAAACGTGAAGAATGGAATTAGAGAAAACACTGGAAGACTTAAGGAAATTCTGAAAACACGTAAGATTAAAAAATTCTCCAAGTTCAATGTGCATCAGAAACCAAAAGGATTTTTAGATGTTTAGCGTTCCATAAGTATTGGACCGTATCAAGGCCGTATATTGTTTCGTTTAGTGCTCTAATGGGAAATGTTACTTAGTGCGAATTAATTCCCTGTTTGTTGCGTTGGGAAATTGTTTGCCATTTTGTAGGGAATTCGATTTGCTTTCTAAGGACGAAGTGACAAATTTCGTAGCCTGTGGCGAGGAACAGTGCGAGGGACGTGTGCGGAAAACTAAGAGCTGTGATTACCCCTTCCAGTTATGTTTGTAGGTGCAGGAAGATAACGAGAATAACTAATTTACTGGTTCAAATGTTTGTTAAGCTTAAGGGACTTAACTACGGGGTCATCAGTCCCTAAACTTACAAACTACTTATGAACTACCTACAACTAAGGACGGCACAAACAAGACGGGGATTCGAACCCCCGACCGTAGTGACCGTGTAGACCGTGACTGAAGCGCCTCAGTCCCCTCGGCCACCGCGGCCGGCTAATTTACTGGTCGGACAAGGTGACACACAAGAACCTGTCAACCACAGAGCAGGCTGTTCCTGCATCAATTATTTACTTCATGTTCTGCGCAAAAATGTATTCCCGTGTTTCTATAGGATTCGGTTTTCAAATAATATTTAGAGTTTAACGTCCCATCGACAGTTGGTCATTAGAGACGGAGCTACCGCTCGGAGTTTTGGGTAAGGCCGGGGAAGGAAATCCACCACGCCCTTTGAAAGGAACCATCCCGGCATTTGCCTGGAGGGATTTAGGGAAATCACGGAAAACCTAAATCTGGACGTTCGGGGGTGGATTTGAACTACAGCCCTCACCGCTACCAGTAGCACCTCTGAGGATGTCGAGCGCAGCTCTGGACGAAACGTCAGGAGCAGATACGTTTCTTCGACCACGACGACATAACCCGGAAGACTAAACAGCAATATTAGCTGAATCTTATAGAATTAGTGCTGAACAGGAAGTAAATAATTGATGCTGTAACTGCTGAAGGGTTGACAGGTTCTTCTATATACCCTTGACCGCTCAGTAGCTAGCAAACAGAATTCCCAATAAAACGGCAAGAAATTTTCCAATTCGCCAATTAAGTCGCACCAAGTAAGAGTGCATGTAAGCCGAAAATGACGGGAAAATACAAGGAACTACACTGTCTCACATTGAAACACAGGACAACGATGGTCTATCAATATCTACTTCGGAGAAATGAGCTGAACATATACAACTGTTCAAATGTTTGTATAGTTTATGGGACTTAACTACGGGGTCATCAGTCCCTAAACTTACAAACTACTTATGTACTAACTAAGACTAAGGACGGCACAAATATCCATGCCCGATGGGGGATTCGAACCCCCGACCGTAGTGGCTGTGCAGACCTTGACTGAAGCGTCTCAGTCCTGTCGGCCACCGCGGCCGGCTATACAACTGTATTTAGACGAAGTGCACTTTTTCGTGTACAGGTTGTCTCTCTTTATTGTACTCTCCTTCGTATGAACGTCGACGCTTCCATTCAACGATATGCAGCTAACTTCCGGTTTGGATGTGTCACGTGATACATTTTGTACTCTGCTAAATCCGATATTCCCGCGATCGCTGGCTGCGCGCCTCGGTCTCGTTGGTCGGCGCGTGGATAAGGAGCCGGGAAATTTCCAGGCGCTGGACAGCTGCTGGAACGCGGCCGGTGCCCGCGGCGACGCCTGCGCGGTCACGTGACGTGACGAGGCGCGACCGCCGCCCGCGCAGCGGTTTAAAAAGAAGCCGCCTGGAGGCGCGCCAGCGGCGGAAGCTGCAGCTGAAGCTGAAATAAGCGGCGGGGGCGGCGGTCGCTGAACCGACCTGCGCCAATCACCACCTGCCTGCCGCACCGCGCTGCCGGGGCGCGACTACCTGAGCCAACGCAGCAGGTGCCAATTCCAGATTCCACTCGTCCCCCAGTAATTTCTACCGCTGTTATTGTGGTCTTCAGTCCGGAGACTGGTTTGATGCAGCTCTCCACAATACCCTATCCTGAGCAAGCCTCTTCATCTCCACATAAGAACGGCAACCTACATCTGTCTGAATCTGCTTACTGTATCCATCTCTTGGTCTTCCTCTGCGGTTTTTACCCCACACACTTCCCTCCAACGCTAAATTCACAATTCCTTGATGTCTAAGAATGTGTCCTACCAATCTATCCCTTCTTTTAGTCAAGGTATGCCAGAAATTTCTTTTCCCCCAATTCTGCTCAGTACCTCCTCATTAGTTACGCGATCCACCCACTTAATCTTCAGCATTCTTCTGTAGCGCCATATTTCAAAAGCCTCAATCCTTTTCCTGTCCGCACTGTTTATCGTCCATGTTTCACTCCCATACAAGGCAACACTCCATACAAATGCCTTCAGAAAGGACTTCCTTAGGCTTAAATCAATATTCGACGTTAACAAATTTCTCTTTTTCAAAAACGCTTTCCTACCCATTGCCATTCTGCATTTTATATCCTCTGTACTGCGACCATCATTTGTTATTTTACTGCCCAAGTAACAAAACTCATCTCAAATCAAAAATGTTCAAATGTTTGTTAAGGTAATGGGACTTAACTACGGGGTCATCAGTCCCTAAACTTACAAACTACTTATGAACTACTTACGAACTAGGACGGCACAAATATCCATGCCCGAGGGGGGATTCGAACCCCCGACCGTAGTGGCCGAGCTGACCGTGACAGGAAGCGCCTCAGTCACCTCGGCCACCGCGGCCGGCCAAAACTCATCTACCTCCTTTATTGCTTCGTTTCCTAATCTAATTCCTTCAGCATCACCTGATTTTCTTAGACTGCACTCCATTACCCTAGTTTTGCTCTTGTTAATGTTCATCTTATATGCACCTTTCAGCACACTGTCCATTCCGTTCACCTGCTCCTCCAGATCCTCTGCTGTCTCTGCCAGAATTACTATTTCGTTGGCAAAACGTAATGTTTTTAATTCTTCCCCCTGAACTTTAATTCCTTCACCAAATTTCTCCTTGCTTCCCTTTATAGCTTGCTCAGTGTACCAACTGAATAACATTGGAGAATGGCTACAACCCTGTCTTACTCCCTTTCCAACCACTGCATCCCTTTCATGCCCTTCAACTCTGACAACCGCTGTCTGGTTTTTGTACAAGTTGTAAATAACCTTACGCTCCCTATATTTTACTTCTGCTTGCTTCAGAACTTGAAAGAGTTTATTCCAATCAACATTGTCAAAATCCTTCTCCAAATCTACAAAAGCTAGAAATGTAGGTTTGCCTTTTCTTAATCTATTTTCTAGGATAAGCCGTAAAGTGAGTATTACCTCCCGTGTTCCTACATTTCTCCTGAACCCAAACTGATCTTCCCTGAGGTCGGCTTCTACCAGTTTTTCCACCCTTCTGTAAATAATTCGTGTTAATACTTTGCAACCATGACTTATTAAACTGATGGTTCTGTAGTTTTCACACCTGTCTGCACCTGCTTTCTTTGGTATGGGGATTACAACATTTTTCTTAAAGTCTGAGGGTAGTTCACCTGTACACCCTGGAAAAGAACGACCTATTAACCATTAGTCAACACGGATTCAGGAAGTATCGCTCTTGCTTCCCCATTATTCACATGAAGTGATAAGTGCCATCGACAAGGGATCTCAAATCGATTCCATGTTTCTGCATTTCCGGAAGGTTTTTGACACTGTACCCCACAAGTGGCTTCTAATGAAATTGCGTGTTTATTGGAGATCTCCCCAAGGAAGGAAGCTTGGAGTTTAACGTCCCGTCGATAGCGTGGTCATTACAGAGACGGAGCTTACGCTCGGAAGGTTTGGGTAAGGATGTTGGAAGGAAATCGGCCGTGCCCTTTCAAAGGAACCATCTCGGCATTTGCCTGGAGTGATTTAGGGAAATCACGGAAAACCTAAATCTGGATGCCCGAGGTGGATTTGAACCTTCCGAATGCGAAATATCTCCCCAATCGTGCGATTTCCTATCAGAAAGGACACAGTTCGTTGTAATTGACGGTAAGTCATCGAGTAAAATAGAATTGTTATCTGGCGTTCCCCAGGGACGAGTTATAGGTCCCCTACTCTTCCTTGTGTTTATAAACGATTTAGGAGTAAGACAGAAGTGATATCTGGTGTTCCACAGGGAAGCGTTACAGGCCCCGTACTCTCCTTGTGTTTATAAACGACTTAGGAGACAATCTGAATAGCTCCCTTAGACTGTTCGCTGATGATGCTGTCGTTTATCGGTTAGTGAAGTCAACAGAGGCTCAAAAGTAACTGCAAAGCGATTTAGACAAAATTTCTACATAGTGCGAAAATTGGCAATTGACACTAAATAAAGAAAAGTGTGAAGTATTACACATGACCACTAAAAGAAATCCGCTGAAATTCAATTACGCCATAAATCGGTCAAACCTTAAGGTCGTAAATTCTACTAAATACCTTGGAGTTACAATTATGAACAACTTAGACTGGAGAGAACACACAGAAAATATTGTGGGGAAGGCGAACCAAAGGTTACGTATCATTGGCAGAACGCTTCGAAGATGTCCCAGCTCCACCAAAGAGACTGCCTACACCACACTTGTGCGTCTTCTCCTGGAGTACTGTCGCCCATTGTGGGACCCTCACCAGGTGGGACTGACGGAAGACATTGAGATGGTTCAGAGAAGGGCAGCTCGTTTTGTTTTATCACATTACCGGGGGGAAAGCGTCACGGAAATGTTGCACGAATTGGGGTGGAAGTCATTAAAAGAAATACGTTATTCATTGCGGCGTGATCTGTTTGCGAAGGTTCAATCACCGACTTTTACTTCTGAATGTGAAAATATTTTGCAAGCACCCACCTACTTAGGGAGACATGACCATTCCAATAAAATAAGAGAAATCAGATAGAAAATGGAACGATTTGGGTGTTACTTCTTCCCACGCGCTATTAGAGAATGGAACGGTAGAGAAAAGTTATGAAAGTGGTAAATGACCCTCTGCCAGGCACTTAAATGTGATGTGCAGAGTATCTATGTAGATGTAGATGTAGATTGGTTTGTGCAGACAAGGGGAGGGGATTACATAAATATCAGTTTAATAAGTCATTGTAACATGACACTAACACAAATCTTTCTTGATAAAGGAGGGGAAGGAAGAATGATTAGGAAAGAAAGAAATTAGAGTGGCTGCATAAGGGCATTGAAATAAAGCAATAGCGACAAGTGAAAAATGTGAGCCTCGCCGATGAATGGAACCCGGGTCACCCGCTTCGAGCCAGCAGTCGCCTCTCCCACTTGGCTACCCGTGCTCGCCTCCCGTCCGTCTCAAATTCCCCAAGTCCCACGCTACGGCTGTAGCCCCCCTACCGTTCATGCCCTCTTACACTCGCCATTACGGATTCTCGTGCGAGGTCGTTCGTATGACCGCATCTGCGGTGGAGTTATTGAAGCCAACACCATCTTCGCATGCAAATACTTATAATACTGGTGTGGTGTCTGTTCTTTCGGACATTTGAAATATAAGTTAAGAAACTCTGAGACGGTTTTTCGTCTCAAATATGTCCATGACATTGAATATGAGTGTATCTCCTCTGTTTTACATCCGACTTCAGCATGTCTTTGTACCTCAATCGTGGTTGTCCTCTAGGTCTTTTGTCTCTGAGGCTTAGCTCGTACATTTGTCTTAATAATCTTTCGCATCAATACGAGGCCCATACCATCTCAGCCTCTGTATAGTTATTTGGCCTAGTAGTTTTATGACTTGAGCCTGTTTACGTTCCGAATACGGATTCCCACGTTCGGAACTTTATCTCTACGTATCTTTCCGACCATATTACGATCGAATATAGTGATATTCCTTTCAAACCAGACGAGGCCTCGGATGGATTATAGCGATCTATTTAAAAAGAAAATGCTGATATTGGGTGACGATGTTTTTATTTTATATTACAGTGAAGAGCCGAAGAAAGTGTTGTAGGCGAGCGTATGCAAACAGAAACGTACGTATTATGTTGGTGTGGTATCTTTTCTTTCGGACATGTCCGAAAGACATTGAAGATGAAGGTGAAGCAATGAATTAAAATGTGTGATGCGGCAGGGAATCGAACCCGGACCACCATGCTTACTAGGAGACGTCTTACCGTAAGACCACCGCACCACTAATATGTCCATAGACGGGGTGCTATTCCGCTGCATGGAGAGTCTCGGCAGTAGTGGCAATTATCTATGGAACAAGGAAGCTGAATTAAAGTTTGTGACGTGGAGGAAAGTCGTACTTAGACTATTCCGAGGCGCCTTGATCATTAGTGGTGCGGTGGTCTAACCGTAAGACGTCTGCCTAGTAAACATGGAGATCCGGGTTAGATTCCCGGCCGCATCACAAATTTTAATTCATTGCTTCACCTTCATCCGCAATGTCTTTCGGAGATGTCCGAAAGAAAAGACACCACACCAACATAATACGTACGTTTCTGTTTGCATACGCTCGCCTACAACACTTTCTTTGTCTCTTCAGTGTAATATAAAATAAAAACATCGTCACCCAATATCAGCATTTTCTTTTAGATAGATCGCTATAATCCATCCGAGGTCTCGTTTAGGTTTGAAAGGAATATCACTTTATTCGTTCGTAATATGGTCGGAAAGACACGTAGAGATAAAGTTCCGAACGTGGAAATCCGTATTCGGAAACAGGCTCAAGTCATAAAACTACTAGGCCAAATAACTACACAGAGGCTGAGATGGTATGGGCATATGCCTCGTATTGATGCGAAAAGATTATTAAGACAAATGTACGAGCTAAGCCTCAGAGACAAATACCTAGAGGACAGCCACGATTGAGGTACAAAGACATGCTGAAGTCGGATGTAGAACAGAGGAGATACACTCTGGCGTATATGGAAGAAGAAGAGAAATTGAAGGACCGGGACTGGTAGAGAAGCCTCATTTGCCGACCTATGGAATAAGATGGAACGACGTAAGATATGATGATATATGTCGCTGGTTTTGTGGAAATATATTGAGATCGATATTTTTTCAACGGCACTACAGCAGATTTTTATGTGACAAAAAACCAATAAATATTAATGTTTAACGTAACTTCGACATAGTGGTCATTAAAGACGGGGCACACACTCGGCGAGCTTTTTGCCAGGGATGGAGAGGAAATCGGTGGTACCCTATGAAAAGAAGCCTTCCGGTTTTTGTCTCGAGCGATTTAGGTAAATTACGGGAAACCTAAATCTATATGGCCAGAGGCGTATTTCAACCGCTGTCCTTCCGAATGTGAGTCCAGTGTATTACCACTGCCGCCACCTCTTCAGTTTCAAAGTATTTACACTACTGGCCATTAAAATTTTACACCAAGAAGAAATGCAGATGATAAATGGGTATTCATTGGACAAATATATTATACTAGAAATGACATGTGCTTACATTTTCACGCAATTAGGGTGCATAGATCCTGAAAAATCACTACCCAGAACAACCACCTCTGGCCGTAATAACGCCCTTGATACGCCTGGGAATTGCGTCAAACAGAGTTTGGACGGCGTTTAAAGGTACAGATGCCCATGCAGCTTCAACACGATACCACAGTTCATCAAGTGTAGCGAATGGCGTATTGTGACGAGCCAGTTGTTCGGCCACTATTGACCAGACGTTTCCAGTTGGTGAGAGATCTGGAAAATGTGCTGGCCAGGGCAGCAGTCGAACATTTTCCGTGTACAAAAAGGCCCGTACAGGACCTGCAACATGAGATCGTGCATTATCCTGCTGAAATGGTTTCGCATGGATCGAATCAAGGGTAGAGCCGCGGGTCTTAACACATCTAAAATGCAACGGACACTGTTCAAAGTGCATTGATGCGAACAAGAGGTGACCGAGTCGAGTAACCAATGGCACCCCGTAGCATCACGCCGGATGATACGGAGAACCTGGATTCATCCGAAATAATGACTTTTTGCCATTCGTGCACTCTGGTTCGTCGTTGCGTACACCATCTCAGGCGCTCATGTCTATGATGCAGCGTCAAGGGTAACCGCAGCCATGGTCTCCGAACTGATAGTCCATGCTGCTGCAAACGTCGTCGAACTATTCGTGCAGATGGTTGTTGTCTTCAAACGTCCCCATCTGTTGACTCAGGGATCAAGACGTGGCAGCACGATCCGTTACAGCCATGCGGATAAGATGCCTGTCATCTCGACTGCTAGTGATCCGGGGCCCTTGGGATCCGGCACGGCGTTCCGTATTGCCCACCTGAACCAACCGATTCCATTTCTGCTAAGTCATTGGATCGCGACCAACGCGAGCAGCAATGTCACGTACGATAAATCGAAATCGCGATAGGCTACAATCCGACCTTTATCAAAGTCGGAAACGTGATGGTAAGCAATACTCCTCTTTACACGAGGAATCACAACAACGTTTCACCATGTAACGCCGGTCACCTGCTGTTTGTGTATGAGAAATCGGTTGGAAACTTTCCTCATGTCAGATCGTTGTAGGTGTCGCCACCGGCGCGAACCTTGTGAGAATGCTCTGAAAAGCTAATCATTTGCATATCACAGCATCTTCTTCCTGTCGGTTAAATTTCGCCTCTGTAGCCCGTCATCTTCGTGGTGTAGCAATTTTAAATGTTTGTACAGCATCAGTTCCTAAACTTACAAAGTACTTATGAACTAGCTAACATTAAAGACGGCACAAATATCCATGCCTGATGGGGGAATTCCAACCCCCGAACGTAGTGGCCCTGCAGAACATGACTGGCGCGCCGCCGATGATCGCTGTGTTCCCAGTGGTGTAGGGGTCAGCGCAACTGCCTAGTAACCAGGACACCAGGGTTCGCGTCTTCACTGGGGGCACAGTTGCAGTCCATTCGCAGTGAACGCAGGTAATTCTGTGAATATTAAGAAAATATCTTCGCATTCGTAGCAGAAAGTTGGTAAAACAAATTTCGCAAATAGTTCTTACGGCAACGTCCCTCATCGTCACTGTCAGTTGCTATCAATTTTGCACCGTGAAGCTAGCACAAAACTAAAGGCTAGGTTAATATTTCGACACAAGGCAACAGGTGCACTGGTGCTTCGACAACAGCTCTATTAATTCTTAATCGCATTTCCTATTTTTGCGACAACACAATTTTTTTGAAATAGATTCATCCGTCGGTTCTTGATGGAACATAGACACATTAAATAACTGTATACACTATGTATTTGTTCCACAATAATACCTGACTGCTGCGCTGGAGCAGCCGAGCGGTCTAAAGCATCTCGCTGCGGAGCGCGCGGTTGCTCGCCGTGGAGGTTCGAGTCCTCCCTGGGGCATGGGTGTGTGTGTTTGTCCGTAGGTTAATTTCCCTAGGTTTAAGTAGTTTGTAAGCTACGGACTGATGACCACGCAGTTTGGACCGATAGATTTACAGACATTTGAACATTTTGAATACCTGACTGTCCAAAACAGATTTTGATAATGAACTGGAAATAATAAAAGGAATTGCATTCAACAATGGCTATAGCCCTTTTTTTGCGGGGCTCCCTACTCCCCTACACCCCGTCCTTTCGTTCACCATCAACGTCTTCAGCAGAGAGAAAATAAAACGTCCCCCGATGAGAATACTTTTTAACATAAGTCATGGTAGATTCTTGCCTCAAAAGGAAATGAAAAATGTGGCTATCTTCCATTGCATATCTGTTTCCGACTCTCTCGTCGTCGATGCAATGCAGCTCCATGTCCGTCGTGAAAAGTAAACAAAAGTGCTTCATGTTAGGCAATAGTCCATGCCAGGAAGCCGGACACAAAATCACAACGGAAGCAGTGTTTATCCACCATTGTACATCTTAAAAGAGTAAATAAACGTAACACTAAAACCATAAGGCTCATGGAACCAAAAGTAAAAAGGAAGAAGAAACGTAAAACACTTCGTACTCTGCACAGAGAATGTAAAAAAAAAAATTAATAAAAATAAAAAAAATAAAGAAACAACTATATAAATATTGTGTTTCAACCTCATGTATATTTTATATTTGTGATTTATCTATCTATGTTTCCTTGTAAAGTTTGCATTGTTATACATGTTGTCCCAATCCCTGATCCTGTGGTCTTACCAGCCACATCTGCATCTCCATTGTTTTTGTTTTTATGGCAATTATTATTTTTCACTGTGTATTATTTTTGTTGTTGTTGTATCTGCTGCTTTTGTGTGACGTGCCCCAACTGTCTATGTCGCCCATAAGGCAACCACATGTTAGTTTTCAAAAGTTTGCTGTATATGATGTAATATAATTACCTCAACCTACATCAAAATTTTCAATTAACGAAGCGATGATGAAAGACGACCGTCTGTCGTCTCCCATATATTTTTGTATATTTCTGGATAGTTATAATTTATTTAATGATGCTAGATTATCATTTTGTTATAACTTGAACCCCCACTGTTTTCAAGGCATGAGGAGTAGCATTTTTATTTCATGTGTTAAAATATTAGTTAATATTGCTAGGTTTTTCTTGTTTTGTTATGTTAATAATTTATTATTATATTAATTAATGTGGCATAAATGTGACTTCTCCGCTACGCCACTGTCCCTGTGAGAATGTGTACTTGTCTTACTTTTAAGTGGATGTGTGAGAATCTATGGCTGTTTGAATGTGGGGAGTGATAGCTCGCTTTGCATCGTTCTCTCTGGCTCAATATCGATAGCTGCTGATACTACCAAAGAGGTTTTCACACTCTTTGGTTGCGAGCTAGTTAGTGAGTCTTCCCCCATCGCTAGTCTCGCTGTCCGTCCCCACTACCACTGTTTCTTGGATTTTCCGGCTTCCGGTGGCTTCGCTCATCCGGTGGCGGCTCGGTCTGATCATTCTGGGCTGGTCGTCTGGTGAGGTAAGGTTGGTTCTGCTCTTGTTTTTGGACATGGTAGCGTTTCATTGACAAGCACGTTTCACTTAGATTCGTGAACTTAGAATCATTTTTTTTGGAATATTTTCTCCGATCGTGTGCGTAAAGGTGTTCTCGTTTTTCAATTAAGTGATTTCCAATAGATAAACGTGGTGTGTGTGATTCTAGTTGCAGTTTGATAACGGCCTGATATGTTAAAACCTTTTGTGATCATGTGGCAGAGTATGAACTCTGTGTAAATACTTTCTAGCTTTGTGCGGCCCAATTTCTAATAGTTGATATGTTCATTTTTGTACAGTGCATGTAAATATCTTCTCATCTTTTCCTTGCATGAGTGATATATGTTCCACATTGTTGGTTCATAGAACAAAGCTTTCAGCTTCCACTCTTGTTTGTTCCTTGCCCATCAGGCAAGTAACTTTGCGGGTACCTTTCTGATTTCCACTAATATTTCGCGATCTTCTCTCCCCGGCTATTTTAATGTTGCTGTTTCTTCTCTAACTTGTAGTACGAACTCTGTGTTTGCCAGTTATTCTCTCTGAGCCTTGTAGAACCACCTTCAATAGCTTCCTTATGTAATTCTAAACATTTCTATGGGTTGCATGCTGTAATTCTTAATTTTATTTTTTCCGAAATTTGTAATTACTTCATTTTTGTGGTTTTTCTGAGACAGGACCTCATCCGTCTCTGTAATCGCCCCTATCGATGTAGCTGTATTTCATTCGCTTCCTTAAATAATTCTAAGCATTTCTATGGGTTACATACAGTAGTTAATTTTCCTTATTTTTCGGAAACTGAATTTATTCAATTCTATAGGTTTTCGGAACCATGTGGGTTCGACTTCCGGGGTATGCAGGTAGTCTCCTGAGTTCATGCCACTTCTCTTATAAAACCAGTACCTAGCTCGATTTCTAACTGACTGCAACTTAAGAATCCACCGTGATTTTGTACAATGAATCCGATATTAAGCCACTTCACCTTCAGTGGAATCCGTTCATGTAACGTAGCCGTGCGTCGCGGTTAGCGAGTTTGCTCACGGTCCAATTCTGATGTAATTTAATTTAACGCATCATCTCAAAACAGGCACGACAGACCAGAGCCAGCTTCAAAGTGTTTTTGTATATTGTGTTTTGTGCTACCTCTGACTTGCTGAATTTCGCCTACGATAACGGCGCCTGCTTCCGTCTCATCTCAGCACACTGTTTTGGTGAGTTTCACTGTGTGTGTGAGAGAATGAGCGTTGTTTGTGAATCCTTCTGTCCAGTAACGTTAAATCATGTATAATTTACGCTGGGCACCGTCAGCATTAATCATTATAAGAGATGAATTTTTATTGTGTTAACAAAATTGGTTCCCCATTTTTGCTTATTTTCTATCTGAATTAACAAGTTTAAGTTCAGCATAATCCGTAAGTTGCCTATAAATCGTAGTTTTAGAGCACCTTCCCTCTTTCATTTAATATTGTTCTTCACAAGTACTGAGAACTATCTCAGATGCAGTTTTTGAGTCTAAATTCTGTTGCGCCATAAATGTTTTTTTTAGCCACCTTTCTAAGATTTTAATTGTGGTGGCTTGCTAATTAATGTCTGTGTGTAATAACGTGTGAGCTGCTATGTGTAGTGACCACTCTAGTATTAACTTCCTGTTATTGAAGTAATTTGAAACGAGTCAGTTCTCAGTTTGGGCCAGGGAACAAGGCTTTATAGCAGGGAGTAACCAGTAGTTCACACGGACCTCATTTACTAATTTTAGTGATAAAACAAGGCTCTTGTTACGTACAATGGTCGACTTTTACAGCCGAAAGCTTCACCTGTTATTCATATTTGAAGCGGCAAGAAGGCAGATATCATTTTATGACAAGTGTCGGTCCTGAAAGACTTGGTAGCCAGTGCGTTTAGTTGTTTCAGAAGACGCAGCTCGCCGCAGCTTGTTGAACAAGATCGACGCTTGCTGAATCCGTGTTGCAGTCGAAAGCTTCAGCTGTTACTCATATTTGATGCGGCAAGAAGGCAGATATTCTTTTATACAAGGAGTCGGTCGTGAAAGGCTTGGTAGCCAGTGTATTTAGTTGTTTCAGATGTCGCAGCTTGCTGCAGCTTGTTGAACTAGTTCGACGCTTGCTGAATCCATGTTACAGTCGATAGCTTCAGCTGTTAACCATATTTGACGCGGCAAGAAGACAGATATCCTTTTATACAAGGAGTCGGTCGTGAAAGGCTTAGAAGCCAGTGTATTTAGTTGTTTCAGATGTCGCAGCTTGCTGCAGCTTGTTGAACTAGTTCGACGCTTGCTGAATCCATGTTACAGTCGATAGCTTCAGCTGTTAACCATATTTGACGCGGCAAGAAGGCAGATATACTTTTATACAAGGAGTCGGTCGTGAAAGGCTTGGTAGCCAGTGTATTTAGTTGTTTCAGATGTCGCAGCTTGCTGCAGCTTGTTGAACTAGTTCGACGCTTGCTGAATCCATGTTACAGTCGATAGCTTCAGCTGTTAACCATATTTGAGGCGGCAAGAAGGCAGATATCCTTTTATACAAGGAGTCGGTCGTGAAAGGCTTGGTAGCCAGTGTATTTAGTTGTTTCAGATGTCGCAGCTTGCTGCAGCTTGTTGAACTAGTTCGACGCTTGCTGAATCCATGTTACAGTCGATAGCTTCAGCTGTTAACCATATTTGACGCGGCAAGAAGGCAGATATCCTTTTATACAAAGAGTCGGTCGTGAAAGAGTTGGTAGCCAGTGTATTTATTTGTTTCAGAAGACGTAGCTTGTTGAACAAGAGCGATGCTTGCTGAATCCGTGTTACAGTCGAAAGCTTCAGCTGTTAACCATATTTGACGCGGCAAGAAGGCAGATATCCTTTTATACAAGGAGTCGGTCGTGAAAGGCTTGGTAGCCAGTGTATTTAGTTGTTTCAGATGTCGCAGCTTGCTGCAGCTTGTTGAACTAGTTCGACGCTTGCTGAATCCATGTTACAGTCGATAGCTTCAGCTCTTAACCATATTTGACGCGGCAAGAAGGCAGATATCCTTTTATACAAGGAGTCGGTCGTGAAAGAGTTGGTAGCCAGTGTATTTATTTGTTTCAGAAGACGTAGCTTGTTGAACAAGAGCGATGCTTGCTGAATCCGTGTTACAGTCGAAAGCTTCAGCTGTTAACCATATTTGACGCGGCAAGAAGGCAGATATCCTTTTATACAAGGAGTCGGTCGTGAAAGGCTTGGTAGCCAGTGTATTTAGTTGTTTCAGATGTCGCAGCTTGCTGCAGCTTGTTGAACTAGTTCGACGCTTGCTGAATCCATGTTACAGTCAATAGCTTCAGCTGTTAACCATATTTGACGCGGCAAGAAGGCAGATATCCTTTTATACAAGGAGTCGGTCGTGAAAGAGTTGGTAGCCAGTGTATTTATTTGTTTCAGAAGACGTAGCTTGTTGAACAAGAGCGATGCTTGCTGAATCCGTGTTACAGTCGAAAGCTTCAGCTGTTAACCATATTTGACGCGGCAAGAAGGCAGATATCCTCTTATACAAGGAGTCGGTCGTGAAAGGCTTGGTAGCCAGTGTATTTAGTTGTTTCAGATGTCGCAGCTTGCTGCAGCTTGTTGAACTAGTTCGACGCTTGCTGAATCCATGTTACAGTCGATAGCTTCAGTTGTTAACCATATTTGACGCGGCAAGAAGGCAGATATCCTTTTATACAAGGAGTCGGTCGTGAAAGGCTTGGTAGCCAGTGTATTTAGTTGTTTCAGATGTCGCAGCTTGCTGCAGCTTGTTGAACTAGTTCGACGCTTGCTGAATCCATGTTACAGTCGATAGCTTCAGCTGTTAACCATATTTGACGTGGCAAGAAGGCAGATATCCTTTTATACAAGGAGTCGGTCGTGAAAGAGTTGGTAGCCAGTGTATTTATTTGTTTCAGAAGACGTAGCTTGTTGAACAAGAGCGATGCTTGCTGAATCCGTGTTACAGTCGAAAGCTTCAGCTGTTAACCATATTTGACGCGGCAAGAAGGCAGATATACTTTTATACAAGGAGTCGGTCGTGAAAGGCTTGGTAGCCAGTGTATTTAGTTGTTTCAGATGTCGCAGCTTGCTGCAGCTTGTTGAACTAGTTCGACGCTTGCTGAATCCATGTTACAGTCGATAGCTTCAGCTGTTAACAATATTTGACGCGGCAAGAAGGCAGATATCCTTTTATACAAGGAGTCGGTCGTGAAAGGCTTGGTAGCCAGTGTATTTAGTTGTTTCAGATGTCGCAGCTTGCTGCAGCTTGTTGAACTAGTTCGACGCTTGCTGAATCCATGTTACAGTCGATAGATTCAGCTGTTAACCATATTTGACGCGGCAAGAAGGCAGATATCCTTTTATACAAGGCGTCGGTCGTGAAAGGCTTGGTAGCCAGTGTATTTAGTTGTTTCAGATGTTGCAGCTTGCTGCAGCTTGTTGAACTAGTTCGACGCTTGCTGAATCCATGTTACAGTCGATAGCTTCAGCTGTTAACCATATTTGACGCGGCAAGAAGGCAGATATCCTTTTATACAAGGAGTCGGTCGTGAAAGGCTTGGTAGCCAGTGTATTTAGTTGTTTCAGATGTCGCAGCTTGCTGCAGCTTGTTGAACTAGTTCGACGCTTGCTGAATCCATGTTACAGTCGTAAGCTTCGCCTGTTATTTTATTTTTATTTATTTATTTGTTTATTTAGCCTGATCAGATTAGGGCCATCAGGCCCTCTCTTACATCGGACCAGGGTTTTACACATACAGTATTTCTTTGCATGTGAGTTACCTAGAACATAAATAATTTTATAAATAAACAGTTAATAACATAATTTATACAGGTTGATTACATGTAAAAGGATGTAAATAAAAGTATTAACTTAACTCTAAATAGGATTAATACTAGCTGTACCACTGAGACACCTTCTTCTGCTGCTGGTGTAATAATAGAAGTTACTCATATTTGAAGTGGGGGAGACAGAGATCCTTTTATACAAGGAGTCGGTTGTGAAAGACTTGGTAGCCAGTGTATTTAGTTGTTTCAGAAGAGAAGACGCAGCTTGCTGCAGCTTGTTGAACAAGATCGACGCTTGCTGAATGAGTGTTACAGTTGAGAGCTTCAGCTGTTACTCATATTTGACGCGGCAAGAAAACACATATCCTTTTATACAAGGAGTCGGTCGTGAAAGGCTTGGTAGTCAGTGTATTTAGTTGTTTCAGAAGACGCAGCTTGCTGCAGCTTGTTGAACAAGATCGGCGCTTGCTGAATCCGTGTTACAGTCGCAAGCTTCAGCTGTTACTCATATTTCACGCGGCAAGAAGGCAGAAGGCAGATATCCTTCTATGCAAGGAGTCGGTCGTGAAAGACTTGGTAGCCATTTAGTTGTGTCAGAAGACGCAGCGTGCTGGCTGTATTGCCGTGCTCCTGGACGAACTGTGGGCTCGTGCGGTGTTGGCGGCGTCGCCAGCAACAGGTAGCTGGCCCCCGCGCCCGCCCCCGCGCCGGCCAATCAACGTTGCGGTGGAGTCGGCGTCGTCCCCCGGCGGGTCGTTCCCCTTGGCCGGCGCGGTGCGGCGCCCGGTGCCGTCAGCGGCGCTGCGGCAGGAACGCGGCCACAACCAGCCGGTAATTGCTCGTTAAATCGCATTGTGCGCCGCCGATGCCGCAGCCGCTGCCGCTGCCGGCGCTCCCACGACCCGCCGCCGGAACTGCGGCCTTCCTGCTGCACGCTCAGCGTATGGGGGCGCCCGCCTCCACAGCGGCTACCAGAATAGCGCCCGGTGCAGGGCCCACGTTCAGCCGGCCGCGGTGGCCGAGGGGACTGAGGCGCTCCAGTCACGGTCTGCACGGCCACTACGGTCGGGGCTTCGAATCCCCCCTCGGGCGTGGATATTTGTGCCGTCCTAGTTCGTAAGTAGTTCATAAGTAGTTTGTAAGTTTAGGGACTGATGTTCAAAATGTTCAAATGTTTGTTAAGCTTATGGGACTTAACTACGGGGTCATCAGTCCCTAAACTTACAAACTACTTATGAACTAATTAATACTAAGGACGGCACAAATATCCATGTCCGAGGGGAGATTCGAACCCCCGACCGTAGT
This sequence comes from Locusta migratoria, assembly GCA_026315105.1. Classification (NCBI taxonomy): domain Eukaryota; kingdom Metazoa; phylum Arthropoda; class Insecta; order Orthoptera; family Acrididae; genus Locusta; species Locusta migratoria. The sequence continues at coordinate 187,857,729 of CM048746.1, forward strand.
GGCCGTGCAGACCGTGACTGGAGCGCCTCAGTCACCTCGGCCACCGCGGCCGGCTCTCTATAGTCCCGACATAATGAAACTCCTGTATGATAATAATAATAATATCGTGTGGCTCCATTGGCCTGGCGCAAGTCTTTCGCCGCGATGGAGTAGCCGAGCGGTCTAAAGCGTCTCGCTGCGGAGCGCGCGGTTGCTCGCCGTGGAGGTTCGAGTCTTCCCTGGGGCATAGATGTGTGTATTGTCCTTAGGTTAGTTTACCTAGGTTTAAGTAGTTTGTAAGCTACGGACTGATGACCACGCAGTTTGGTCCGATAGAATTACAAACATTTGAACATTTTTGAGCATTTCGGCGACTTGCGTGTCCCTAGCCTACCCCAGTTATCCAACCGGGGAAAGGGGACCATCAGCTTAACGTGGAATCCGAACCACGTGTCGTTTCTGGCGACTCCTCACATCGTTGAGAGGTGAAGGATGGGTTAAAGTGCAGACTGAAAAAATCCGAGATCCGACCGGGTTTCGAACCCTCGATGTTTTGGATTCCAGTCGAGCGCTTTACTCCAAGACCACACTGAATCCAGGTGGACCGTTCCTGACGGTGCTGCAATGCCAGACCAACCCGTGACATAGGTAGTGCAAGCACTTAGCACTCCGTCATGATCCAAAAATGAGCTGGTCTGCGTATCATATATTAAGCTGGTAAGAACAGAGAGAAGGTTTAGAAGGTTATCGAGGAAATCTTAGGAAATGTTGAAACGTGTCCATAAAAATATTTTTGTAAGAAAATGTCTAATATTGTACCTCCTGTTTTGTGTCGAGTAACTTGCTTGCAAGAAAATGTATAATATCGCTTCTACTGTGTGTATCGATATGTGTACTTAAGTCTGTGAAGTTCCATCTTTGGCAAAGATTATGTATTGCATAGCATTGTAGCTCGCGCTGAGAGGGAGTAGCACTTGTGGTTCAGCTCGCTCAGAGAGCGGTTGGGTTGTGTGTATGGCTCCGATGTAGAGCAGAGGCTGCTGTGCCACCAAGTCAGAAGTTGTATTATGTAGGTAATGTAATGCTGATTATTAATAATAAGTAACAAAGTTGATCTTTCTTTCCTGTTCCATTTACGTAGTTAGAAAATTAACCTGCTTCCTTCATTTGATAATTAGTTATTAATGCAGCATTGATTTTGATAATATTGTTGAACAGATTTCGTTATTGGTGCCATAGTAAATGATAGTTAATTGTCTATGATACTAAATTTCAATAATCAGAAACTGATCTGCATAAAATTCTCACAGTCAAACATTAAGAAAGTGGTTTGTGTTTTTTTAATATCTTTCTCGCAGTCAAAATTTTGAGTATAGTCAGTGTGTTTCAAATGGTGACTTGCCACAGTTGTTTTGTGTTTAAAATATCCGTTGCGCACATAATCAGTTTAATGCACTGTTTCTTATTTAATAGTATATACATCAACATCAGGGCCATAATTAAACCAAATTGCTGTGTTAATGAACAATTTGTTGTCTGATTTAACGATAGGTTCAACATCCACAACACACACACAGCTTTTAATGTATAGTGGATGTTTCCAGCCAACCTGGGCGTACATCTACAGTTAGCTGGAGGAGGTCTGCGCTCACTCGACAGCGTCTGCAATAATGGTGTTTCCAGGAGGGCCGGATAAGTTGCTTCGGCGGTAAAGTCTGAGCAGGAGTAATCCTGGTGTGATCCCGAGTCCTATTGCAGCCGGGCCAGGATGAAAGCTAAAGGATATATGTTTTACTTTCAGACGCCGTTGTATCCCCGGCTACACTTTGATCTTAGCCAAAAGGCCGAGACCACTGGACCCGACTGATTTGCTGTAATATTTATGGCTCGGTAGCACGGTGGCAGAGAGCTAGACTATCAATTCAAAGGTAGCGGGTTCGATCCCCACCTGATTCTACGATTTTATCTGTTACTTTCCACTTCTTTCACCTCTCGCAATGTTGCTGATGAGAAAAATATCGAATACCATCGTAGTTCGAAACCAACGTTAACCCAGATATTCCTGAATTTTTTTGTCGGTTACTTTTGGTTTAAAAAATAGCTTATTACATCTCTAATAGATCATTCAAATGTTGCAACACTGATTTTACTCGAATTGTATCCTTAGTCTCGGCATAATAGGCCGTCCTTTGGGAACGAAGTAAAAATTAGAACACTAATATTACACGTTAGATTTGACGTTTTAATTATAAATCCATCCATATGTTTCCGAATAATAGAAATGAAATTGAAGCGTAAATACTTACACACCTAAAATCATGAGTTAACTGATACGTTTCTTCGAAGGGGACTAACATATAATAACATGCAAACACAATGATTGTTAGTATATACATGTCAATGATCGACATTCAAATGACAGTCCGATGATGAAGAAAATGTTTTGTGCCAAAAGGAACCAATTCACCTTAACTGTTAAAAAAAATACAAACAACATCCTTCTGGAAGGACGTCAGGATCATCTGGGACTGTACGTCCTCCTATAACTGGCTGGTTAAGTCAGTTCCAAGGTCGGAGGAAGCCAACGGCATACGACCTCCAAACAGGACCATGCCTAGTAAAGCACTGTGGTATTCCATCCAATCTTCGGATTGTTGACTGCTTTACCTTTTTTAAAATATTTAAGCCATAATAGTGTTCACGCAATACTTATAAACAGCTTCGCGCACCGTAGCATAGCGCCTCAATGCGCTCGGCCGCTCCGCCGCGGCGTCGTGTTCTACGGCCTTCCGTGAAAGACTCTGCGCACACACCAGCTGCACTGCCGAAATACTTCTTCCAACAAGAACAATAGTTTCCCTGACGAATGTGTCATATTGTCTCAGGCCAATAACTCGCTCTCTTTCAGAGTCACTGATTTGACGGTATCGCTCGCACATACGAGGCACCCTGTACCTCTTCTCAAGTCACACCGATCCCAATACCTGTGGTTTATATCCGCAGCAACAGTTGCAATCACATTTTCCAAGTAGGAGGTGTTGCACAGAGATATCGATATTCGCCTTGAATCCTCGGGCCGAAATGGTTCACATACCAATCATTTCTGCAGAACATGCTCATCTACAAGTTCTTTGATTATGAATTTCCTATGTCTGAACCCCACAAAAAGGGAATCGCTAACTACATTTTCTAAGTTGATGTGGTCTAACATCAGCATGTAGAATGTTCCCAGAATGAAACTTTCACTCTGCAGCGGAATGTGTGCTGATATGAACTTCCTGCCAGGTTAAAATTGTGTGCCGGAACCGGGACTCGAACTTAGGACCTTTGCCTTTCGCGGGCAAGCGCTCTACAGACTGAGCTCTCCTGACACGCCTCATGATCTCGCCTCACAAGGTGACTCGTGTCGGGATAGCTCAGTCGGTAGAGCCCTTGCCCGCGAAAGGCAACGGTCCTAGGTTGGAGTCCGGCACACAATTTTAATCTGCCAGGAAGTTTCATATCAGCGCCACTCCGATGCAGAGTGAAAGTTTCATTATGGAAACATCCCTTAGGCTGTGGCTAAGCCATGTCTCCACGACATCCTTTCTTCCAGGAGTCTAGTCCCGCAAGATTCGCAGGAGAACTTCTGTAAGTTTGGAAAGTAGGAGGCGGGGTACTGGCGGAAGTAAAGTTGTGAGGCGGGATCGTGAGTCGTATCAGGATAGCTCAGTCGGTAGAGCGCTTGCCGGCGAAGGGCAAAGTTCCCAGGTTCGAGTCCCGGTTCCGGTACACAATTTTAATCTGCCAGGAAGTTTCATGTACAATGTTGTTTTGATGTATTACTCTTTAACTAAGAAATTTATTCGCTACAATTTTTGAAAATAGTATCCACTTCGACATATATCAACTAATGTAGGTCCAAAATTATGTTACTGTACGACTCAAATTTCTCGGGCTATCTTGCACTTTGCTCTTTTAAAGGTGTTGTTAGTCATATCTCTGCTTCGTTTTTAACATTATTCGTGTTAATCACATAATTCATTCGCGACGTAACTTTGTAGTTTGCTTTTTCATTATACTTACATCACTAAATATTTCTTTTCTTTTACAGTTTTCCTGGCCTCTGCTGGGGCTTCATTCTTGTTATTTATTGTAAGTTTGTGTGTGTATTTGTTACTCCTTCATGCTGAAAACAGTGGACGGTACCTTAAAACGCAAGCCATCTTTCGTAAATCACTATATGGAGCAAGGGTGTCAGCAGCGAGCGGTCTAGCGGAAGGGGGCGGGCAAGATGAGATAGTGCATGACGAATATAGGAATTAAGGCACAATGAATAAATTAGTAAAATATTTTAATGTCAAGAAAAACTTAACAAAAGTTACAGTAAATGTATGTCTTCTTCCTTTTTTTATGTAAATTCTTCCAGCAGTTTAATAATATCTTTGAATTCGTAGGGTGGGGGAGCAACTGCCCTCCCCCCCCCCTCCTCCCCCCCGGCGCCCCCCCCCTCTGGAGATGTTTAAAATGTTCAAATGTTTGTACAGCTTATGGGACTCAACTACGGGGTCATCAGTCCCTAAACTTACAAACTATTTATGAAGTACTTACGAACTAGGACGGCACAAATATCCATGCCCGAGGGGGGATTCGAGCCCCCGACCGCAGTGGCCGTGCAGACCGTGACTGGAGCGCCTCAATCTCCTCGACCACCGCGGCCGGCTCTGGCGATGTCCAGGGCATGGTGCATGATGGAGGGTACCCTGCAATTAATGTCGACACCGATTGACTGATAAGGTCCAGTAGACTGGAATGACTCCATTCAGACGCAAATCAGTGCAATCGCAGGGAACAGTTTATAAGTAGTCATCTCTTTCCTGTATTGAATCTCTTAAATATTTAAACTAATTTCTTTTTCTGCGGACCAGCCATCCCACCAAAAAGCAGAGAGAGAGAGAGATACACAGCTTCTCCTTACCCACAAAAGTATGATAAAATGTCAAAATGTAACACTTTTTTGCACGACTGGCTGAGAAAATCGGTGGTTTCAAACCATATTTCGTAGACCCTAAAGGACTAGAATTCACTGTACTGCTCTGTGTATTTCACACATGCTGCGAATTCTTAAAATACCGTTGAGCGAAGTCGTTCAAACTTTTGTCACTGGAGGATGACACTTTTTAATTCAAAATACTGCACAGAGGAGCCACTAATACAGTAGTAATTAACATTTTTTAGCTTTGAAAATAGATGTTGCCATGTACAAATTTTTCCTCGTGTCTTGATTATTGTGAAATGAACAATGCAGAGTTATTATTCCTATATATACTCGTATTGCTAATCTCAGTCAGTTTTCACCACTCAGTTACCAGTGTCATTAACTCTTTCATTTCCAGTGTTGTTCATCAACAACAACGCATTAAAAGTTGATTTATTCCGTATCTTGTGTATCAGTTGTTACAGTCGCATTGTTGTTGATGAACAACATGCTTCTAGTACGTCATTTTGACGCTTGGTACAGTGTATAGCCACTTTTGAGGCATTAATCTATCCATCTTGGAGTTTGTGTTACGCTGCCGTCTGTAGTGGCTCAGAGTGTGAGCGTGAGTGTTGTTCATGTTATTTTGTTTCAGCAGTGAATTGTTTTGTCTTTGGTGCTGTGGTGAAGATTACGCTTCCATTATTGATCTGATATTGTTGACTATCAACAAAATAACGTCCCAAGTAATAAAATACCTTGATATAAACGTTTGTGTTGTGCAAGAAATACATGATAAATAAATAAAAAATTTCGATCAAAAATTTGAAAACACATATTTTGATGTTTAGTGCACTGTATTAATACAGAAAACGCTGAATTTTATTTTCTCCGAAGCTGAATTCCTAATGTTGGAATGAAAGGGATAACCATATTTATATATAGGGCCGTATTCTTCTTAACAGTTCCCATGTGCACATTTTTGCACACTGTAGATGCCTTTTGCTTTCCTTCCTTGGCATTTAATACATGTTTCACTATTCCCACTGTTTCCAGTGCTTTTCCAACAAATGTCTAATGATGATTTCGTGTGGCATTTTTGGCCGTTAGACTTCAGCTGGGATCGTCTTCGGCCTGCCTGGTACAAGTCTTTTTAGGTGACGCCGCAAGTGCGACCTGCATGTTGATGATGATGATGATGAAATGATGCTGCGGATGACACAACACCAGTCCTCGAATGGAGAAAATCTCCTACCCGACCAGGCTTCCTGCGTGGCAATCTACCAAGCTGTCCACTGGATTACGTAGGCGGGCAAACGTCTAATAAAACACTAGTGGCTCACTTCACCTGTTTGGACGTAATACAATTACTTGGATTCTTGCTCAAGGGTCAGCACCTGCACCACTCGTCGATCTGCTGCAGTATTCCAATATTTCGTTTTTTATACATATCGTAAACCGTAACGACGCTACAAATTCCCTTGCAATACTCCAGTATTACTTGCGCAGTATTATTGTTGTCCTGATATTCAGTTCGAAAGCTGGTTTACTGCAGTTCTAAAATCCCACTCTGCCCCGTGCAAGCCTCTTTACGTCCGCATAAGAACGAAACCCCATCCATTAAACCTGCTTACTGTACTCGTCTCTCGGACTTCCTCTGCCATTTGTATTAAATTGACAATTCCGTTGATGCCTCAGAATATGTCCTGTCAATCAATCCCCCCTTTTAACAACGTTATGTCATAACATTCTGTTCTCCACAATTCCGTTCATAAACTCCTCATTAGTTAAGCAAGCTATGAATCTAATCTTCAGAATTCTTTCGTAGCACAAATCAAAGCTTCTATTCTCTTGTTGTCTTCGATGCTTATCGTCCACATTTCACTGCCGTACAAGGCTACATTTCAGACAAATGCCGCCGCCAACGGCTTTATTGTACTTAAATTAATAATAGATGTTAAAAATGTCTCTTCTTCAGAACGGTTATTCTTCCCATTACCATTTTTCATTTCATATATTCTCTACTCCGACCACCAAAAGTTAATCTACTATCCCAATAGTAAGATTCACTAAAATTTTTATTCTCTCTTTTCTTGATTATCATAGCCAAACAGCAGAGTTTTAATTCTTTCTCCCTGATCTTTAGTACCATTTTAACATATCTCCTTCCTTTCCTTCTCACCTAGCTCAATGTACCGGGTGATAAAAAAGTCAGTATAAATGTGAAAACTTAATAAATCGCGGAATAATGTAGATAGAGAGGTAAAAATTGACACACATGCTTGGAATGACATGGGGTTTTATTAGAACAAAATTAAAAATTAAAAAATAAATAAATGAAAAGACTTCAAAAAATGTCCGACAGATGTCGCTTCATCTGATCAGAAAAGCAATAATTAGCATAACAAATTAAGGGAAAGCAAAGATGATGTTCTTTACAGGAAATGCTCAATATGTTCACCATCATTCCTCAGCAATAGCTGTAGTCGAGGAATAATGTTGTTAACAGCACTGTTATGGTGAGGCATTGGCGTCGGATGTTGTCTTTCAGCATTCCTAGAGATGTCGGTCGATCACGATACACTTGCGACTTCAGGTAACACCAAAGCCAATAATCGCACGGACTGAGGTCTGGGGATCTGGGAGGCCAAGCATGTCGAAAGTGGCGGCTGAGCACACGATCATCACCAAAGGACGCGCGCAAGAGATCTTTTTTTTCTGAACTTTTTTTTTTCTAATGAATCCCCAAGTCGTTCCAAGCATATGTGTCAATTTTTACTTCTCTATCTACATTATTTCGTGATTTATTAAGTTTTGATATTTATACTGAGTTTTTGATCACCCGGTATATATTTGGCATGACGTTACAAATTATAACTTCTGCCCTGTAAATTGTATTTGCGAGACAATTCACAGTCCATACACATACATGCCACTGAATGTCCCTGCTTCCAGTGTACGAAATATTTTTTTGTAGTCGTGTTTTCCTTTACTCTTGTGGTCAAAATGCTGTCCCTTCATGCCCCTTTACATGCATATAAGCAATAAAAAGTAGCAAGGAGCCAGGTCAAACAAGTGAGTTGTGTGGGGCTGCAACTCGTTTTAACAAGTAAGTTTCCAGCACAGATGACTGTGTGTGCACCTTCGTTGTCGTGGTAGATAAACCAGTCCTTGTTGACCAACACGAATGAGCGACCACCTGTCCGTCGACGGTCTGTGACCAAATAATCCCGCATTCTCATCCCTATATTTAATCGAAAATCCGAGGGAATGATTTAAGGAAATCAAGGAAAACCTAAATATGGATGACCGGAGGTGGATTTGAACCGCCGTCCTCCCGAAAGCGAGTCCAGTGTATCGCTACTGTGCTACCTCGCTCGCTACAGATAACAGGTGGCACTGAACTCGCGATGATTTGCTCTATACACGTCTAGCTGCACACATTTGTAGGGTAAGTGTACCAGTTATCAGCATCTTAAGTGGATCAAATACAATGTGTTAATACTATTATTTCTACAATATTGGTTGTAACTTAATTTGACATACCACATAAATCCATCTAGTTTCGTATAGATATGCGCTAGTTCAGTATCAAATTATTACATTTATAAGATGCACCTTCCGTTGGCCGTGCAAAATGTGCTAACACCCTGTTATCGGCATTCAATCGTACTACGAGTGTTGGAACTTAAACAGAGGCACCTATTTGTTCACAACTGATACAAAATCATTACATGTTTGCACTTGTTACTGTCCTTCAAAGTAGACACCAGCGTTGTGCAGAGCTTGAGGCGCTATCCTCCGATGCGCGAGGTCGCTCCCCGTCGGGGGTTCGAATCCTCCCTCGGGCATGGATGTCTATATTGTCTTTAGTATAAGGTATTTCATAAGTTTAGGGACTCTAAATGTTCAAATGTCTGTAAATCTATCGGACCAAACTGCGTGGTCATCAGTCCGTAGCTTACAAACTACTTAAACCTAGGACAAACACACACACAGGACTCGAACCTCCACGGCGAGCAACCGCGCGCTCCGCAGCGAGGTGCTTTAGACCGCTCGGCTCCTCCACCGCTGCAGTTTAGGGACTGATGACCCCGCAGTTAAGTCCCATAAGCTTAACCAACATTTGAACATTTGAACAGAGACCGTTACCAGCGATGTGGAAGACGTAGTATGCCGTCAGCAGAGCCTGTTTGGCTGATGGTGTGAATGGAGCGGTCTACTGCCTATCGAATCTCTGCAACAGTTGTGAAGCGAATACCACGAAGTGATTCCTTCATCTTCGGAATAAAATCAAAGTCACAATGACTTAAGTCTGGGGAGTATGGTGGATGGTACAGTACTTCCATGTCCCATCGACTGGACAGAAAAGCCGCAACTTGCGCTGTATGCGTCCGCGCATTGTCGAGCAAAGTGGTGGATGGGTTGAGCAGAAAGTGTAGCCGCTTCTTTCGCAAAGCTGGTCGCAGTTGATACTCCAAAAACGAAAAGTAATATTGTGCAATGACGGTCTCCCGTGAAGGAACGTAATGCGTTAGGATAACACCATCACAGCCGTACACGAGAATCACCAAAACTTTCACCATTTGGCAATGCCGATTACCCGCACGCCTCTCGAAGACCCTGATGACAATGTCGTGCTGTACTACCCCTGGCACATTGAATCTTTATCCCACTCCGTTATTTATTTACTTATTTAGCGTATAACAATAAAAATGAACTGCAAGTAGCAGTCATGAGTTTGTTTGATTTTACAAAATTTTCAACAACAACAAAAAAGTACATTAACTGCATAATTTTACAAACTATAAAAGAGGTAAACAACTAAATCTACAAATTAATATCTAGGTTTTCTATCCATTCAAGGGCTGCCTCTGTCACTTCAAAGAAATCTTCTAGATTTCCTTGATAAGCTCTTCTGCAGCAGCTTGTAAAAATGTGGTTGATTGTCTGGTGCTCGTTTCCAGTCACACTGTGAGGATGAAGCCTTTCCCCAACGGTGGAGGTTTTCAGCACAGACGCCATGGCCTGTGCGGATCCTATTATTTTCCAGGCACGACGTGGTAATTCCATTCCAACTGATCTTGCGTCAGGTCTTTGGGGAGTCTGATATTTCTCACAGGTAACATTGTTCCAGATTTCTGTCGACTTTCAATGTTGAATCCAGTTGCCTGCAGTGATTCTGCCAATAAGATGGATGGTTGCCTGGATTTTAGACGTCTATTCGGAGAGCAGACACATCATAATGGAGTGGAAGTTCGGAGATGTTCAGTAATTTTCCGTATTGCTTGAGAAGAGCGTTCTGTCTTCGAAGGTCTGGAGGCTGACTTATACCAGTGAACAGGAGTAGATTTGATGCAGCCTGTTATTGTCCTCATTGTTGCATTTAGTTCTATGACAATTTTTCTCACGTGTGAGCTATTAAGCCACACTGGCCACAGTACTCGGCAGCAGAATAGACTACACCTAAGGAGGAGCACCGCAGAGTTGTAGCTCTTGCACCCCATGAGGTACCACTCAGCTTCTGTATGATGTTATTACGTGACCTTAGTTTGCTGCGGTGTTTTCCATGTGTTTCTTGTAGGAGAGAGTTCTGTCTAGAGTTACTCCTAAATATTTAGGATAGTCTAGATGATGAAGGACCTGATCATTAAAGATAACATTTAACTTCGCATTGGCCATTCTATTGTTAAGGTGAAAGCAGCAGACTTCGGCCTTCGTTGGGTTTCGTGTTAGTCTCCACTTTTTGAAGTATTTATCAAATATGCTCAGGTCTGCAGAAAGGATCTCCTCACCAGCTTCAAGAGTTCTCTGTTGGGTGGCCGAAGCCAGATCGTCTGCATAAATGAATTTCCTTGACTCTGTTTCAGGGAGGTCAGACATGTACAAGTTGAACAGTACTGATGCCAAAACTGAACCTTGAGGGAGACCATTATTAAGTTTCTTCTGCCTGCTTAGTTGATTACCGAGGACCACTTGGAAGTATCTCTCAGATAACATGTTATTTATGAGCTTAATTATGGTTTGGCATTGTATAACACGTGCGAGTTTGTACAGGAGTCCTTCCTTCCATACTGTATCGTAGGCAGCCGTGAAATCAAAACACAGTGACGCTGCTCGCTCAGAAGTGACTGTGGCCGCAGCGGAGCAGCCGAGCGCATTGAGGCGCTATGCTGCGATGCGATAGGCCGTTCCCCGTCGGGGGTTCGAATCCTGCCTCTGGCATGGATGTTTGTGCCGTCTTTAGTATAAGCTAGTTCATAAGGGTTTGTAAGTTTAGGGACTGATGACCCCATAGTTAAGTCCCATAAGCTTTACAAATATTTGAAGTGACTGTATTTCTTTCGATATATATATATATATATATATATATATATATATATATATATATATATATATATATATATATATATATATATATATATATTAAGGCGGATTATTTAGCGATTAAACGAGTATTTTAAGTGGAAAATTAAAGTGCCGGTCACTCGGACAGTGTCGATTACTGGTACACTTACCCTACTACACAAAGCTTCCCCCATGGTAATATACATGTAGCACACCAGTTGGGATAGTTTAGTCATGGCTGGTCTCCTATCCCATCAGTAGCCCTGCTTCTAGTCGAGGCATCTTGTTTCGACTTAATCAAGGAGATTAAGATAAGGGCAGATGGCAGTGGCGCACTAAGACTGTCGGAGGCTCGGGGCAACAGCAAAACAAAACAAAATGAACCCCCCCCCCCCAATCCACTTGGGAACACGTGTATTACTAAAAAAATAAGAAGAAGAACATTTCAGATTTAGAGGTCCCCTAAGACGAGAGGCATGGGAGAGTCAGAAAAATAGAAATAACGCGCCAGTCACGGTCTGCACGGCCGCTGCGGTCGAATCCCCCCTCGGGCATGGATGTTTATGCCGTCTTTAGTATAAGCTAGTTCATAAGTAGTTTTGTAAGTTTAAGGGCTGATGACCACGTAGTTAAGTACCATAAGCTCCATAAACAATTGATTTTGAACTGATCCCAGTCCGACATCTTGCGGAGAAATGGAGATATGTTTCCAGAGTAAAGCACTGTGTGGTGTTTGCCCTGTTGGCTTTCAAACATTTAAATGACTGTCATTACTGAGTACATATTTGATAATGAATACTTTTGTAGACAAACACGTATCTTCCTTATAGCTGAACTGTGATTTATCAACGCAAAATCTCAATTTTTCCAATAACCACAGATCCAAGCTGTATCATTTTTGTAAGTTCAGTACTAAAAAGACGATCCTCATGTTGAATACATAGGAAAATTCTTTCTGCGAGTTCCAAGTCATTATTCATACTAAAATTTCTGCAAAACCGAGTCTTTGAAATTTTGGTACCTATATATCGTAAAAATTAAAATTTCAAGTCATTGAGGTATAAGGTAACGTAAAGCAGCCAACAATCCGAAGATTGCTTTGAAGACCACAGTGCTTTACTAGGCATGGTCCTGTTTGGAGGTGGTAAGCCGTTGCCTTCCCCCGTCCTTCGAACTGACTTGCCCAGCCAGTTATAGGAGGACCTACAGTTTAACATGAGTTACGAACCAGGATGCTACTTGATCTCTTCAAATCAGCAACATTTTTAGAGATAAAATCAGTGGAGTGACACATGAAAGTTCTAGGACCTGGCGGGGATCGGACCCGCATTCTTCGGATTGATATCTTGCCACACTACCACTGTCCTACCGCACTACACCATTGAAGAAAAATGGAAAAAAAGTACCTGATTTACCAACTGAGATGCAAGTTACAATCGTAGGTAATGCATGTAACATTATATTATTTTATTTATTACTAGCTGTAAACCCGGCGTTGTCCGGGAGTTTATTTATTCTACACTCTCGTAGTCCACCTCCCTTCCAAATCAAATGTTCAAATGTTTGTTAAGCTTAAGGGACTTAAGTACGGGGTCATCAGTCCCTAAACTTACAAACTACTTATAAACTACCTACAACTAAGGACGGCACAAATATCCATGTCCGAGGGGAGGATTCGAACCCCCGACCGTAGTGGCCGTGCAGACCGTGACTGAAGCGCCTCAGTCCCCTCGGCCACCGGAGCCGGCACCTCTCTTCCCTCCTCTATCTACATTCATCTCTTTCTTTCCCATGTCTCTGTTCGTGTCTACCTTTCTCTTTCTCTGCAATGTTTTTTGCAAGGCACCCTCTGTCATGTACCACACAAACATGTATGTATCTTGTGACCTTCCTCTTGGTATAAGTGTCGTGTGTGCAAAAATTCATCAAGATCTGAGAAAACCTATTCCTTGTGTTCAAATGTTTGTAAATCTATCAGACTAATCTGCGTGGTCATCAGTCCCTAGCTTACAAACTACTTAAATTAAGGTAAACTAACCTAAGGACAACACACACATCCATGCCCCAGGGAGGACTCGAGCCTCCACGGCGAGCAACCGCGCTCTCCGCAGCGAGATGCTTTAGACCGCTCGGCTACTCCACCGCGGCTATTCATTTTGTCAAAGTTCGTACGTTAAGTACCCTCCACCGTGCACCGAACGATATTTTATACAGACAGCGACATTCCTCTTGTTTTTATGGTGAAGTGTGCAAAATTTCATAAATATCTGTACAAAACTATAGATTTGTATGCAATAGAAACACAGAGTCATATCGAAAAACGCACTTTGTTGTTATAAGATTTTCGATTTATTTCCCACACGCTATGTTCTTAGAAAAAAAAATGAAAAAAAAGGATCTGTGAAATCGGTCGAACCGTTCTCAAGTTATGGCGCGACCAACATATTTCGGGATCCGTTTTTATCTTGCAAGATACTCTCCCCCCATGCACCGTATGAAACTTTAGGTAGACGGTAACCTTCCTTTTGAAGGGCAAGCGTGCAAAGTTTCGTGAAGGTCGGAATGAAACTCTGGGTTTTGTCTCGTCAGTCTGTTGGAAAAGTATCCTCCGCCATGCACCTTCACTCCGTCCTATCGTAAATACTTTCTTAGCTAACATCTTCTACGTTTAAACTACATACCGGCATAATTTCAGCTTCATAGGTGCAGTGGTTTTAGAGATTTCGTGTATTGTCAGTGAGTGAGATATATAGAGATATCTCCTGAATTATGGGTCCTACAAAGACATTATTTACCAGGTTCGTAGAGAGGATTGTTAGGAAACTGCCTGCCAAATGTGTTGTAAATTGATTTGGTAGTTACGACGTAGTAGATTACAACCTCATGCTTTTTAGGGCGAAGTTTCATGTATTTCAATGTCTTTGACGTAATAGCACCTGAACTGTATGTCGTAATACGATATTATTTCGAAGGTACATCCGGTGGTGTATATGTAAAACGTTTGCAAAATACGTCGCGAATAGAGTTAGCAGGAAATACGTAACAAATCAGAACGTCATGCGTGATGTGGCGGTTTTTTCATTATCGTTATTGTTTATTACTCCAGATCTCATGAACTGTGTGTCGTACTATGATAAAATGGTATGTGTGTACACTGTCTGTAACATTTCTCGCGAATACAAGTAATAGTTTACGAGTAAGAAATTGTAACGTCATGCCAAATGCCGTAATTTTAGTTCATGAACGCCTAAAAAGTAGTAAGCGACAAACTTTTTTCCTATAATCATTTTGCGGGGGTTGTCAGCGAGGGAAAGTTTCCTAATGGTTTGAAATTATGTTTAAAGTTTATTGCAAGTCGCTAAGTGCTCTCTTTCTCAAATAGTGGACTGATGAAGTCACAGTATCACGTGCCGCAATACGGGGAAGTTTCCATTGTTTATGACGTCATATCTCCTTAACTATAGCCCCTATCGCAAAATCCTTTCTTAGCTGACGTCTTCTACCGATGAACTACATTCCTGCCAAATGTCAGCTTCATAGGTGAAGTAGTTTTCTAGATTTCGTGTTTAGTCAGTAAGTGAGTGTCTGAATGAGTGTCCTTTCGCTTTTATATAGATAGAGATTATTATTATAAGTTAAAGTGCCACTGTCAACTCAAGGATGCATGGCTCTGCAATATGTCGACGATGGCTTCATTGTTGCGTTAACGTCGTCTCCCCCTATTCTAACCCTCTTGGTCTTAATAATCTGAATTCGCAGGGCTCGAAGAAGGTTATAGGACTCCCTCTACCGCAACACGCGCACTTTAACTGAAACTTCGCAAATCAGAAAGTACGAGTTGTGATCCTAATGTAAACGCGCCCAAGAATGTCAAGAGACGATCTGCTAGAGAACCTCAACCGACAGGAGGCGGTGGAGCGCGCACACATTAACAGCGGCGTAGCGGAGGGGGTTCACTCGGCGACACACGGCGGCGTAAGGCGCTTCGCGAGCAAAGCCGCGCAACTCGGCACGTGTTTGCGGAAGAGAAGCCCGCGCCGTAAGCCGGCGTGACGTCACGCGAGGTGACGGGCGGGCGCTGTGCCGCGCGTCGCGACGCATCGATCTGCGCCTTGTTTGGGCGCGCCGGGCCGAGAGGCGCAGCCGACCGTGCCAGCTATCGGGCGCACTGGGCCGTGCAAGCCAGACACTTCGCGAGTGGCCCGCCACCGCCTAGAACACTGTGCCACCACGCACCAACTTCTGCCACTTCATCTATTCTCTTTCTTTCTCTTCCCGCACATATAGGATTTGGCGTGTGTTAATATTTACAGGGCGTGTGTTAATATTTACAGGGCGGTCGGATGCCCTTCCTGGCGCCACCCCATGCCCCCACCCCCCGAGGGGGGGTGGGGGGGCGAGGAAATAAGTACCCCAAATGTGTGTGTATAGTGTTACACGTGTGAAAGTATACAGTGTTACGAAGTTTAAATGTTTGTATAGCTTATGGGACTTATCTACGGGGTCATCAGTCCCTAAACGTACAAACTACTTACAAACTAGCTAATACTAAGGACGGCACAAATATCCATGCCCGAGGGGGGATTCGAACCCCCGACCGCAGTGGCCGTGCAGACCGTGACTGGAGCGCCACAGTCCCCTCGGCCACCGCGGCCGGCTGTTACGAATTATTTGCGAATCGTGTAACTGAGGCGGGACTTGGGGACCAGCCCGGTATTCACCTAGGGGGATGTGGAAAACCGCCTAAAAACCACATCCAGGTTGGCCGGCACTCCGATCCCCATACGTTAATCTGCCGGATGGATTCGAACCGAGGCGGGTTCGCCTCCCCGTCTCCGAAAGCGGTGCGTTTTTTTTTTTTTTTTTTTTTTTGTTTATACTCAGGTTTTGGTAATTTTTTTGCAGTTTTGACGTATTTTATTTTTTTAATATACTTTTTTTATTATGTTCTTTTTCTTAAATTATTTATATATAGATGGTTGTCTTCACTGGTCGCCTCGACCCTTTATCTTTATTGAAACAAATTAGGGGGAAAGGAAAAAGGAGAAAGAATATAATATAATCAAAACGAAGGAGCCCTTCAAGCATAAACAAAAGATTACCTGTGACTTCTTTGTAATGAAATTAATGACTCCGTCGGACCAGCACGTCCTCACAAGACTGGCGATCGCTGTGATTAGCCGCACGAGAATAAAAACCGCAGGGCTGCGATACATCAGTAGATCATCCACACACGTGTTCTCGAAATTATTTGAGGATTACCGGTGTAATGATCAATCATAAACTGGGGAACGTAAGTCAGCTTCTCCCTGCATGGATGATCCAGCTGCGGGGGGGGGGGGGGGGGGGTCGCGGAATGCACTCTGGAGGAAGTTCGAAAAGTATTGTTGGTACTTCGGGTTCTTGACAACTGCGCAGTGTCGTTCATTGATATATTGCCAGAAATCGAGAACTGATTTATCACCATTTCCAAATAGATAGTGGACAGCGAGTCCATTAATCCATATCACTGTGTGGGTCTTCGGTCGTGGGAAATAGTCCTTATCGGGGAAGAGAAGCATTTCGGCAGTGATATTGTCAGGGGTTGTTCGTGTAAAGAAGGCCAACATCTGGCAGACCAAAAGCCAAACATTGCCTGCCTCGCCGCAGACAAGTCGATGGCCGTCGTCGTCTTGCACGCCATACGTGGCATATAATGGCGATGCTGCTAGGTGGATCCTGTGGAGGCGCGTCTGTCAGATGTGCTTCCCATTGACCGTGAGATACCAGCTGGACTGGACATCTGTTGTAAGCGTAGGATCATGCACTGCTCGCCACACTGCTGTCCAGCGAACATGCGGATGTTTGTGTTCAATCGCATTCGGCGGAAGTCTCGATTGCATCGCTGAGTACACCAGCCGAGGCGTCGACATACGTGGACGGGTAAGTGTGGTTCGAAGATAACTGTATTCGAGGAAGAGGTATCTCAAGTATAAAAAGGGCGCTGGGACGGCGGTCACCTGAACTGGTGCGATTAGCGAGCTTGGGGCAAGGGCCCTCATTAGTAGGCTGGAAAGGCAAGTCGGAGTACGTCGCCACATCTTGAACTGCGGCTTACAAAGAGGGCCATCGCTCGATGCGGTACATGACAGAGGTTAAGGCCTCCTTTGCTCCTTGGGAGGGTAAGGGATTCATAGCTGACCTTGAATAACATACCGTGACTCACAAACGAGCCTAATGCCGCCAACATGCGCTTGTCCATCGTCGAAGGTATGGGGAACGTCGTGCGTTAGACCACACGGCTAACGGAGCGGGTCACTGTTGCTACATCTATAACTGAATGGGGAGAAGAGAGAGAGAGAGAGAATATTTGTAAAGTTACGGTGTAACGCAACAATACAGTGTCCAACGCCACTAATTGCGTGTGTAAACACAGTTACAATATGGAAGATGTGTATGATTTGTTTATTATTTCTGTATTGCACGTAAATCGATTCGTTATTTTATCCAAATAATTTATGTGACATACAGTTGTCAGAATGATTACATATTGCATAGAAGGAAATAATGTAATGCATTGTAGTAGACACGTTGGCTTAGCGAGGGCAAAGTTAGCAATATCTTTGTTTAGAGCCGTATTATCGCTGAGCGTAGAGTTGTGTAGCGCGAGGCGCGAGAGTAGTAGTCGTTGTTAAGCTCTCGAGGTGAATGTAACTAAGTCAGACAGCAGCAGCAGACGGTAGTAGCGTGGCACCTTATTAAGTGTTGGTACGAGCAGCAATCAGAGCAAATGGTCATTAGCAAATAATTGGCAAGGGCACAGCGTCAATGCATCAAGAAGAATATGTCAGGAGGAACGCTGTATGCCCAATGCAAATAATGTTCCGTCGCCAAGAAGATACCATTTTGCCAACACTTATTAAGTACCAGCAACAATCGCCAGCTACGCCGCACCGTCGCTGCAAAAGTAATATCTACTCAACTTACCGTCTTTAGAACTGTATAGCTAAGCCAACGTTTAGTTTTGCTGAATGTCAAATGCGAACCAGAGTGCAAGTATTCAGCATTAAAGAAATTATTAACCCATGTCACTACCAACCAGGTTCCTTATCCGCTACCTTTAATTGTTCGAGGCTCAACGTGAACAATAAAGACTGGTTGAAATAAACCTTAAAGTAATTAAATCAGTATAAAATATTATGCAATAGTATGAATTTGACATAAACAAATTAACAACAGTGCGTAGTTAATAGTAATGAGTGCATTGAATAATAATTGAATGATAAAGAACAGTAATTGTTAATTGATTTGAATATTCAGTTTATGAGAATTAAAAAGTTACGTTGCAAAGTTCAGCCAAAGAACCAAAAAGTGCGGTTTTAACAGAGTAATTAATTAGATACCATTGATATGCTACTTTGTTGTTAGTTTAATGGACAATAGTCAAGGTTAGGAGATTAGTTATTAATAACAGGATTACGTTAATCTTTTACAGAAAGAATAAATTGCTTAATGTTGCAGTCATGCTAGAGTTTGCATTCGTGTTGATAGTCAAAATACAGTCAAACCTCATTGCAAGCATTATGGTGATGGTCTATTTCCTTATGTGGAAGTTGTGCATGCTAACTTTTTCTACTACAAATTTCCAGTTCAGTACAGTAATTTTATTGGTTGATGTTTTTGCATGAGAAAGTTGGATTTGCTGGTTCTACATTGTTTTATGTTTACTGGTGTCGTTGCTGCGCTCACTTAACCTGCAGTCTGTGTCTGTGTTGTTTCCAAATTAATCAGTCAGTAATTAATTTTCTACTGAACCAGAATTTCATTAATTTCCATAATTTGTTGCTCGTACAACGAGCTGCCGTATTATCTCACCTAGTCAAAATTGTTTATTCAATTACAGTTTTGTCCCGGGTGTTACATTTACTACTTTATATAAAATTCCCGCACCAAACAATCGTCATTGGGAAGTGACTAGTAAAGTATCGTTTGTGTGTGTAACCTCCACTACGTTATCGGTTTCACTTCCGATAGCTTAATCCGGGTAATTGTTTCATGAGGCACACGGATCATTTTAAAGTTTAGTCACTCGCGATTATCGGTAACGCAGGTCAGTTAGGTTACAAAGGGACCAAACTGCAGTAGTCATCGGTCTCTAGACTTACAAACTAATTAAACTAACTTATGCTAAGAACAACAAACACACCAGTGGCCGAGGGAGGACTCGAACCCCCAACGGGATACGGCCCCGCATTCCGCAGCAACGCGCCGTGGAGTGCACGGCCTTTCCTGCGCGTCACAACTTGATCCACATTCTGCAAGCCAATGTATAGTGTGTGGAAGGGGGTACTTTTCTGTACCTTTCCACTTTCTCCTCCTGCTTCCAGTCGCGATTCCTTGATGTCTCAGGATGTGTCTCACCAACCTACCCCTTCTCGTACTCAGAATATGCCAGAAATTCCTTTACTCCCCAATTCTTTGAGCACCTCCTCATTTGTTATGTGATCTACCCATCTAATCTTCATCATTCGTCTGTAGCACCACATATCGGAAGCTTCTGTCATCTTTTTCTCTGAATTCCTTACCGTCCACGTTTCACTCCCATACAATAAATGCTTTCTGAAAGGGCTTCCTAACATTTGAACTAATATTGGTTGTCAACAAATTTCACTTATTCAGTGAGGCTTTTCTTCCCACAGCTAATTTTATATTTTCTTTACTTCGGCCATCAGAAGTTGTCTTGCTATCCAGATAACAAAACTCATCTACTACTTTTATCGTGTCATTATCCAATATAATTCCTTCAGCATCGCCTGATTTTCTGACATCGTCTTGCTCTTGGTGATGTTCATCTTATATACTTTCAAGAGACTATCTATTCCGTTCAATTGCTCTTCCAGGTCTTTTGCTATCTCTGACAAAAGTACTATGCCATCTGCAAATCTAAACGTTTTTATTTCGCCTCCCTGAACATTAATTCTTTCCCCAAATTTCTTCTTGCATTTCTCCACATCTTCCTCAGTGTACAGATTGAACAACATTGGGGAAAGGTTACAACCCTGTCTTACTCCCTTGGGTTTTTTTTTTTTTTTTTTTTTTTTTTTTTTTTACGAGTCTAATACAACTCTTGCTCTCCATATTTTTTCCCTGCTACCTTCACAATTTTAAAGAGCGTATTCCAGTCAACATTGTCAAAAGCTTTCTCCAGATCCACAAATACTAAAAAACGCGTGCGAGTTTTCGCTATTTAAACCATAGCGACTCAAGCATCAGCAGCAGTTTATTGTCTGTGACGGAACGTCGCTGCTCGTGACCACCAGCAACAGCCAAATGGGTAATGCTACGCTTATTATTCTTCATTTGTAAACAGTAATTTGAAGTTCAGACATCTATTTGTAACGCAGTATTTTCTGTACTTTATTTACAGTGGATTATATCTAAAGATGACAGTATATTGTTATCGAAACCGGTCATTTTAAAAATGAATTATTACGATCTTAGATTGTTTAATCAATTTATCTTGTTATAAGAGATCGCTTAAATCCCACAACAATGTTTTCTACAATTATTAAAACAAGTGTTTATGATTATTAAACTGTGTTCCGCAAAAAATTCTACCAGGCGATCTCCTGTTTCATTCCTTTTCGCAGTCCATAATCACCTTCTACATTTCCTTCTCTTCCCTTTCCTACTACCAAATTCCACTCTCCCATCACAATTAAGTTTTTCTCCCCCTTAATTATCTGAATAATTTCTTTTATCCCCTCATAAATTTCTTCGATCTCCTCATCATCGGCAGAGCTAGTTGGCATATAAACTTGCACTACTGTGGTCGGTGCCGGTTTCGTGTCTATCTTTGCTACGATAATGCGTTCACTGTGCTGTTCGCAATAACTTACTCGCATTCCTACTTTCTGATTGATTATCAGATCTACTCTTTCGTTGTCACCAGCTGCTTTTGTTTTTATAACCTTGTACTCACCTGACCAAAAAACCTGTTCATCCTACCACCGAACTTCACTAATTCCCACCATATCTTACTTTAACCTATCCATTTCTTTTTTCAGGTTTGCTAGTTAACTACTTGATTAAAGGATAAAACATTCCACGCTCCGATCCGTAGAATGTCTGTTTTGCTTTTCTTGATGACGTCGCCCTCCTGAGTAGTCCCCGCCCGGTGATCCGAATGGAGGACTAATTTACCTCCGGAATATTTTACCCGAGACGATGCCATCATCATATACTCATACAGTAGAACTGCATGTCCTCTGAAAAAATTAATGACTGTAGTTTCTCCTTGCTTTCAGCTGTTCGCAGTAACTCCATGGCAAAGCCATATTAGCTGATGTTACAAGGCCAGCTCAGTCAATCATCCGGACTGTTGCCCCTGTAAGTACTGAAAAGGCTGCTGCCCCTCTTCAGGAACCACACGTTTGTCTGGCCTCTCCACAGATACCCCTCCGCTGTGGTTGAACCTACGGCACGGCTGTCTGTTTCGTTAAGGCACGCGAGCCACCCTACCTCGGCAATGTCTGTGGTTCATGTATCGGTTGTGAATGAATAGTTGCCACTATTTAAGTTATAACTCTCGTGTAAAGACACTTTAATAATCTTTTTTCTCGAAGAGACGCAGCTGTTCTGTAAGCCAGTATTGAACCAACACCTTACTAATAAATAAACATTTTATCTATGTTAGGTGTTCATATTATTTTGCCAATTAACGAAGAGCCCATTAGACTCCATGTTTGCTCCACCGTCTTCTAAATCACTGTACTTCCTCTTCATTTCTCTTCAACTATTATACTGATATCTGAAAAGCACAGTAAAAACCGTTGTCGACAAAGTAGAATCCTCTTTACACCATCATTAACACTAACATGCCTCTATACCATTTTCTGTGTCACTGCGTGATTTTTAACAGCAAGCACGGCAAATACATTATCTACAAATCCGAAGGATGAATGAAATAGAATTATTTGTTGTGGCCGTATCTGAGTAATTGATGATGACAGAGGAAAAGAGAGACAAATGGAGGCAGAGGACACGCCTAGTACGAAAATCTGATCACGTTGCGTAAAACAGAAAGTGTTTCTTTTCGCTACGAGTTCTAAAATTCTTGAATTTCAAGTGAGAAATGTTCCCTTTGAAAGGATAACAGTTTATTCTGTCGTTTGGGGCGCCAGACGACGAGGGTCGTTGTAGCCGCTGCTAGTGCAGATTCCTTAATTAGTTGAGAAATCAAATATTTTGGCAAAGTCTTCCCGAACCGGCTCTGACGTCACGTCGCTAATGATCACCCACAAGCCCTGAGTTACTGCAGTCTTGAAAGAAGAAAAGTAATTGTCACGGTCTCTGCAGCTGACTACTTATGCTGTAAGCTTTCAACGTTTTTCTTTTCTATTTGTATAGAACTCTACGGTGCGCCTCGGTTGCACAGTGGTAAAGTGCCAGACTACAACTCCAAAGGTCGCGAGTTCGATCCCCGCCAGGTCCCTAGGATTTTTATCTGACACTTTCCATTTCTTTCACCTCTGGCAGTATTGCTCATGTGAAAAATACCGAGTAGTACCCACGTTAAACTGTAGGTCCCCCTATAACTGGCTGGGTAAGTCAGTTCGAAGGTCGGAGGAAGGCAACGGCATACCACCTCCAAACAGGACCATGTCTAGTAAAGCACTGTGGTGTTCAAACCAATCTTCGGATTGTTGACTGCTTTACCTTAGAACTCTACGAAGAGGAGGATTTATTCATCTACTACTTTGTCCAATAACCATAGTCGGTGGAATCCCATACTGAGTCCCTTACATTCTTCTGTGACAGTGTTGTTTCAAACAGTATTCATTTAGTCTTCTGTGGCCAATTGAGGAGTTAACTGAAGAAAGAAGAAATGAAATTGTCACACCGTCGAAAACGGAATTAAGATTTTCGAACATCGTAACAGCTGCAACCAGCCACTGGCTCAAATATTTACTAAGAAATGTGATATAATCCCTTTCTGAATCTTTCTTATTAACACCGAATTATCTTAGAGTGTGAACACTGCCGATATGAGTAAAACAGCTAGGTTTTGTCAAGCACAGTCAGTAAATAGTTTACGAGAGGAATTCAGAAAGTCCCGCAGAGATTTGAATTTGACCACAAAAAAATATTTCGCTATAGAATCTATCTTCTTTCGTTCACCTCATGGACAACCAAACATCCTTGTTATTACTAACAGCACTTGTGCTTCTTTGCTGGTAGTTTAATCCGAAATTTAAAAAGTACTTACTTCAAACATGAACCTCTTTAAAATGGAGAAACCACAAATCAGAACATTTCTATGTGAAATGTGTAGGCAGATGGCTAAAAAATAGAGAAAATAGTTATGTTTAGTGGTTCATTATCAGGCAGTAATAACTTTTTAATAGTTTGTTTTAAATTAAGTAATTAGTAAATCTTTGATCGCTTTCTTAGGAGAAAAGGATAAAAAGTATTAATGTAAATAATATGAGGCGTAATAGGTTTGGTGCTAAAGTAGACTGCAAATACATAACGAACTTAAGGCTTTCTCACTTTTACGACAGTAACAGACTGTGCATATTTCAGAGCGGAATTTTATCTTGATAGTTTACAGACAATAATATAAGGTCGATCCTACTATTCTGATCTAGTTTTTCTCTCACTTTCTCTTCTGTTCTTGTCAGTAACTGGATTAGGATGCAGTCGTGCCATGAGTTACGGGCTCTTTGCGCCTTTGTCCTGCGTTACTACCAGGGGTTAATTGAAGCCTCCATAAGGTTTCCATTAGCGCTTTATCTCGGAACCAAGCCTGTCACGTTAATTACGGGTTCGGGTCACCCTCTAATTCGCAACAGCAGGCTACTTCCATCGCACAAAGCACTCGTTTTCCATGCGTGGAGTGAAAGACGTATCACTGTACACGTGACACTGATTTTTTCAGTTAACATTTCAGTTGTATAGATACGGTGTGTACAATTAATCCACTTTTTCATGTAAATAGTTTTCTTGTATGGAAGCGTATTGTATTATTTATCTTTGTGGTTGTAGACAACTAGATGGTTTTCTTAGTGCGGCAGACTACACTCACAGTCATAATCAGATTTCCGAGAAACTTCACTTAGTGGAAGCGGAACTAATATAAGCGAACTTGTGTTTCGATTTATCCGCAGACACACAAGCGCTTGTGAGGAGACGTAGGTAAATGTTTTGGACGTATCTTAAGGTTTCTTTTAACGTGACATTCATTCAACCTAAATCCTTTCGAGCGCGCTTACTGTAGTCATCTTTCGGTGTCCCTCTGCGATTTTTACCCCACACACTTCCGTCAAGTGCTAAACTGACGATTCCCGGAGGCCTCAGACTGTGTCCCACCAGTCGTTCCCTTCTCTTAGTCAAGACATGCCAGAAATTTCTTTTCTCCCCAATTCTGTTCAGCACTTTCTCATTAGTTACACTATATAGCCATATAATCTTCTACATTCTTATGTAGCACCACATTTCACATGCTTCTGTCACCTTTCTGCCTGAACTCCTTATCGTACAATGCTACACTCCAGACAAATGCTTTCAGAACGGACTTCATATCACGTAAATTAAAGTTTGATATCAACGAATTTTTCATCTTCAAAAATGCTTTTCTTTCCATAGGTATTCTACATTTTATATCTTCTTTACTTCGGCCGTTAGAGTTATTTTGCTACCCAAATAACAAAACTCATTTTTACTGCCTCATTACCTAAGCTAATTCCTTCAAAATCACCTGATTTTCTTACACTACATTCCATCACCCTTCATTTTGCTCTTGTTATTGCTCACCTTATGACCTGCTTTCAAGACACTGTCCATTCCGTGCAATTGCTCTTGTAGGTCCTTACTGTTTCTGACAGTATTACAATGTTATCGGCAAACAGCAAAGTTTTCATTTCTTCAAACTGGACTTCAATTCTTTCTCCAAATTTGTCCTTGCATTTGTTTACAGCTTGCTCAATATACAGACTGAATAACACTGAGGAATGAGTACAATTCCTGTCTTACTGTCTTCCAAACCACTGCGTTCCTTACATACCCTTATCCACTTATAACTGCTGTCTGCTGTTTGTGCAAGTTGTGAATAACTTTTCGTTCCTTATTTTTTACCCCAGCTAACTTCAGAATTTAAAAGAGTGTGTTCCACTCAACGCTGCTACAAGCTTTCTCTAAAGCTGCAAATACTAAAATCGTAGGTCTATCTTCTAAAATAAGTCGTAATGTGAGTACTGCCGTGCGGGAGAATCTGCGTGGTCTAAGATATCATGCTATGAACTGAGCGTGCGCTCCCGACGGAGGTTCGAGTCCTCCCTCGTCCATGGGAGTGGGTGTTACCCTTTGTGTAAATTACTTTGAGCAGTTTGTAAGGCTATGGACTAACGACATTAGCAGTTCGGTCAAATACGTTGGGAATTTGAAACAAAGTTTTTATAGCACTATCCCTTTCTACACATTCGCTAACCAATTGAAACATCAAAATGCTCCAAATCCCAAATTGTTTATTGACAGCAAATTTAATTGCAAATAACGTCTTAACCGTTCGTCTCAGACGAAAACTGAATAAATGGATTTGTAGAAGAGAAATTTCTCTACAACTTTTCTCACTTATGTATTTTCCATATCTCGCACTATTTTAAAGATATTTCCGAAAATAGCGCCGAATTGACACTATCTGTCTGTCTGTAACATGATCCCACATTTTAGATCGCGCCGTTGAAAAGATCGGCATCAAATTTTACAGACATATTCATTGTCTGCCAGTGATCAGACCCTACGTCTGGCGGCATAACCGGACGTCCATAGAGCGAGCCAGTATGCTCTATCTCGGCTGTTATGCGTCGGATTGAAAAACAAAATTGAAGTTGTTCAGAATTTAATGTCGAGTAATTTTTGTTTGATTTTTATAGATATTTTGGCTCTGTAAGTTGGTAGAGTAATTATGTCTTATGATATAAATCTTGATATAGCCCTGCCGTCATATTCTTTTGCTGTAAGTCATTTAGTAGAGGGCAGACTGGTATCCGTTTGATATTTCATCTAGGGATGAATATGCGTGAACAAAAACTTTTGTAAAGAAATTTAAAACAATTAAAAAAATCATTACTCATTGGTTTCGTTATTACTCGACGCGATGCTCCAACATTTGAATTTTTACCCCAATCGTACTTCCTTGAAAAGGCTTCTAAAAAGACCGAAAATTAAAGAATAATAAAAATAAATTTCGCACTGGACTGATTTTCGGGCCACTTTTGCAAATATTTTTGTCAAAAATGATAAAGATATAATTACAAATAATATATAATTAAATATATAAAATATAGTATTATAATTTAAAATATTTAATTTTCTATTATTTTATTGAATATATATTTTATTTTATTTTTAGTTTTTTTAATAATTAATTTTATATGAGTTATATTTTTATTTTTTAGCCAGATTTTTGCAAAAATGATAAAAACTATAAAAAGTGGACTACAAAATAGACTAGTCCAATTTTTTACAACTACATTCAGTGTGACGACTGACAACTATGTTACATGATGTGTAATGACGAACCATGATTATCTGATTCTCTCTCACAGGGGTTCCCAACACTGACTGAACACTTTGATAAATCTGGTGCTTTGGTGAGCCACCTTGTATATTCTGACGGTTATTGAATTTAATAAAATATTTTTTTTAATAGTAAAACTTCTGTTTGGTGATTGCTACATTTGTAGACCGTAACTGATGACACAGACACCAAAATAAATTTTTACAGCGATAATAAAAAAATGGTAAGCACTCTTGGGATTATTTGCGGAGCACTTATTCACTTTCCACGTGACACAGTTTGGAAAACCCTGCTCTATGAGATTCAGTGCTCCCCGATGATGGTATCAGAAGCTGTAAAGATGAGATTAATAAGCTGAGGTACTGCTTTTGCCGGAGTTCAATTCGCAAGAGACTTTACGTAACCCCAGAGGAAAAAGTCAAGAGGGTCTTGGTCAGGGGAGCGCAAAGGTCAAGGAACTGGGCACCCCCTTTCAATTACTCTCTGCCTGAGGCTGTCTGTGAGTGGGGGAGAGTCCACGCCCTTCAGGTGCTCCACTGCTAACTGTTGTTGGTCCTGTTCTCACTTTATTTGTATTAATTAGGATCTTATAAATGAGTGCTCAGGTTCACTTACGTTCAATTACTGACACCATTGCCTGCTACTTCTACGATACGCGTTCTGCTAAATTAACTTTGAGTTTCTTAATTACGGTAAGATTGCGTTTATTAATGAATTGCCGGCCGCGGTGGCCGAGGGGACTAAGGCGCGCCAGTCACGGTCTGCACGGCCACTACGGTCGGGGGTTCGAATCCCCTCTCGGGCATGGATATTTGTGCCGTCCTTAGTGTTAGCTAGTTCATAAGTAGTTTCTAAGTTTAGGGACTGATGACCCCCTAGTTAAGTCCCATAAGCTCTACAAACATTTGAACATTAATGAATTACATCGTTGTTATTTCAAAGCAACGGCACACTGAAGAATTAACAAAAACACGTCGTTCTTCGTACGAAAAATGATAATCTAGTGTCTAAAAATGCCACATTAGCATCAGTTAACAACTGCCATCAATAGTACGAAAATTAAGGGCGAATTTCGTAACTGTTCGGCGTAGTGTAGTAGGCAGCGTGTTGGATGGTGATGCACATGGACCGTGGTCGGGACCTGCCACTACCAAAAAAAATTTTTTTTTCACCTTTTTTCCTAAAAGGGTTATGTGTTGGGTGTATAGGTATTATCACAATAGTAGAGTCGTAATCATATAACTATAATTCTTTATTATTTACATTATTATTTTTGTCCGAAATGTTTGCAAAAAATTGTAACACTGCAAATTTAAAGTGGGCCGTAAAACACGTCAGTGCGGTTTTTTTTAAATTCTAACCAACAATACAAATATCAATTTTTGCAGCTCTAGCTTCAAAATTGTCTGAATAGCAACGTGTTTTCAACAATTATTTTTCATCTTCTATTTTACCCTCTTACTTGTTGAATTACTGAAACTCGTGCTTTTTTAATCCTGACCAAGAATCCATATCCGAAGTTTCGTAGTTGTAGCTTAAAAATACCATTTAACAGAAACATATCTTTGAAAATCATTTTTTGCGTCCTCTATTTATCCCCTTATTGGTTGAATTTCATAAAATGCCGAAACACGTGTCTCTTAAATTCGAACCCTGAATTAAAATCCGAAATTTTGTAGTTCTAGCTTCAAAATTGCCTAAATAGCAACGTATTTTCAGAAAACGTCTCATCCCCTATTTCATCCTCTTACGGACGGAATATCGAAAAATGACGCCTGCATAGTAAGATCAACACCGCCTACAAATTTCGAGTTCCTATCTTCAGTGGGTTGGGCTAGGCGATGATGAGTCAGTCAGTCAGTCAATCGGGACAGTGCCTTTTATATATACAGATGAATGAGTTGTATACATCGTATTTCTATTTATGGTGTGACAGGACACTACTGGAATTTACCAACCATTGTTTTTCTTAATTTATCTTTGTTCTTCGTCGTCATTCTCTAAGCTGTCGCTATCTGATGAAGCCAATTTGGTCTCATCCATTCCTGGCGGCTCTTTGTCCCCTCGGTTGAATTTCATAAAATGCCGAAACACGTGTCTCTTAAATTCGAACCCTGAATTAAAATCCGAAATTTTGTAGTTCTAGCTTCAAAATTGCCTAAATAGCAACGTATTTTCAGAAAACGTCTCATCCCCTATTTCATCCTCTTACGGACGGAATATCGAAAAATGACGCCTGCATAGTAAGATCAACACCGCCTACAAATTTCGAGTTCCTATCTTCAGTGGGTTGGGCTAGGCGATGATGAGTCAGTCAGTCAGTCAATCGGGACAGTGCCTTTTATATATACAGATGAATGAGTTGTATACATCGTATTTCTATTTATGGTGTGACAGGACACTACTGGAATTTACCAACCATTGTTTTTCTTAATTTATCTTTGTTCTTCGTCGTCATTCTCTAAGCTGCCGCTATCCGATGAAGCCAATTTGGTCTCATCCATTCCTGGCGGCTCTTTGTCCCCTCGGTTGAATTTCATAAAATGCCGAAACACGTGTCTCTTAAATTCGAACCCTGAATTAAAATCCGAAATTTTGTAGTTCTAGCTTCAAAATTGCCTAAATAGCAACGTATTTTCAGAAAACGTCTCATCCCCTATTTCATCCTCTTACGGACGGAATATCGAAAAATGACGCCTGCATAGTAAGATCAACACCGCCTACAAATTTCGAGTTTCTATCTACAGTGGGTTGGGCTAGGCGATGATGAGTCAGTCAGTCAGTCAATCGGGACAGTGCCTTTTATATATACAGATGAATGAGTTGTATACATCGTATTTCTATTTATGGTGTGACAGGACACTACTGGAATTTACCAACCATTGTTTTTCTTAATTTATCTTTGTTCTTCGTCGTCATTCCCTAAGCTGTCGCTATCTGATGAAGCCAATTTGGTCTCACCCATTCCTGCCGGCTCTTTGTCCCCTCGGCCACCGTCATCTCTTCTTACACCTAAAATCTGTCCTTGGTGGTCAACACTTCAATGATGATAAAGAGCTGTTACCACATGGTTGAATACACAGGCGGCAGGCTTCTGTGAAGGATGCATGCAATAACTTGTGGCACGCTATGACAAGTGCCTACAAAATTTCGGCAGTTATGTGGAAAAGTAGTTTAAGAGTTGTAGAATTTTGTGCAATAAAAATTTCTTCTGTATCTGTGTACAATTTTATTTTATTACCAAACGGAACTTACTTTCTGAACGCGCCTCGTATTATAGAAAACTGATATATTATAAGGCTGTTCCCATGAGGAAAGCCGGCCGCGGTGGCCGAGGGGACTGAGCCGCTCCAGTCACGGTCTGCACGGCCACTACGGTCGGGGGGTTCGAATCCCCCCTCGGGCATGGATATTTGTGCCGTCCTAGTTCGTAAGTTCAAATGTTCAAGTGTTTGTATAGTCTATGGAACTTAACTACGGGGTCATCAGTTCCTAAACTTACAAACTACTTATGAACTACTTACGAACTATAAGGGCACAAATATCCATGCCCGAGGGGGGATTCGAATCTCCGACCGTAGTGGCCGTGCAGACCGTGACTGGAGCGCGTTAGTCCCCTCGGCCACCGCGGCCGGCTAGTTCGTAAGTAGTTCATAAATAGTTTGTAAGTTTATGGACTGATGACCCCGTAGTCATCCATAGTCCCATAGACTATACAAACATTTGAACATTTGAACTTGTTTGGAATAGTAGGTGTCTTCCCTGACGGCGGGTAGTTTGGCTGCTGTGCCCTTCAAATCTGTCAGGAAATTCCAAAATTGCATTTATATGCTACGAGTGAGGGAAGAGAATTTGCTCCACAAATGTGTTGAAAGCGGGAATGAGCCCGCGGGCGTGAATGTGTTCACCTAGAGGGATCCCCCGGCTAGAGAGGAATGCGAACGCCCCGCACGGGGCCCCGCCGGGCCAGGCCCGGGTGTCGAACCGGCGGCCCCCTCCACGGAACCTCTTTTCGGACGCCGGCGCTGGTCCGCTAATGGGGCTGTTGGCCTCACGACGCTAGCCGCGGACACACACACACACACACACACACACACACGCCGGTCCTCCGCAAGGTTGCCACACCCACGCCTACACCGAGTGGCGGACCCCTGCTTAAACGGGATCACCTTGCGCGCGCCGCTTCTTGTTGGCCTCTTTCTACGCGGTTACCGTAGTGACCGTAGGAGCGACGGCGCGGGCCTCTATGGACCGGTCGTCGACCTCTTTGGCAGCCTTGATGGAGTGCTGCCACAAACGTGGGTCGCGGAAATATTTTGCTACCGCTGCCTACTTTGTGATGTCGTCCGAGTTGAAAACAGCCTTCTTGCAGTAGGAATTCGGCATAACTTGTTATGCGAGGCGTTCCGTGCAGATCAACATCAGCGTAAAACTTCGTATTAAATTCCCACGTTCATTATCGACTGGCGACTGCCATTGCCCTTGAAACATTTTTCCCAATTTGTTAAAATTTTAGAAATAAGTTTTATTTAAATAACTAGTCTACCCGGCAGTACTTCGCAATTGCTAGTATGTTCCTACTCTTGCTTTGAACGTCAAATGTGCAATCGTACGAATGATATTGATATCCCATTGAAAAAAAGCTCTTTCAGTTTCTCGCGAATTTTCAAATTTTCCGGGTAACTTTCCCAAATTTTTAGTTCATATGAACATTCATCTGTCGTCGAACGCCAAAGGATCAAAATTTTATCACAATCGGATGAACAGTTATCAACTTATAGTGTTTAGTGCATTTAGAAACACATTGAAAAAGGAACATGGTTTGAATTTTGTCACTTTCCTTTTTAACTCTCCCTATCTTTTATACTGAAAACTTTTCTAAGACCATAATGAAAAAAAAAAAGAAAGAAAGGAATAAGAAAAAAGGAATTACCCCTCTCTGTCGTGCCAATAGTCAGTTATAGTGCTGAATTCAATCAAAATCACATTGAAAAACTCATTTTCAGTTTGTTTTTTTCAAATTTTTTTTCAGTCCGCAGGCTGGTTTGATGCACCTCTCCAGCAAGCTCTTCATCTCGTCAAAGGACGACAACCTACATCCATTTGAATCTGCCTACTGTATTCATATCTTGGTTTCCGTCTGCGATTTTTACCCCTCACACTTCCCTCGAAGGCTAATTTCGCGATTCCTTGATGTCTAAGAATGCGTCCGACCACTCGATCCCTTCTTTTAGTCAAGGTATGCCAGAAATTCCTTTTCTCTCCAATTCTGTTCAGTATCTCCTCATTAATTATGCGATCCACCCGCTTCATCATTCGTATCTAGCACCCCATTTCAGAAGCTTCAATCGTCGTTTTGTCTGAACTCATTATCTTCCATGTTTAACTCTCATACAATGCTAAACTCAAGACAAATGCTGTAAGAAACAACTTCCTAACATTCAAAGTGATATTCGATTTCAACAAATTTCGCTTCTTCACAAGTGCTTTATTTTTTCATAGCCATTCTGCATTTTATATCTTCTTTACTTCGGCCATCGGAAGTTATCTTGCTACCCAAATAACGAAACTCATCTACTACTTTTATGTTTGTTTGTAAATCTATCGGACCAAACTGCGTGGTCGTCAGTCAATACTTCTTTTATTTTCTCATTACCTAATCTAATTCCCTCAGCATCGTCTGATTTCCTGACACTACATTCCATTACCCTCGTTTTACTCTTATTAATGTTTATCTTATATCTTTCTTTGAAGACACTGTCCATTCCATTTAATTGCTCTTCCAGGTTCTTTGTTGTCTCTGACAGAATTACTATGTCATAGGAAACCACAAGATTTTTATTCCCTCTCCCTGGACTTCAATCCTCTCTGCAAATTTCTCCTTTCATTCCTTCACAGCTTGCTCAATGTACCGATTGAACAATATTGTAGAAAGACTGCATCCCTGTCTTACTCCCTTCTCAACCACTGCGACCCTTTCGTGCCCCTCGACTCTAATAACGGCTATCTCGTTTTTGTTCAAGTTGAATATAACTCATCACTCCCTATATTTTACTCCTGGTATCGTCAGAATTTGATTGATTGTATTACAGCCAATATTATCAAAAGCTTTTTCCAGATTCGCAAATGCTATAATTCGTAATGTGAGTATTGTCTCACGTGTTGCTACATTCCTCCTAAATCAAAACTGATCTTTCCCCATGTCGTATTCCATCTGATTTTGTATTCGTCTGTAAATAATTCGTGTTAGTATTTTGCAACCATGACTTATTAAATTGGTAGATCTGTAATTTTCACACTTGTCTGCACTTGCTTTCTTAGGAATTGTAATCACTTGCTTATATTTCACATATCATGATATTGAACCAGTGGAATATAAATTTTCGATTCTCTTACTCGAAAACCGGGTCATTTAGCGTTCCGATTGAGGCCTTTCTGAAACACCGTGACAAAGAGTGAAAAATCGGGACATTGGCGATTAATCAGGACGTATGGCAACGCTGTGTTTTAAAACTAAAACATTTAACAAAACTGTAGAAAATGTAGTTACATCATATTGCTATTTCTCGAAATGTTCTGGAACCTGCCGAAAGTCGTCCGCTGACACACGAGAAATGTGTATCATACCCAAAGACCATTATACCTTATCTTTGTTCTGCCACTATTATCTTGGCGAAATAATGAGAGCATACTAATCTTGTGTAGTTCGAGAACGAACTAGTTCGGAAGAGCGCTCCCGCAGGCGAACTACGCGAACTAGTTCGCAGATCTCTCGCCTCTTAGTTCGTCCGCTCCTTTTCCGAAGACTGACGGGGAACAGCGAGAGGACGCGAGAGCGCGCGGAATCGCGTGATTCCCTTCTGCCAGTTACCTTCATTTCGTGCTGCGATGCAGCTCAGCAGTAGTTTCATAGTTCACTGCCACAAGAAATCCATTTAAAAATAAAGTACTACGAGTACTCTCTATGCAAAGTAGTTGAATACCATTGTATCACCCATTCGTGTAAATAACTGGTTTATTTGCCTAAGTATTTGATGTCAAATTGCCCAAAAATACGGGTAATAGCACACGCTTTGGCAACACTGATTTATTATAAAAGCTGTCATAATAAAGAGCTCTTTTAGTAGCGGTAGCAAAAGCCAAAAGTAGCAGACGAACTAGAAGGAGTGGACGAACTACATGTCAAAAGTCGCAACTAATTTTTCACAATTTGCCGTATACCGGTATCTTTTACTGCCTAATACATAGTTTTTCTTCCTTTCTGAATAACTACTCGTATAATTCCCTCCCTAGTGTTTTCAAGAATATTTTTCGAGAAGAAAAGGGGGGAGGGGGAATTACTCGATTAAATACGGTATTATGCGCAAGTCTAGAGCATACCAAATATTTTTATCAGGTCTCTAAAAGTGCAGGGGCAAGTGGAAATTTAATTGTGAATAGCACCACGACCACTGACATACAACACAGTAGAAGGCAGGGAGTGCACACATGGTAATGTATGTAGGCAGCGGAGCTGATTAGCCAGAGATTGTGTTGGGGTTTGGGTGGGGGCAGCAGCCGGGACACTTTTAGCGCGGCAGCACAGGACTTAATGAGGATAAACCTGCCGGCTACTATCAGGTGGTCTGCAAACCGGTCCCCAGCCCTCGCGTGTGCACCGGCGACCATTCTGCATTAAATATGGCGATTTCACTATGGCACTCGTCCAGCTGTGATTATATTAATATTCGTAATCGTGCCACTAACTAAATATGACTGATCGGGGGTGTCGAAGGAATTAAAATCCAATTAACTTCGCCCCAAGCACGAAATTAGAAAGTTGTGAGTTTCGCTTGGAGATTTAAATGCCTGGTTTCAGTGTCCCTATGCAGTTGCTTCCTTGCTGCATTCTTCGGCAGTGTGGGAAACTTGGAACACTAGTTTTTCCGTTAAAAAGCGTAACCTTCCGTGCTAAATAAAAGGAGGCAGGGACAGGGCACACTTAGGCCTCAGATTTGAAATTCCGCAGGTTTTCATGTTTTGAGCTCTGCCGGAAGCCCTCGGAAAGTAAAATCTGCAGAACAATGCACGCCTTCATAAATAATGTCTTGTTACTGGTTTGGTGCGGATCGTCACCGTTTCTTCTCCCTTACCAACCCCCACATTTGCAAGCAGCACTTCTACCCAATGCCCACTGTCAGCTGCTGTATGTAGACCAGATTTTGTCTTCTTGTTGATGTTGTTGTGGTGTTCAGCCCGCAGACTGGATTGATGCAGCTCTCCACGCTACCCTGTCCTGTGCAAGTCTCTTCACCTGAGAATACGTTCGGCAACCTACATCCTTTTGAATCTGCTTACTATATTCGTCCCTCGGTCTCCCTCTACGATTTTTATCCCACACGCTTCGTTATAATGCTAAGTTGACACTTCCTTGATGTCTCAAAATGTGTCCAACCAATCTAAACCTTCTCTTGGTCAGGATATGCAAGAAAATGCTTTTCTTCCCGATTCGGTTAAGCACTTCCTCATTAGTTACGTGATCTACCCATCTAATCTTCATCATTCATCTGTAGCACCACATTTCAAAAGCTTCTATCATCTTTTTAATCTGATCTCCTTATCGTCACTTTTCACTCCCATACAATGCTACACTCCAGACAAATGCTTTCAAAAAGGACTTCCTGACATTTAAATTAATATTGGATGTCAGCAAATTTCGTTTCTTCAGAAACGCTTTTCTTCCCATAGCCATTCTGCCTTTTATTTCTTCTTTCGTTCGGCCATCAGAAGTTATCTTGCTACCCAAATAACGAAATTCATCCACTAATTTTATGTTTGTTTGTTTGTAAATCTATCGGACCAAACTGCGTGATTATTAGTCAATACTACTTTTATTTTCTCATTACCTAATCTAATTTCCTCAGCATCGTCTGGTTTTATGACATTGCATTCCATTAACTTCGTTTTACTCTTGTTTATGTTCGTCTTATATCTTCCTTTCAAGACACTGTTCATTCCATTGAATTGCTCTTCCAGATCTTTTGCAGTCCCTGACAGAATTAATATGCCATCGGCAAACCGCAATGTTTTTGTTTCTTCTCCCTGCACTTAAATGCCCTTTACAAATTTCTCCTTCCATTCCTTCACTGCCTGTTCAATGTACAGATTGAACAACATAACCTACAGTTTTCGCCCTCCACAGTTCCTATTCCATGATGTCTTAACACACGCTCTATCATCTGTCCTTCTCGTCAATGTTTTCCATGTGCTCCTCCGCCTCTTCAAGGGAAAACAACCCCATTCGTAATAAACATCTTGATGTTGATGTACTATTGATCCGTGTTTGCTTTACAAATATTTCGATTTTCTATTTTCTCAATGCAGCAGAGGAGTCAGACGAAAGGTGTCCCATTTAGGAAAGGAGAGTCTCTTTAGGCGTGGTGAAGCCCACCTTACTAGGAGAGTAAACCCAGATGTAAAATCCTAATCCTAAAAGTTGGGGGTTTTTCATATCTCGTATCGTTTGAGAGATATTTGCAAAAATAACGGAGTTTTGACACCTTCCGTTGAATTAACGAAAACCAGCCGTTCGCAGATGTCACGAGACATTCCTCGCCCAGAATTCTCTGTGGCATACGCCATCTTGCGTTGCGTATTTGATGATTGTCTTATTGTAACTTACACGTTGTCATTTCAAAGCAATGGCGCACTGAAGAATTAACAAAAATGCGTCGTTCTTCGTACGATAAATGATAATTTAGTGTTTACAAATGCCATATTAGCATTAGTTAACAACGACTATTAATAGTATAAGATTAGAGAACACAACTCACAACTGTCAGCTGTAGCGTAGTGGGCTGTGCGTTGGAATGTGACGCTGGAGGTCAGTGGTTTGAAACCCGCTGTTCCCTAAAATTCTTTTCCTAAAAGGGTTTCAGACACTCTTATTAATTAATTTTTTTATTATTTAGATTATTATTTTGGTCCAAAATGTTTGCAAAAACTTATGAAACTACAAATCTAAAGTGGGCTGTAAAACACGTCAGTGCGATTTTTTGGTCTGGAGTGGATTAACAGAAACGAGCAAAATTAGATGTTTTCTTTCTGATTAACAAAACCCTGAGTACTTGGATCAAGGACTACGCATTTATATGTGAAAGAAGTGTCACTGTCACCATCAAGTTATATTACGGTATTGAAACACTTATAATAGGAGTGTATGCATAAAACGACGACGACACATCAAACCAAACATTATTTCTACCAGAAATTAGACCACCTACTCAACCAAGTTAAAAACCATCAAGAAATGATAATAGCGGGAGATTTTAATGCGAGACTTGGCTCACAAGTTAATGATGCAGTTATGGAGAAAATATGGTAGAATTTTGCAACCATTATAACCTGAAAATTCTACACACCTAAAAATATTCATAGATATGCATGGGAAAGACCCTCATTAAAACAAAAATCAATAATTGATTATATCATTACCAAGCAAAGAACGAAAATGGTAGCTGAAGTCTGTATAGTTATGCGGGGAGCAAACTGTGGGTCTGACCAGTACTTAGTTTTACCAAAGATGACATACCCATTTAGGAAAAAAATCTTTAACAACTGAACAACCGCTTGGCCAGAGCAATCACGAGAAATGTGGGCAGGCGCGGTAAAAGCTCTTGCTACTGAAACAATTCAGCATTAAGGATTTATTGTAACGAAGATTAGAAAATGAATTAAAATTGATTCCCAGAAGACGAGTATGTTGAAGCAGAATATGAAAATATTAAACAAGCCCTTATCAGAATTACTCTACAGGTACTAGGGACTGCGAGTAAGTGAATAGATAAACAGGATCCCCCAGGGTCTTGCAGATGATATTTAAGGAAAAGAAAAATGTATGCAAAAATGATTATCAACTAAATCACAGGAAGAACGGAAAAATTTCCAGACAGAAAACCACGAGTTAAGAAGTAGAATCAAATCAGAAAACAACAAGACGTACGAACAGAAACGTATTCAAATTGAGAGTTTTACAAGTGGATCACAGACAATAGAGATGTGGATGATAATTATTAGTATGAAGGAAAACCAGTAAACGAAGCAATAGACAACTCTATTCCTTTGAAGGAATGGAAAAAAGCATTATACGAATCTTAAGTGAAGATAGGCCCTATTACACGAAAGAGAACGAAGAGAAGACGGTAGTAAATGATCGTAATATAACAATTTCAATGTAGGAAGTGAATGGAGCATTAACTAAAATGAAGAATGCCCAATCACCGGGTTCCTGTCGAATTATTGAAAGCTGGAGGTCACTATCCGAGAAAACGAATAACATACCTTATGAACAACTATTCCATCAGAATGTAAAAGACCTCATCTGGTTCCTATTTTCGCGAAAGGGGATAGAAGAAATTGCTATAGAGGCATTCCTGTGAACTGCACAATTAGCCGCTTATGCGGTAAAATAATATGTGAAAAAATAAGCCAAAATGTTGGTCACAATACTGGGAAAGACTAACAGGGGCTTAGGCAGAACAGATCATGTACGTATAACTAGTTTATTTTACAACAACTAATGGAGAAATTTATAGCACTGGGGATGGAGCTACACATTGCCTTTGTAGATTTAGCAACAACTTGTGACACAGTCCCTAGAACTAAACTGTGTGAAGCTCTTAAGATATAAATATGGATGATCATCTTTTCCAAATTATTATTGAAATGTACGGAGACAATACGGTACAGATTAAAAAAGAATCAAAGGTATCAGAAGCTATTAATGTCACAAAAGGGTGGAAACAAGGTTACAGTATGTTACCCATCTTGTTCAATTTATAGGTAGATGTGGCTCTCCGAAATTGGAAGAAAATTGCAGAGGAGCGGGAATAAATGTCAATGATGTACAGATGTTTTAAGTTTTGCTGACGATCGAGCAATTATTGCACAAAATGGTTATTATCTTGATTTTATGATACGACGGCTGTATCAGGCATATAACAAAAACAGAGTATTTGGTGGTGGATAGTGACGCTAAATTTGAAGTACACATCAATGTCAGAGCACTTATGAGACAGGTAGAGACATTTAAATATCTCGGTACATATATTGATGAAAATAGATTGAACCATACACAAGTCAAATACAGAATACAACAAAGCAGAAAGTATTAGGATGAATGAATGCATTTTGGTGGGAGAAGAACATCTCTAGCAGCAATAAGAAAAGAGAGTGATGTGCTGTGTATCAGATCTGTGGATTTTAAACGCTGATCTCAAAAGAAGAATATTAGCTGTGGAAATGGATTACTTACGTAGGAGCGCCAAAATATCTAGAATCGAAAGAAAGCACTAATGATGAAGTAACAGCTAGAATGAAGGCAGATGAAACAGTGATATACAGAATTGAAAGGAAATCATTAATGTGGTATGGACATATATTGAGCGTGCTAGATCATCGGTGACGAAAGAAAATCTGCGAATGGAAACGATCAGGCACACGTAAAGGCGACAGCGAACGACGTTCTTGAACGGAGCGCATAAATGAAATAATGCCGGGGATGATGTTTGACAGTTAAGTCAAAGGAAGACTTTGACAATTTTTCAGTGCTTTCTTAATCGATCGCCTACAGCGATCTATCTACTATCAACAAGCTATATAGAATCTCTGTGGTCAACACGACGTTTACTAGTATAAACTTCAGTTTGACAGTTAAAACTTGACAATAATTTAAAAAGTATATCCGATTAGCAGCGAGAGTCTAAATAAAAGAAATTCTTTTGACTATGCTTCTTCGAATGCGCAAGGACCAGATATAGAAGATTCAGAACTTGGAAAGATTTATTTTGTTTTCAAACTTAATAATTTTTATGGTGACGAGCGGACGACTCGAAGATTACGGAGTCTGACACGGCCACATTTAAAGCTTCAATACTCAGTTGCAAGCTATACATCAGAGTCGTTCCGCCTCAGTGTCAGGATACCCAATATCGGGTATTATATTGCAGGACGAGGAGCATTGGCCAATACAGACGAGCGTCCGGATCTGTATTGAACCAGTTTTCGGACAAAAGACCAGAACAGTAATCTACCCAGTAGAAATGAACTGTTACAACTTTTTATTGGGCTTATTGCTCCAAGTATTTTGCACAAACCTGTCATCAACAGCTCAGCGGAACGGAAGCTCCCCGAGGCGGAAGCCCTTGTGCAAACGGTGTTTGGTTTACCTTGCGCAGCGCTGCTAACCGGGCTGCACTATACGATTTCCCGACGCCGTGTTAGATTTCATTCCCCGTGTTCACCCATGTTATACATCGGAATTGAGATCCATCAGATTTGCAATGGCTTCCTCAAGCCTTCCTTTGCTTTCGCTGGCTCCGTCGGTGTTCCCGATTTGCTCGTACATTTGCGTAATGTTGCCATTCCAGCTTGTTTATCCTGGTTTCATTTTCCTCTCGCGGAAGATTCTGACCGACACTCACATAGTGATACGCCTACGTTTTTATACTCTGTCAACATTTCACGTACGAAGGTGAAGGTGAACGCTTCATATTGCATGAATCTTCAACCAATAAGGTCAATGTTGCTTAAAATAAAAATAAAAAGATCATACTGTTCTTTCAATATGTGGTGTATTCTGTAATTGTGCTGTGTACAGTGTGTTGTTTTCATTCCTCAGCTTGTCATAATTTTTTGAATGGTGTGACTTTGTTTCTGGCTGTATGTAAATCGGAACCGGATGTAACAGATGCGAATTGACGATCCCTGGCATTTATACCTGCAATCTCAAATTTCAGGTGGTTTCGCAGTGGTAGATTTTATACATGCTGTATCTTACAAATGTGCTGGGTACTGTTTTTATTCTTCCTTTATCGTAATTTTAAATAACGAAACCTTTTCTTAGTTATAGGTAAATTAAAATTTTTATGTAAATCGACGAAACCTCAGTAGATACTCCTGCAATTTTAAATTTTATTATCGACAAATGATAACAGTTGTAAGGACTTCACATACAATAGCGCACTCTAGCGGCATATTAAGGTAACATTATAGTGATCACAACGCCGCCTGTTAGTAGCTTGTTGTCACTCACAACTGTACAAAATGGTGGTTCTATATTTACATATGACTATACGAGTTTTATATCTGACAACGAAACGGCATATTTTAATCGGTGACAATCCACCAGTACAATCCAACTGGCTACAATATGCATTTATGTAATAATGTTACTATTTAGTGCAGGTATGAACTGTTGACTTATGTTACGTATACATACAGTTATATGGCATGTTCCTTTGTTGGTTTTTTTGTAACCATACATTTTATGTTCGTCCTTACAGACCAGAAGATGTCTATGTACATCGAAACCGGTCGTCTGTTATAAATAAAGACGTAATACCACGATCTTGACATTTCATTATTTACAAAATTCATTATTTACTTTTTACACTGTTTCAGGTTCAAATAAACAGTTCCTATACGTACAGTATTTGTATCCTAAATCATATTTCGAAATGTTTCCTCTTGTACGAGTGTAGGTTCTCTTAAAAGTTTTAAAATTACAATTTGTTTGTTTACATCTTACGCAGTAGCAGATAAAATCCGTTATTATTATTGGCTTATCCGTCTTACATCAGTTAAATTAAGAGTGGTTTATATAGAATGCGTTGCGTTTTTATTTACCAAGCCTATGTTGTGCGCACCCTGAAACTAGTGAAAAATAATAAATTTGTACATTTTGGTCTTTAGAGATATAATTAGAAGTGCATCCAAGCATTTACGATGTGGTGGTAGAGAAGAATGTTAAAAATAATGTGGCCTGAGAAGGAATGAGAACATAGCAACAAAATCCGCGAAGAAATGAACTTACGATACACATTGACAACAAGGAGAAAGGGCAGGAAGATAGAACATGTCTTCAGAAAGTAGGAAATAACCTCCACGGCACTATTGTCCATTTCATAATGCTTGACCCCTGACTTTGAGATCATATTCTGATCACATCACATGACGAACGTTGATAGTTTATACCTCGTCGGAATCGTTGAAAAGTCTACTTCTATTTTGTGTATGAATATGAATATTACATTTTATATGGAAAGGGGACGACATACGCTGTAATATTTAAGAGAAAACGTGCTTTTTCTGGCTTTTTTCGGCGAATGTCAACAGTAAGGATGCACAGAAATCAGGCCGTAATTAGTAGAAAGTTTGTCTTTGCTCAGTTTTAAGATCCAATCTTGTTCTATTTACAGATTGAGTTTCTTTATTAGTCATTATTAGTCGTTTCGCCGCTATAATATAAAATGCAAGAGGCTGTGATTAAGCTTACCGTTATAGCTATTGAGACGCAGAGGGCATTGCTGTTAAGCTTGAAGTTTTGTTGGTGATATCAGATGCCATTACTAACATACTGTCTCCGGTTTTGTCAGTTAAGAGTTTTTAAAGCAACTGAGTTAGTGGCTGCAGTATATGCGACGTTATAGCGGAGCGTAGTTGTCACACCAAAGCGCCGACATTGCAATGCACCAGAAGCCCCTACTCAACTGTGAAGAACGGCAACACAACACAGGCGAGCACGTAGTGCGTAGAAACAAAAAAGCAAATAAATTAATGATGTGATATTAGCGCGTGGTATAGATTTATGAGCATAAAAATATAACAGCTGTGAAAGGCAAGAGCAGAGCTTGCATTTACACTTTTCGTCTTGTTGATACATATCACCAATGGGCGAAATGCAGCAGTCTACGCCTGCCATTGTTAAGACAAAACGACTAATCAGAAAATAACGAAACTCCGTCTGTAAATATAAGAAGGTTGGATCTTTAAACTGTGCGAAGGAAAACTTTCTCTTAATTACGGTCTGATTTCTGTGCGTCCTTAAAGTTGACATTCGCCGAAAAAAGCCAAAAAAGTACGCTTTCTCTTAAATATTGCCGCGTAAGTCGTTCCCTTTTCAAATAAAATGTAATATTCATACACCAAATGGGAGTAGACATTTCAACGATTCCGGCAAGGTATAAACTATCGATGTTCGTCATTGCGATGTGACCTTGCTGCGGAGCGTGCGGTTGCTCACCGTCGGAGGTTCCACTTGTCCCTGGGGCATTGGTGTGTGTGTTGTTTTTTTTTTTTTTTTTTTTTTTTTTTTTTTTTTTTTTTTTTTATAGTCTATGGGACTTAACTACGGGGTCATCAGTCCCTAAACTTACAAACTACTTATGAACTACTTACGAACTAGGACGGCACAAATATCCATGCCCGAGGGGGGATTCGAACCCCCGACCGTAGTGGCCGTGCACACCGTGACTGGAGCGCCTTAGTGTCCTCGGCCACCGCGGCCGGCTGTGTGTGTTGTCCTTAGGTTAGTTTAAGTTAGTTTCAGCAGTTTGTATGTCTAGGGACTGATTACCAAGCAGTTTGGTCCAATATCTTCACAAACATTTGAACATTTATTTCTGCCTCTAGTTTACAAATTTTGCAAACCTATGGTTTTTGCCTCGTTGTTAGAGGAGTTTGAGATGGAAGAAATTTGCTCTGCATTACCTATCGGCATTCCCATTTTTTTTAACAAGTTTTCGTTCACAGCACTTCATCTCACTTTGTAGATCTTCTAAGCAGAAAAGAAAATTTGTGTGTGTTATTTTGGCCAGGAGATGCCATCTGAGAAGTTATGACGACTAGTACAAGTCTTTTTATTCGGCCAACTTGAGTAACTTGCGCCTCGATGATGATGAAATGATCGTGACGGTAACACGTTCGTACCATTCCCATTTACACCGCACCGTGAATCGAATCCGGATCACGTGATAGATAAGTAGCAACGTTAACCGCAAAACCACAAGCTGCTTGCTGAACAGGAATGGAACTGCAATTACAGGTGTTGCCCACGCGGCGCAGTGTTTGTGTCTATTCGTTCCTTTTCCTTGTAAGTTGTGACTGCATATTTATTTATTAAGGTTCTCCACCTCAGTAGTTCATAACGGAGAAATAACTATGTTGTCTGTTTCTCTTGCAGTTGAGACCCCGCCGCACGAAATGGCTGCTTGGTCTAAGGCGTCGTCCACGGACTGGGTGGTCGTTCCCGCCGGAGGTTCGAGGCCTCCCTTGAGCATGTGTTGTCCTTAGTGTAAGTTAGTTCTAGTAGTTTGTAAGCCTAGGTATTGATAACCATAGCAGTTTGGTCCAACAGGTTTACAAACATTGTTGAGACATCATTCTCTCAAGAAAGGCC
The DNA here is from genome assembly GCA_026315105.1 of Locusta migratoria. Lineage (NCBI taxonomy): Eukaryota > Metazoa > Arthropoda > Insecta > Orthoptera > Acrididae > Locusta > Locusta migratoria. Next base: position 187,901,787 of record CM048746.1, read on the forward strand.
AGATGTATCAGCTTAAAATAATAAAATATTGTCCCTGCACGGTGTGAAAGTATTCACGTACGAAATCAATGAATTTTGCTTCATGACATGGTTAGACTGGAAATGAGCGATCTGTTTAAAGGTTAAATAAATTTTTTTCAAAAATGTATTAGTCAAGATCGAATTATTTATCAAATGTGATAATTGGTTTGGTTTATATGGAGGGACGGCGACTCCGTGGCTGCTACGGGGCTCGTGCACCCCCCAAGATTTTTTTGGGGGTGCTGAGCACCCCATAAAATTGATGTGGGAAAAAAATGTATATATTTTTTAAAAAATCGGAAAAAATCAAAACCTACCTCATAACTCAAGTGGCAATGCAAAACTTGACCATAGCGAGAGGCGTTATTTCATATGTGAAAGAAATGATCAGTTTTGTACGCGGGTCCCCAAGCGAGTAGTAATGAGTGTCCGTGTTTTACCCACTATGCTAGCTTTATTCATCCTAAAACACGTCGGTCTGTTTGACCTTTCAGGTGTACGTATTTATGAACAGTCAATGGGTTCTTTCAGGAATTTAGCTTGAAGAATCTGATGCTGATGCTAAAGTTAATCGTTTTTCATTTATCGCCGGCCGCGGTGGCCGAGGGGATTGAGGCGCTTCAGTAACGCTCTGCACGGCCACCAAGGTCGGGGGTTCGAATCCCCCCTCGGATATGGATATTTGTGCCGTTCATAGTATTAGCTAGTTCGTAAGTAGGTTGTAAGTTTAGGGACTGATGACCCCGTAGTTGAGTCCATAGACTCTGCAAACATTTGAACATTTTTTTTCATTTCTTTGTCACTTCCCTTGTTATTAAAATTATAGATTCAGTCGAAATTTGCAATGCTTTTCTCTCAGGCTTAAAAAAACCTTGGACTTTATTAATACTGTCAGAGATGTCATGAATTTATCTCGAAGTGATGAAAGTTTCAATGAAGTATACAGCTCTTGCTTGGAACTGGCCAAAACAAATTTATGTCGGTCTTCAAAGTATTTCAAAGATTTCTTTAAATCTTGGTGACGGTGTTCTACCAAATGCTTTTGTCAGGAAGAATACCTTCGCACAAAAAGTGTTAGATTAGTTTACAGTGAAAAATTATTTCAGTGGTCGTGTAGAAGTTTTGGGGTGTTACTTATATCGAAATATCCACTTCGGCCAATTATATCGCTTTATTGTAGTGTCCTAATGCAGCCATACTTTCCTTTTCTTCCTCCTTCTTCCTTCAATCTTTAAAGGGCCAGACAACTGTCTATTTACTTTTACCAAGTATTGCTCATTTAAAAATGCATGAACATGATTTTCAGGAGGGTTGGTTTCGAACATTTGTGAACCGTGATGTAGAGCACCCACACTGATTTTTAAAAGTCGGCGCCTCTGCTTATATGCAAGCCATTTTCAGATCTTGTCCACCCATTATTTCCATTATTCAATCTTCCGCATAAAAACATTGTACCGCTCCCTTTAAAAACATTTATTTTGTGTGGTATGTAGCTGAATAGAAGAAAAATGAGTTCCGTCCGAAGAGGAAGCTCAATGTATTGTGATGGCTACCAAAAAACCAATCACCGATTACTGAGCAGCAGTAGTTTGTCTCCTATTATGGAAAGAAAACGCCCGAAGACAAGTTAATCAGAATGAAAACATTTTTAGCAGACGATCGTGCCAAAAACAGGCTATCAGAGACAGTTCAAGTCGCATTCAAGGATTTCCGCAGAAATCGATTGGGTAAGCTTCGTGGGAGCTTCAAGTGCCACTATAAGGTGATATCGAAAGTTCCGATAACACCTGTCTGCTTTGACCCATGTCGTCATGAGCGGGGACATACTAAACGGAAAAACGCCAGAAACTGGATTCCGAAGTACAAAACAAACTCAAAAGAAAGTTTCCTTTGTTACAGTACTCTGCCAAGCAGTTGTCATTGCAAAATCGATCAGTTTCGAGTGATTTGCGTGTTTTAATTAAATAATGATGCTCGGTAGTTGGATGGGAGAACGTAAATTGATCAATTTGTATGGTAAAAACTAATGACGCATTCCTAACAAAAGAAAATTCCCCGCCAGCCGCGGTGGCCGAGGAGACTAAGGCGCTCCAGTCACGGTCTGCACGGCCACTACGGTCGGGGGTTCGAATCCCCCCTCGGGCATGGATATTTGTGCCGTCCTAGTTCGTAAGTAGTTCATAAGTAGTTTGTAAGTTTAGGGACTGATGACCCCGTAGTTAAGTCCCATAGACTGTACAAACACTTTTTTTTTTTTTTTTTAAATTCCCCATTGTAAATAATCACTGTCTCCAGTCAAGTCATACAACAAAACACGCCGACGTCAGGGGTCAAACTCGACGGGTGGTATCCCGTGCTTCAATTGAGCCACACATAAAGTGTTTCGAAAACGTCTTATACTGTACGCGTAAAACGTCCAAATATTTCATGCACTATAGTCAGAACGTATACACTTTACAATGGACGTGCTGCACCATTTGGAAGAGGACAATGATTTCTTGAAGCGTGTGAGTTTTTCAGATGAGAATAAATTTCATGACTGTGCCTTATTTAATCACAATGATGTCAGCACTAGGGGGTCAGAAAATCCTCATGTCATACGAGAATATACGCGGACAAATGTAGGAGGCGAGGTACTGGCGGAAGTAAAGTTGTGACGCGGCATCGTAAGTCGTGTCGGGATAGCTCAGCCCCGGACGCCGTGGCTCAGTGCGCCCGGTCAGGGGGTTAAACGCCCTATGTAATAAAACAGCTGATCCATATACCCAAATATAAACGAACAATCAAGAACGAAGTTAAACAACGACCGCAAGACTTAGATCCAGCTGAAGAACAACAACAACAAAAGTCGGTAGAGCGCTTGCCCGCGAAAATCAAAGGTCCCAGGTTCGAGTCCCGGTTCCGACACACAATTTTAATCTGCTAGGAAGTTTCATATGATAGATTACTGTAAACAGCCGCATCAACCTAGTCTCCGGACTGATGACACTCAGTGTACCAATTCATTTTATCCGATAGTGAAACTGTTTTATTGTACACACTTGCTTTTATGTACTCCATGCATTTGTGTGGGGCTATTGTATCAGAATACTCTGAAACGAACCTAACTTGTATACAATCGGGCATGGCAGACCGGCCGCGGTGGCCGAGGGGACTGAGGCGCTCCAGTCACGGTCTTCACGGCCACTACGGTCGGGGGTTCGAATCCCCCCTTGGGCATGGATATTTGTGCCGTCTTAGTTCGTAAGTAGTTCATAAGAAGTTTGTAAGTTTAGGGACTGATGACCCCGTAGTTAAGTCCCATAGACTATACAAACATTTGAACGGCAGACTTATTTTTGTTAAGTGATTTAAGTTGCTTAAATACTTCAAGAGTATCTATTTCTAAATTACGCATGCTGGCAACTGTTCTTGATACGAATTCTGGAGTATTTCCTTCGCTTTCTGTATTGAAGGAATTTCGAGAAGCTATGTTAAGCAATTCTGCCTTAGCAGAACTCTCATCAGCAGCATGACCAATTCTATCGTGTAATTAAGGTATTGATTGTGTTTTGCCGCTGGTATACTTTACATAAGGAAGGAAGATTAGTGTTTAACGCCCCATCGGTAGCGTGGTCATTATAGGCGGAGCTTACGCTCGGGTTGTTTGGATGAGGTTGGGGAAAGAAAGAGACCATGCCCTTTGAAAGGAATCATCCCGGCATTTGCCTGGAGTGAATAAGGGAAACCTAAATCTGGATGGCCGGAAGTCGATTTGAACCACCTCTCTCCTTTTTTTTTTTTTTTTTTTTTTTTTTTTTTTTTTAAATGCTCAAATGTTTGTTAAGCTTATGGGACTTAACTACGGTGTCATCAGTCCCTAAACTTACAAACTACTTACGAACTAGGACGGCACAAATATCAATGCCCGAGGGGGGATTCGAACCCCCGACCGTAGTGGCCGTGCAGACCCCGACTGGAGCTCCTCAGTCCCCTCGGCCACCGCGGCCGGCCACCTCCCTCCCTCCCGAATGCGAGTCCAGTGTGTTACCACTGCGCCACCTCACTCGGTGTTACTTTACATACGACCAGAATTTCTTACGATTCTCTACCAAATTACGTGACAGGGTTTCGTTGTGGTAACTATTGTAAGCTTCTCGCATTGAAGTTCGAGCTAATTTTTTAGTTTATGTAAAAAATTACATCTTGGGGATTTTGTGTGCGTTTAAATTTGGCATTCTTTTTTTTCTTTCCTTTTGCAAGAGTGATCTAACATGTTTTGTGTACTACGACGGGTGAGCCCCCTCTACTATTAATTTGTTTGTTATAAATCTCCCATTGTTAGTTTCTGAAGGATTGGAAGTTCTCACTCAGGAAAGCGTTAATCGAATATTTATCTGCTTCTCCGAATAAACATACTTTTAATTTTTGTGGATTTGTAAAGTCCGATATTCAGTCTCGCTAAGACAACTCTTTGTTCACTAATCCCTGTGCCTGTTTTGATACATAGTGCGAAAATTGGCAACTGACCCTTAATAATGAGAAGTGTGAGGTCATCCATATGCCCACAAAAGAATTCCGTTAGGCTTCAATTACACGATAAATCAGTCAAATCTAAAGGTCGTCAATTCAACTAAACTCCTAGGAATAACAATTACGAACAACTTAAATTTGAAAGGACACAAAAAAAATATTGTAGGGAAGGCGAACCAAAGACTACGTTTCATTGGCAGAATACTCAGGAATGAAACAACTGATTACACTAAAATTGTGTGTCCTATTTTGTAGTATTCCTGCACATTGTGGGATCCACACAAGGTGAGACTGACTGACGATTTAAAGAAAGTTCAGAGAAGGGCAGCTCGTTTTGTATTATTGCGATATAGGGCAGAGAGTGTCACGGAAATTATGTACGATTTGGGGTGAAAATCATTAAAAGAAAGGCGTTATTTGTTGCGCCGAGATCTATTTGCGAAATTTCACCAACTTTCTCTTCCGAATGCGAACATATATTGTTAGCACCCACCTACAAAGGGAGACATGACCATCATAATAAGAGAAATCAGATCGAAAACCGTGTTTAGGTGTTGCTTTAACCCGCGGGCTATTAGAGAATGGAAGTATAGAGAAATATCATAAAAGTGATTCGATGAACCGTCTGCCATGCACTTCAGTGTAACTTGCAGAATATCCACGTAGATGTAGTTATCTGTCTGTAGTGCGGTGGTTCCTCAGCGGCAGCTACGGCATGCCATTGTACCAGACTGTTTAGACATTCCCGCCCCATTATGTGCCCTTTGGAGCGCCTCCTTATCTGATGTACCAAGGCTGGAGTGCGATCTTCACCTCGGACTTTGTACAGAGCCTGTCCTGTTTACCCACAGTTTCTCGCCATTTGGACGTTTGGAATTTACAGCAAACCTCTTCTTCAAGCCGCCAGTGGTTATTGAAAGTTCGGACAAAACACCCAGGGACACCGGTCAGGTAATGGGACTCCCCAAACTGCCCTAAAGAGGCTTTGTTTGGAGAAAACAGCCTCGAGCCGTGGGGCGAACCTTTCTGCTGTTAACTGACAATAAGGGGCAGAACGAGCGACACAAATACCCAGCTTTGTCACAGAACACTGCAGGTGTCCAGAATATATGCGTTTCATTACAACCAAGCGTTTTCAGATTATACGGAATATTTCTGTTGTAAAGAAACGATCAGTCAAAAACTTACCGTCCTATCTATACTATAAAAGACTGTAACTGTATAATTTACCTAATTTAATGCCACAGCTAGGGCATAAATCACATCAGCATTTACGAATCTCAAATATTAAATGCCGCTTGACATTGTTTTAATGAATTCAGCCGTCCATTCTTGTCCAACAATTTTGAACGTCAGGGTGACGACAAACAAAGTCATTGGTGCCACTTGTCTTTGGTATCATCTTCCTTCATACTGTAGTGTATGTTGGGCGGCTAGTATGCCGATTTTGCACACTTAAAATTCCGTTTTTGTTTTAAGGCCGTATTTTTATAACTCGTCTACCTTATTACCGCTTATTTCCCGTTCTTTTCTAGCGAGCGTAAGCTCCGTCTCTAATGACCACGCCGTCGACGGGACGTTAAACACTAAGGTTCCTTCCTTCCTTTTTCTTTTCTTTAGCCCCACAATGTGGTTCTTCCAATTATTTTCCGCGACTTCGCATAACATCAAGTCCCGTAATAGTTTAACTCGTGGGCTTCAAATGAAAGTTCAATTTTTAATTAGTTTTAAATCGGATATTCATAATAAAACTGAAAAGGAAATATTTTATGAATAATCTGAAAGCCTGTTTCATAAGCAGTGTATAATCATTTATGGCGATAGTGTCTACCAAATAGTTACCACTAATGCAGAAGCAGAGTTTTAGTGTTCGGGGAGCCAAATACCTGACTATAGCATAAGCAAAGGACTTTCATGGTCAGAAAAAAGAAAACGTTTAAAGTGTAGGGGTAGGAGGTTCCTAATCACAATAAATATATATCAATATGTACTGCAGAAACGATCATCCTTTAAACCCCGGTCACCCGAGGGTCAATGTCAACATCGATATCGTCGTCCAACCTGCCGGCCGCGGTGGCCGAGGGGACTGAGGCGCTCCAGTCACAGTCTACACGGCCACTGCGGTCGGGGGTTCGAATCCCCCCTCGGACATGGATATTTGTGCCATCCTTAGTCTTAGCTAGTTCATAAGTAGTTTGTACTTTTAGGGACTGATGACCCCGTCGTTAAGTCCCATCAGTTCTACAAACATTTGAACATTTTTTTCGTCGTCCAACCCCACCTGCCGTTAAAATGTGCCAGCACCTCTCGACACCACATTGGTCGATTTCATGAAGCCTCATATTGTCCTTATGGTATCATTCGGTTGGGTGTCAACTTTTTAGGTTCGTGCACTGTAAACAAAACAAAGGGGGGAAGAAACGTTCAAATGTTTGAAACGTAACGGACTTGACTGCTGCAGTTTTCAGTCCCTAGTCCAGATGCATATAAAATGAACATTAACAAGAGCAAAACGAGGGTAATGGAGTGCAGTCTAAGAAAATCGGGCGATGCTGAATGAATTAAATTAGGTAACGAAACAATAAAGGTGGTAGATGAGTTTTGTCACTTGGGCAGTAAAATAACATATCATGGTCGCAGTATAGAGGATATAAAATGCAGAATGGCAATGGGAAGAAAGGCGTTTTTGAAACAGAGAAATTTGTTAACATCGAGTATTAATGTAAGTGTTAGGATGTCCTTTCTGAAGGCATTTGTGTAGAGTGTGGCCTTGTATAGGAGCGAAACATGGATGATAAACAGTGTGGACAGGAAGAGGATAGAGGCTTTTGAAATGTGGTGCTACAGAAGAATGCTGAAGATTAGGTGGATAGATCGCATAACTAATGAAGACGTACTGAACAGAAATGGGGAGAAAAGGAATTTCTGGCATACCTTGACTAAAAGAAGGGATCGATTGGTAGAACACATTCTTAGACATTAAGGAATCGTAAATTTACTAATTGAAGGAAGTGTGTGGGGGTAAAAATCGCAGAGGGAGACCAAGAGATGAGTACATCAAGCAGATTCAGAAAGATGTCGGTTGCCGTTCTTATGAGGAGATGAAGAGGTTTGCTCAGCATAGAGTAGGGTGGAGAGCTGCATCAAACCATCTCCAGACTGAAGACCACAACAACAACAGTCTAACAGACTTGCTTAAACTAACTCGAACATCCGAGGACGAGCAACGGCACGCTCCGCAGAAAGGTGCCTTAGAGCACTCGGCCTCTCCTCCGCAGCCACTGTTGAGTCAGACAGGGCAGCAGTCTCCTGCAGCTGAATAGATCAAGGCGAGAGCTGATGTCCGTAATGCCGTCACGTGTCCTCTCCAACCTGTTCCGCGGAGGCTGTGTAATATGTTGTTCCTTGTTTTATCTTGGCTGCAGTGTCTAAGAGGTTTTTCTTGTATAAAAGTGTCCAGCCCATTATTGAATGGTTTCGCAATTTAAAATCCTCAGGTGTTATGATGTCAAATCATGAGATGAGATTGAGCTCATTCCCTCTCATTTAAAACCTGGTTTCTTTCAATCTCTATCTATATAAAAGCGGAAGGACATTCATTCACTCACTCACTGACTACACAGAAAACCTGGAAAACAACTTTATCTATGAAGCAGAGATTTGGCAGGAATGTAGTTTATAGGTAGAAGGCGTCAGCTAAGAAAGGATTTTGTGATACGGCAGATAGTTCAGAAGATATTACGTCAGAAACATTGAAAACTTCCCTGTCTTGCGACACATGATAGGGTGACTTCATCAGTCCATTGAGAAGAGCACATAGCGACTTGCAACAAACTTTACACATAATTTCAAACCTTTAGAAAACTTTTCTCATTGACAACTCCAGGAAAATGATGAAAGGAAAAAACTTTGTCGCTTACTACTTTTTTTTTACGTTCATGCAGTAAAATTACCGCGTTTGGCATGACGTTACAATTTATTAGTGGTACACTTTTAATTGTATTAGCGAAAAATGTTACAGACAGTATACACACAACGTACGTTCGAAATTTTATCATAGTGCGACACACAGTTCATGAGTTATGGTGTCATAAAGAATTACGTTCATGAAAAACCGCCGCGTCTAGCCTGACGTTTTAATTCATTACGCATTTCTTACTAACTCTATTAGCGACGTATTTTGCAGACATTTTACATATAAACCACTTGATGTACCTTGATGTATTACGACTTATAGTTCAGGTGCTATGACGTCAAAGACAATGAAATGCATAAAAATTCTCTCTAAGAAGCATGAGATTGTAATTTACTACGTCTGCACTACCAACTCCATTTGCAACACATTTCGCAGGTAGTTTCCTAATATTCCACTCTACGAATCTGGAAAATAATGTTTTTGTAGGACACAAAATTCAGAAGCTATCTTTATACATAAAGCAGAGTGTCCGTGTGTTTGTGTGTACGTATTGCATACAAATCTATAGTTTTGTTCCAATCTTAATGAAATTTTGTATACGCAAGCTTCAATCCATTAGGACGGTCACCGTAAGTGTAAGAATCACGTAAAATACATAGTTCACAAGATATGACTTGACAAACAATGAGATGCGCAAAAAACTGCTGCATTAAGCGATAATGTTGCTCATTTTCTCCTAAAACACTTGGCCGATTTAATCAAATTTGGTACACATATTCCGTACGAAAGATTACAATTGCTTTAGTATTAAAAACCACATACAACACATGGTGCAGAATATATGACGTCATAAACAACAGGAGTTGCAAGAAACTGCCACATAATGCGAGGAGATTTTATATTTTCACTATATGAAAATGACGGTACTTAGCTACTTGCAACAAACTTTAAACATAATTTCAAACCTTTATTAAACTGTTTCAAGCTGTTCGTGGAGCAAAACTACGGCATTCGGTGCGACGTTACAGTTTTAACATTTTTACACTACAAATTTTAGTCATAGGAAATGTTACAGGTAGTATACACACATATACATGAATCTACGTTAGAGTTTGTACCACAGTACGACACGTAGTTCAAATCTTTGTGAAGCTTATGGGTCTTAACTGCGGGATCATCAGTCCCTGAACTTACAAACTATACCCGAGGGGTGATTCGAACCCCCGACGGAGAACGGTCTCGCGCATCGCAGCATAGCGCCTCAATGCGCCCGGCCGCTCCGTCGCGGCGACACGTAGTTTATGAGATATAAGGACAATAACAATAACGATCATGGGAAACCTCCCCATCACGCATTAGGTTTTAACCTATTACTTCTTTACAACTAACTCTGTGCACGACGGATTTTACCGAAATACAGCACTTATACAAATGAATACATAACTGAAAAATTATACAATTGTACTACATATAATTCAATAAATATGAGCTCATATGTACAGCGATGGTTAAAATCCTGTCACATTATGCAACACGCATTCCAGTCAGCTTAAGGAAATTCCTAGAAAGCTGACAGTAGTGATGGCAATTGAGTTCTGAAGCACCAACGGATACAGGCGATAACGATAGACTTCTGTAGAGTTATAAGGAAAGGAAGTGAATGAAACAGATTACATCCAACGACAGATCTGGCTTTGAAATTCAAGAGACTGCAGTTTCCACTGAGACTTGCATTTTCTATTATGATTAATAAACGACACGGTAATCTATTCAATACTGTGGAGTGATCTGAATAAGATATCAGTATGGTCTAAAAATTGGCAATTGACTCTAAATAATGAGAAGTGTGAAGTCGTCCACATGAGTACGAAAATAAATCCGTTAAACTTTGTTTAAAAGATAAATCAATCAAAAGTGAAGGCCATAAACTCCACAAAATACCTACGAATTACTATTATTTCAGGTTTAAATTGGAAAGAGCACGTAGATAATATCGTGGGGAAGGCGAACCAGAGACTGCGTTTTATTGGCAGAACCGTTAAAACATGCAACAGAACTACAAAAGAAACTGCATACACTACGATTGTCCGTCCATTTTTGGAGTATTGTAGCCCAGTGTTGGATCCTTATCAGTTGGGTTTAACGGAGGACATCGAAAGAGTTCAGAGAAGGGCAGCTCGTTTCGTATTGTTACGATACAGGGGGGGACAGCTTTACGGAAATGATACAGGATCTGGGGTGGGAATGATTACAACAACGGCGCTTATCACTGCGGCGTGGGCTACTTACGAAACTCCAATCGCCAACATTCTCCTCCGAATGCGAAAATATATTGTTGACTCCCACTAACATACGTAGAAATGATCATCAGAATAAAATACGAGAAATCAGAGCTCGAACAGAGAGATTCAAGTGTTCTTTCTTCCCGCACGCTATTCGAGAATGGAATGGGAGATAAATAGTATAATGGTGCGTCGATGTACCCTCTGCCAGGCACTTCAATGTCATTTGCAGAGCATCCTATGTAAATGTAGAATATACATATATAAAAATGGAACGTGGGACGTGTGTCCGTATATTTCACATGGTAGCCAAAGGCCCCTGGAGTAGATGACATTCCCTCAGAGCTTCTGAAGTCTCTGGGAGAACCAGACATGACAAAATTGTTTCACCTGGTGTGTAAGATGTATGTGACAGGTGAAGTACCCTCAGATTGTAAGAAAAATGTTATAATCACCATTCCAAAGAAAGCAGGTGCGGTCAGGTGTGAAAACTACAGAACCATCAGTTTAATAAGTCATGGTTGCAAAATATTAACACGAATTATTTACAGAAGGATGGAAAAGCTGTTAGAAGCCGAACTCGGGGAAGATCAGTTAGGGTTCAGCAGAAATGTAGGAACTTGGGAGACAATACTCACTTCACGGCTTATCCTAGAAGATAGATTAAGAAAAGGCAAACCTACATTTCTAGCTTTTGTAGATTTGGAGAAAGCTTTTGACACTGTTGATTGGAATAAACTCTTTCAAGTTCTGAAGCAAGCAGGAGTAAAATATAGGGAGCGTAAGGTTATTTACAACTTATACAAAAATCAGACAGCGGTTGTCAGAGTTGAAGGGCATGAAAGGGATGCAGTGGTTGGAAAGGGAGTAACACAGGGTTGTAGCCTTTCTCCAATGTTATTCAATTTCTACATTGAGCAAGCTATAAAGGAAAGCAAAGAGAAATTTGGTGAAGGAATTAAAGTTCAGGGGGAAGAATTAAAAACATTGCGTTTTGCCGGCGACGTAGTAATTCTGTCAGATACAGAAAAGGACCTGGAGGAGCCATTGAACGGAATGGGCAGTGTGCTGAAAGGTGCATATAAGATTAACATTAACAAGAGCAAAACTAGGGTAATGGAGGGCAGCCTAAGAAAATCAGGTGATGCTGAAGGAATTAGATTAGGTAACGAAGCAATAAAGGAGGTAGACCAGTTTTGTTACTTGGGCAGTAAAATAACAAATGATGGTCGCAGTACGGAGGATATAAAATGCAGAATGGCAATGGGTAGAAAAGCGTTCTTGGAAAAGAGAAATTTGTTGACATCGAATATTGCTTTAAGCCTAAGGAAGTCCTTTCTGAAGGCATTTGTATGTAGTGTTGCTGAAGGAATTAGATTAGGTAACGAAACAACAAAGGTGGCAGGTGAGTGAAATAACATATGGTGGTCGCTGGTCAGAGGATATAAAATGCAGAATTGCAATAGCAAAAAAAGCGTTTTTGTAAAAGAGAAATTTGCTAACAAGTAATATTAATTTAAGTGTAAGGAAGTTTTTTGTTAAGGTATTTGTGTGGAGTGTTGCCTTGTACGGGAGTGAAACATGGACGATAAACAGTGCGGACAGGAAGAGGCTTTTGAAATGTGGTGCTACAGAAGAATGCTGAAGATTAGGTGGGTAACTAATGAGGAGGTACTGAACAGAATTGGGGAGAAAAGAAATTTCTGGCATACCTTGACTAAAAGAAGGGATAGATTGCTAGGGCACATTCTTCGACATTAAGGAATTGTGAATTTAGCGTTGGAGGGAACTGTGTGGGGTAAAAACCGCAGAAGAAGATCAAGAGATGGATAAACAGATTCAGACAGTTGTAGGTTGTCGTTCTTATGTGGAGATGAAGAGGCTTGCTCGGGATAGAGTATTGTGGAGAGCTGCAGCAAACCAGTCTCCGGACTGAAGACCACAACAACAACAGCCAAAATTATTCACTGCAGACGAATGGGTCCTCTCTGACAGGAAATCCCCTATCCAATCGCAAATTTGGGACGGTATACCATAACCACGCAATTTGATTAAAAGCCGTTTGTGAGGTACGGTGTTAAAAGCCTTCTGGAAATCAAGAAGTATATTGATGATTTGTATAAAATCTTTTTTTTAAAATAATCCCTGCCTACTCAACGTGAACGCGTCCATAATTAGAATCTTAATGGCGAGATATGAAGCCATCCCCGTATCTCCCATGTAAAGACACACTGCGTTGGTAACGGTCTCCGCCTGGACACTCCGCCAGTGCAGTTCCCTTTTATACTTCGTGTACGTGAAACTAAAAGCTATATGTTTTTGTGCATGTCGCTCTCACCTCAGGGTCTGTCCTACATGCCAATAGACTACCATTCCTATGTCTGGAGCCATGAAAGTGTAGTAAGCCCTTTCTAGACGGGAAGTGAGGGATTACGAGATTACCCATGATGCACCGGTCACGCCGGCCGGGTACAGTGTAGACGCGTCCACTTGCACAAGATGCACGCATACGATCGCTAGTAGACGGAATGAGATGGATCCTATTCTCACGCGTATGTATGTGCTTCGCGCATGCGTAGACGACCGAATGGGGAAACCAGCAGAAAAATGAAACGTAGTAGCGAATTTGTTTGAGAATGTATACTTATCTCCTGCTCAAAAAATCCAAATTTGCATGTACTTTAAATTTGTTGTACATACCAAGAGCTGTATCTCTGTACCCATAAAAACTGGACACCTGTAAATGAAATTTTAACTGCAGATCGTCTTCATTACCATCTTCTAAAATATCTGCTATTTTTCCGGAAACATTCTGTAGTGTATAGATGAAATTTTTGTTTTTGAAGAGCATTATTTGAAGCTTTATCACAGTTGAAGGTCTATCTATGTATAGATAACTGAGCTTGTTCACCATATACATAGGTGCCTCAAACCGCAGGGGCTGGAAGTATGTAGTCGCATTTTTAAAAATGTTCAAATGTTTGTATAGCTTATGGGACTTGACAACGGGGTCATTAGTCCCTAAACTTACAAACTACCTATGAACTAGCTAACACTAAGGACGGCACAAATATCCATGCCCGAGGGGGGATTCGAACCCCCAGCCGTAGTGGCCGTGCAGACCGTGACTGGAGCGCCTGACTCCCCTCGGCCACCGCGGCCGGCTCGCATTTTTATAATGAGAACGTAAAGATATGTGTGCGACGTAGTTACCATGAACTGCACGAAAACAGTTTCACAGTGACAGTCTAAAACACAAATAAATGTTTTAATCATCACAATAATCATAATATATCTTACAGTTTCGAAAAGTGATCTTAACTCGGCGATTCATTTGCTGTAATTTGACAGCAAACCAATTAGACATGTGAAGCAGACGATTTGACAAATGCGCACAATTTGAACGCTTGCGGTGGCCGAGGAGACTGAGGCGCTGCAGTCACGGTCTGCACGGCCACTACAGTCGGGGATTCGAATGCCCCCTCGGGCATGGATATTTGTGCCGTCTTTAGTATAAGGTAGTTGATAAGTAGTTTGTAAGTTTAGGGACTGATGACCCCGTAGGTAAGTCCCATAAGCTTAACAAACATTTGAACATTTGATTTTGAACGCTTCTTTGTAGTTCGAAGGTCTATCGCAAAGAACGCTACAGCTGACAACGACTTTCTTTTGCGTGTTGCACGTCTCGTATAGAAAGGGCTTTATTGGTAGGGCTGTGGAGCCAGCCCTGAGGTCGGTTAGCGTTGTGGGCTCGACCGCCGTCGCCGTGTTTGGTTGTAGCTGACAGCGCGATGACACGACGACGCCGACAGCGGCTGGCGGGCTTCTCACCGCAGTGCTGCTGTTGCTCGCTGTTTATTTTGCTCGCCCGTTGAACGCGGACGTGTTATTTTCCTTTCACGGAAACAATATTTACGCGCAAAAGCAAGCGGTTGAAAGCTACAGCAATGCGGAGCAACCAGAGTTCCGCACAGGTCAAGCGAAACATGCAGGGCGAGCTGGTGGCATTTGTCGAGGGTGCTTTTTACGCCTCGGCTCACAACTTCGTCCTGCGGTTTGCGTATGTGCTAGGTACACGCGACAGAGTGACGAGCTTGCAGTTACACTGCACGGCTAGATTCGAGACGCGGTTGTGGTGTGTGTGTGTGTTGTGTGTGTGTGTGTCAATCGTGGTGGCAAGGGTATGGAGAGGGAAATTTCTAATTTTTGAAATGTACTTTAAAATCGAAATAATACTTATATTACATTTCAAAAATTAGAAATTTCGAAATGTACTTTAAAATCGAAATAATACTTATATAAGTGCGCCTCGGTTGCACAGTGCTAGAATGCCAGACTAGAAATCCGAAGGTCGTGGTTTCGATCCCCGCCAGGTCCTCGGATTTTTATCTGTCACTTTCCACTTCTTTCACCTCTGGCAGTATTGCTCATTTGAAAAATACCGAGTAGCACCTTGGTTCGCAACCCACGTTAAACTGTAGGTCCCCCTATATATGGCTGGGTAAGTCAGTTCGAAGGTCGGAGGAAGGCAACGGCATACCACCTCCAAACACGACCATGGTGTTCAAACCAATCTTCGGATTGTTGACTGCTTTTTAATACATATATGGGATTGTGGCTTTCCCATTTCCACATTTCTTGTCTGGCAGTAACTTCTTTCAAAAACAAATACCTATGAGTAGGAAATGGTCGACATGTCATATACACCGGGTGATCAAAAAGTCAGTATAAATTTGAAAACTTAATAAATCACAGAAAAATGTAGATATAGCGGCAAAAATTAATACACATTCTTGGAATGACATGGGGTTTTATTAAAACAAAACAAAAAAAATTCAAAAAATGTCTGATCAGAAAAGTAATAAGTAACATAACAAATTAAAATAAAGCAAAGATGTTCTTTACAGGAAATGCTCAATATGTTCACCATCATTCCTCAACAATAGCTGCATTCGAGGAATAATGTTGTGAACAGCACTGTGAAACATGTCCGGAGTTATGGTGAGGCATTGTCGTCGGATGTTGTCTTTCAGCATCCCTAGAGATGTCGGTCGATCACGATACACTTGGGACTTCAGGTAGCCCCAAAGCCAATAATCGCACGGACTGAGGTCTGGGGACCTAAGAGGCCAAGCATGACGAAAGTGGCGGCTGAGCACACGATCGTCACCAAAGGACGCGCGCGAGAGATCTCACACGCGTCTAGCAATATGGAGTGGAGCGCCATCCCGCATAAAAATCGTATGTTCCAGCAGGTGTTTGTCAGCCAGACTGGGGATGATGCGATTCTGTAACATATCGGCGTACCTCTCACCCTTCACGGTAGCAGTTACAAAACCAGAATCACGCAGTTCCTCGAAGAAAAAAGACCTGATACCGGTAGATGTGGTTCTAACAAAACCCCATGTCATTCCGAGCATGTGTCAAGTTTTACCTGTCTATCTACATTGTTCCGTGATTTATTATGTTTTCAAATTTATACTGACTTTTTGATCACCCGGTATATGAAGAAGTACCATTAAAGATTGCCAGGAGTATAAATATCTAGGAGCAGTGACAACTAATCAGGGATATAGTAAAAATGAAATAAGGCAGAGAATAATACAACGCAGATAACCACTAAATAAATTGAATTTCATCCTTTGGTCATATAAATTTAAGAAAAAGACCAAATTTTATATGAGTCAGTAACACAGAGCAAAATTTTATATTGGACCGAAACATGGGAAATGACAAAAAGAGATAACAGTAATCACAAAACATCAACCTGTAACTATCACCAAATTCAAATGTTCAAATGTTTGTACAGCTTATGGGACTTAACTACGGGGTCATCAGACCCTAGCCGGCCGCGGTGGCCGAGGAGACTGAGGCGCTCCAGTCGCGGTCTGCACGGTCACTACGGTCGGGGGTTCGAATGCCCCCTCGGGCATGGATATTTGTGCCGTCCTTAGTCTTAGTTAGTTCATAAGTAGTTTGTAAGTTTAGGGATTGATGACCCCGTAGTTAAATCCCATAGACTTTACAAACATTTGAACATTTCATCAGTCCCTAAACTTACAAACTACTTATGAACTACTTACGAACTAGGACGGCACAAATATCCATGCCCGAGGGGGGATTCGAACCCCCGACCGTTGTGGCCGTGCAGACCGTGACTGGAGCGCCTCAGTCTTCTCGGCCACCGCGGCCGGCTAACTATCACCATTTTCAATAAAGAAGTGTACAGCAAAACTATTACCTTTCAGGAGTGGATGAAAAATGTCATGAAAATAGTAAGACTTCATGAAATACACGTCCATATTTTCTTCTGTCGATATTTTTTATTATTGAGAGATTTCTAAGGCCGTCCGGCGACCCAACTGAATATATCTCGAGACCCATAGATTGGGAACTACTGCTATATCTTTTGTGTCCCAACTTCGTCGCCGCTTTGGTGTCCCAGCCTCGTCGTAGGTGTCGGTGGCCGAGTGGAATGAGACCGACACGCTGGTGCAGGTACGGAGGGGAGCAGCCAGAAAATAGTTGTTAGAGGCCTGCCTAGTGCCTGTACGATAGCAAAGTCTTCACTCGTGCCTATCGGATCACGAAGGTCCTAACTCGTTGCTATCTCAGTCCGAAGTGCGAAGTGAACGATGTCCTTCAGTGGTGGCCACGAGCGGAGTCGTCGCAGAGGGCGCTCGTGGCCGTCGTCGCGAGAACGCCGCGCCGTGCGTGCCTGGCGGCGCGCGGCGAAAGTAGGTGGCGCGCACTTTGTACTTGTGCGACACCACACCCCTCCCCCCCAAACCGCCGCGCCGTCGTGGCGTAGGGCTGAGGGCCACGGCGACGGCACTGGGAGGAGGGCCTGGGCGGGGGCGTTACTGGTGGGACGGGCGTCGTAGCTGAGGCCGGGATCGAGACGCCGTCCGCGCCCCGGCATCTGCCTTGAGATCCTCCAGGGAACCCGCCGAAACCTGGGGAAGGGCGCCCGCCCCCGCCCAGAGGGAGCAGGGCATCTTCTTCTGAGGTGCGTGGCCCAAGCTGGGGGGGGGGGCCGCACGGTCCCGGAGTCCCTCTCGGTGACGCTGTCATCTGCGGCGGCGACAGCGGCGGCGACAGCGGCGGCGACGACTGCGTCGGAAGTACGTCGACGTCCATAGGAATCTCGTAGTCCGGGGACGAACGATGTGGCTGTGCTCCCTGGCGGTGAACTGGGTCTGGAATCAAGAAACCGGAGACAGGATCGCGCGGCCTGTGCAAGCGCAATTGGTTTGCGTGGCGCCGCAGCTCCGACCCTGTGGAAGAACGTACAACAAACATATTGCGACCAAGCACGCGGTGAATGGTGCCCTGCAACCATGTCTTCTTGTTTCCAGCAAACACCCTGTACAGCACCGGCGTAGAAACCTGAAAACGCGTAGCGCCATACGAACCGACTCGGTGCGTGGGAGGCTGCAGCAGGTGAAGGAGAGTGCGGTGACGGCGGCCGTGTAGCAGCTCGGCAGGAGACGGGCCGTCACGTGGCATGCACCGATACGTAGACAGGAAAATTTGAAGAGCTTGCTGCCTGGAGTGCTGACCTTTCATCTTCTCCATGTGAGACTTGAATGTTCGAACGAAACGTTCTGCTTCACCATTGGACTGAGGGTGAAAAGGTGCAGTGGTAATATGCTGAATGCCATTCACACGACAAAACTGTTGAAATTCCGCACTAACAAACTGAGGTCCATTGTCACTGACGATAGTTTCAGGCAAGCCTTCGATGCAAAACACTGATGTTAAGGCACTGATTGTACTAGACGCCGTCGTTGAGTTCATGGCAATCACAAAAGGAAACTTGCTGAAAGCGTCTACAACAATTAACCAGCGCGTATTCCAGAAAGGTCCGGCAAAGTCAATATGTAAACGTTGCCATGGTCCCTTGGGGCGTGGCCAGTCTGAGAAACGTTGCGGAGGAGCCGCCTGATGCTCCGCACAAACAGTACACTGTGATGTCATGCTCTCTATCTGAGCGTCCATACCAACCCAGGTACAATGACGTTTGGCCAGTTGCTTTGTCCTAACAATGCCCCAATGTCCTTGATGCAGGAGGCGTAACACTTCTCGTTGCAGGGAACGAGGAACAATCACTCTTGCTTGGTCGTTGTCGGTATGCAACAACAGTACACCCTGACTTAAAGATAATGCATGACGTTGTGCAAAATAACGTCGAACCAGAGGCCGATCAATGTCTTCGGCTCTGGCAGGCCACCCTGAGCGAACAAAACGTGCTACCACACTTAGGTCGGCATCCGCAGCTGTTTCCTGTGCAACCCGACGAGAGTTCAAAGGAAAGTCTGCGACAGCGGAAGCATCTCTGGAGTCTATCTGACAACATGCCATTTCTGAAGAATCAAATGATACATCCTGGCCAACCGGAAGTCGGGAAAGTGTGTCCGCGTTGGCATGTTTAGTGGTAGGTCGGTACAAAATCTCATACTGATAATTTGACAATATCAAGGACCATCACTGAAGCTTTTGTGCCGTACGTGGCGGAATTGGCTTTGTGGGTGAGAACAACGACGTGAGAGGCTTGTGGTCTGTCAACAAATAGAATTTTCTGCCATAGAGATAATGATGAAACTTTGCGACGCCGTAAATGATTACTAAGGCCTCCTTTTCTATCTGACTGTAATTCTGTTGCGTCGGCGTCAGTAGCTTGGATGCAAAGGCAATAGGACGATCATGACATCCAATACGATGTGACAGAACTGCACCCACACCGTACGATGAGGCGTCAACTGCTAGCACTACAGGCTTCTGTGGGTCAAAGGGAATCAAACATGCATCAATGAGTAGTGCAGACTTTAGTTTGTCAAAGGCAACCTGACAATCTTTAGACCATACAAAAGGAACATTCTTCCTACGTAAGTGATGCAGTGGAGCTGCAATCTGAGAGGCATTGGGAATAAACCTGAAATAATAGTTAAGCTTTCCCATCAGTGCTTGCAATTCATGCACATTCTTAGGAGGAGGCAAGTCTTTGATTGCTCGAAGATGTGACTGTAAGGGATGAATTCCTTGGGCATTAATCACATGGCCTAGGTACTCTATTTCAGTTTGAAAAAACGAACACTTTGCTTTATTGCAACGTAGACCTGCTGCAGTCAAAACTTTGAAAAGGCACTCCAGGTTTGCTAAATGTTCTTCAACTGTACGTCCGGATACCACAATGTCATCTAAATAGTTCGAGCAACACGGTACAGAAACTGTCAGCTGTTCCAAAAAGCGCTGAAAAATAGCGGGAGCGGAAGAACTGCCAAAGGGTAGGCGTTGAAATTGAAAAAGGCCCATGTGAGTATTAATGACGAAAAACTTTTTGGACTCGTCATCAAGTGGAATCTGTAAGTATGCCTCTGCTAAATCAATCTTAGAAAAGAAACGAGACTGTCCTAATTTGTCCATTAGTTCGTCAGGTCTGGGCAGGGGATAAGTGTCTACAATTGTTTGACTGTTCACTGTTGATTTGAAGTCCGCACAGAGACGAAGTTTTCCTGACGGCTTGGGTATAATTACTATAGGTGAGGCCCACTGACTCGCAGAAACAGGAGAAATCACCCCACTATCTTGCCAACGTTTAAGTTCTTCGGCAACTGTATCACGCAATGCGATAGGCACTGGTCTAGCTTTACGAAATTTTGGAACTGCAGATTCTTTTAAAGTCACACGTGCCACGAAGTCTTTTGCACAACCTAGTTCCGGCGAAAACAAGTCACTATATTTGTCACACAATGCATTGATTTTATCCTGAGGCACTATTGACGAAATTTGAAGCACATCTCTTTGAATTGATAAACCAAACAAGTCAAAAGCATCTAGTCCAAAAATGTTCTGCGTAGATTTGGCCTGAAGAACAACAAAAGGAACTGTTTTCGTAACACCTTGAAAAGAGGCAGGCAGGCTACACGTTCCTAGCACGGGAATATTTTGACCTGTATAAGCTGTTAACACTTGCTGTGACGGCGACAATTTTGGCGAACCCATAAGTTCATAAGTATCTTTATTTATTAAGGTAACAGCGGAACCAGTGTCAAGCTGAAATTGCACAGACTTATTTTCGATCGAAAGAGTCACAAACAGTTTGTTCTTCTGGCGCACGAAAGGTGCGCGAATGTGGGCAACGTCTAATACATATTGTTTTCTGCGCTTGCGCGGGTTGCGTGCGGTAGGAAGCGGCGCATACTCGGCACACAGCGGATTAACAACACTGTCACTAGATGACACTAACGCCGGATCGGCGTCCGCGCAATGCGAGGCTACTGCACTAAAATTACTTTCAGTATCTACAACAAGTCTACTGGCACTATCTACACAGTACTGGGCACTTTTACAAGGAGCAGTTGCAGAAGGCACTATTTTCACCACAGGAATGCACTGTTCATAGTCATTTTGCTTGTCCCGAACCCTTTTCCGTTGCACTGTTTTACGCGCTCGTCGGCGCTTGTTACGTGGTGCACTATATAGTTTTGCCATAGGCGCAGAACTACTGTCATGCAATTGACATCCAAGGAAAGCACTGTTCAAGTCCACAGCGTCTATAACATTTACTGCATGCACTGTTCTCGCATTTTGCGAAGCAATGTTCCGAAAGGCACCGTTCTTTGAGTTTTTAATTTGCATACACACAGACTGTACATGTCCTGATTTGCCACATTGATAACAGGTTGCGTTGCGACTAGGGCAATGAGCACGCTTGTGGCGAGACACACACTGGGGGCAAGACTTACGTACATTTTTCTGAAATGAGCGTTGGCGCCCGTTATTCAAATTACTGTTTCTAACACTACGGGGCGACCTTTGCGTCGCACTTTTACACTGGCTACTGTTCACTGTCTGTTCAGCACGGCCGGTAGAATTTAAAGAATCACTAGTGCTATACTGAGAACTACGGCTAGGAAAGCGTCCGTTGCGGCGCACTGAATTAACACTGTGGCTTTGCATTTCTACATCTGCTAAGTCAAAAGTATCATGCGCTTCTATAAGCTGCAGTACACTGTCTAATGAGGGGTCAGACTGTTTCAGAATTGCTGCTCTAATTCTGGGGTCCTGAATATTCTGCGTAATCGCATCCCTCAACATCACGTCACTATACGAAAGTCCACAAGAGCAAGTAAATTTACATTGGCGGGTTAAGCCCTTCAATTCCGTAATCCACTCTTGGTGTGACTGCTGCGGTAATTTTTTAAGTCTGAAAAATCGGTACCGTGCCGCAGCTACGAGAACTTTTCTCTCATAATGAGCATTTAGTGCCTCTACTATTTGTTCAAAGTCTACATCACGAGGAGATGCGTGAGGGAATAGTTTTTGCAGTAACACGAAAGTTTTGGGGCCCACCACAGACAATAAAAGATGCTTAACAGTCTGACCTGTAAGTTGATGAGCCGCGACGAGTTCTTGAAACTGCGCCAGATAATCACTCCATTCTTCCTCACGTTCGTTGTATTGGCGAAACGTAGGAAGTGTTGCGGCGGCAGGTGTGGGCTGCTGAAGCGGCGGCTGTTGTTGTTGGTTAGCTGCCTGCGCTGTGAGCTGGGACACCGCCTGGAGGAGTTGCGTTATTTGCGCCGTCTGTAACTGAATAATTTCCATTAAGTTTGGGTTCGGGGTAGTGGCCATGCTGACCGATTAGGCGCCGCGTATACAAGTAACTTCTAACAAAACACAAATGCAATATGAAAGAGGACGCTCTGCAACAAAAAAGTCCACAAAACACGTAACTGAAAATGTTCCCCAAAAATCTTATAATAAGGGTGGGTGGGCGGGAGCAATTTCTGTGTGCTCCGACTACTACTGCTGTCTGGCTGCTGCAAGCGGGCTGGTCCACGGTTCTATCACTCCTCGTCGCCACTTTTGTGTCCCAACTTCGTCGCCGCTTTGGTGTCCCAGCCTCGTCGTAGGTGTCGGTGGCCGAGTGGAATGAGACCGACACGCTGGTGCAGGTACGGAGGGGAGCAGCCAGAAAATAGTTGTTAGAGGCCTGCCTAGTGCCTGTACGATAGCAAAGTCTTCACTCGTGCCTATCGGATCACGAAGGTCCTAACTCGTTGCTATCTCAGTCCGAAGTGCGAAGTGAACGATGTCCTTCAGTGGTGGCCACGAGCGGAGTCGTCGCAGAGGGCGCTCGTGGCCGTCGTCGCGAGAACGCCGCGCCGTGCGTGCCTGGCGGCGCGCGGCGAAAGTAGGTGGCGCGCACTTTGTACTTGTGCGACACCACAATATCGTATTGAGAAATGTACCTTGCTGGCCTCTTTAAGCCAAGCTGTCGAAGTGCATAAAATTGTTTCGCTGCATTTTTCATTTTTATTATTAAATTAAAAAGAACTACTTACAGACAATTAATAACCCAGTGAAGCGGGCTATTATCATCCTGCTTTCAAAGAACTCGCTGTGATGACATGCTTGTTTTTCATTCACTTATGATAGTTACCCGGATTATTATAAGAATCCATGCTCCATCAGTTTACAACAGCGTTGTAATTTCGAGAGACACAATCAAAAACGTGGAGCACGTATGGTAAATCTAAATGCTTACTCAAGCCAAGGCGTGACCCGTGCCAACACTCAAGAGGCAGGTTTAGGGTGGGAGGCAAAATTTTAAATTCTAATGTGATTCCAAACTCATGAATCAACGACTATGAAAGCCTTGCAACAAAAATATCATAAAATTTTGTGCCTTACTGAAAATTAGAAAGTTTCTGTCACACGCCTACACAATACTTGAAAAATAACCACGTAAGCCAAAAAGCTCGTAATTTCTAATAAATTAATGATAAATTTTAATTCAATGCTTTAGATTTATCATTAATGTCTTTGACATATTTGAGACGAAAATTCGTCTCAGGGGTTGTATACTTATATTTACATTGATATTTATATCACCTTAAACAGGAATGTTCCAGTATGTCCATTGCCGAGGTGCTATTCCGCTGCATGGAGAGCCTTGGCAGTAGTGGCAATGTTCTATGGAACACAGAAGCTGAATTAAGGTGTGTGACGTGAAGGAAATCGTGCTTTGTCTATTCCGATGCGGCTTAAACTCTAGTGATACGGTGGTCTAGCGGTAAGACGTCTGCCTAGTAAGCATGGACATGTGGGTTCGATTTTCGGTCGCATCACAAATCCTAATTCAATGTTTCAGATTCATCATTAATGTCTTTGACATATTTGAGACGAATTCGTCTCAGGAATTGTATATTTATATTCTAATAAATTAATTATTCATTTTTTCATGACTGATTATAGTACCAACACATTAATGTTAGTGTCATTTCCTGCCATGCACAACTTTCCGTTTCTCAGATGTTCTGATGACTTAACTGTATTTAGTTACACATTTGATAGTATTCTGTTCTCCTCACGGAAGACATTATAATGACACTGGCATATTATGGTGAAGCGCGAAAAACGAATCTATACGTTTAGTTTCAAATGAAATAATTTCACGACAGCCAAGTGGTTGAATAGAAGAAACGTCCATGTTCTTTTTATTTCATTTAAATCAAAAGACTATGAATGTGAAATTTGAGTCCTCTGTACGACAAAGGAAAGTAAAAGAAGAGGACGTATGGTGGTTTAATTATTGCCGAGGTATGTAACAAAGTAGAGAATTACAATGTACGTAACCTGGCAGCAGTATCTGCAGCGCTGAAGACTTTCTTCAGTTCATCTGTTACATGCGTGTGATTAATTTGGTCTACCTCTTACCTGGCGTGAAATTAAGGGAACGTCAAGCTGTTGACAGTTCTAAACGCTGCCGTCGACAACGAGATGAATAACTAAAACTTGTCCTGTCATAATGTAGATGAGATCTCTTTTCAAACACACAGGCAACGTAATAAATTTACATGGATTACATAATGATCCCTAACGACTCACTTAAACTTACACCCATTTCCTCGTGCTGTGCGTTTTAGGTCTGTATTCATTAAGTGACAGTTATATGAGTCCACGTTCTGTTTTTCGTGTAACACGGTTGCTGTACATGCATGCAGAACTGTTTCTGTCTGTAATGGAATACACAGCTGTGGCTTTATTTACGTAATACGCTGCTTAACCCTGCTGCCTGGGCATGGAAAATACCTGATTATCTGATTAGATATTTATCGCGTATTTTCACTTTCTGAAAAATACAGTGTTGTTCTTCCGGCTGACGAAGCAGATATGGAACATATTTTTCTCGAGTTGCTCATCCACGTGCGGTTTACTTGTGGTTTTCAGTCCGGAGACTGTCTTGATGCATCTGTCCACCCTACCCTGCCCTGTGCAAGCCTTTTCATCTCTAATTAAGAACGCAACCTACATCCATTTGAATCTTCTAACTGTTTTCGTCCCTCTATCTCCCTCTGTGATTTATATCCCACACACTTCCATCCAATTCTAAATTGGTGATTCCTTTATGTCTCAGAATGTATCCCACCATACGATCCCTTCTTTTAGTGAAGACATCCCAGAAATTTCTTTTCTCCCCAATTCTGTTCAGTACCTCCTCATTAGTTACGCAATCCACACATCTGATCTTCAGAATTAGTCTGCAGCACCAAAAATAAAATGCTTTTATCATCTTTCTACCTGAACCCCATAATCGTCCACGTTTCATTCCCATACAATGCTACACTCCTGACAAATGGCTTCAGAGAAGACTTCCTAACATTTCATTTTGGATGTCAACAAATTTCGCATCTTCGAGAGTGCTTTTCTTTACCATAGTCATTCTGCCTTTTATATCTTCTTTACTTCGGCCATCAGAAGTTATTTTATCCAAAATAACAAAACTACTCCACTACTTTTATCATTCGTTATCTAATCTTTCGACCAACTTTGTTGTATGGGAGTGAAAGTTGGGTGGATACAGGTTACAGATATGAAAGTAGCAAGAATGATTGCAGGCACTAATAG
Source organism: Locusta migratoria (assembly GCA_026315105.1). Taxonomy (NCBI): domain Eukaryota; kingdom Metazoa; phylum Arthropoda; class Insecta; order Orthoptera; family Acrididae; genus Locusta; species Locusta migratoria. Next base: position 187,927,434 of record CM048746.1, read on the forward strand.
ATGGGAACAATGGCAGGAGGGTGTCCATAATGAGGAAATCAAGGAAAAACTGGGAATGAACACCATAGATGAAGCAGTTAGAGAGAGCAGACTGAGATGGTGGGGTCATGTTAGACGCATGGGAGAAGCAAGGTTACCTAAGAGACTCATGAGATCGTCAGCGGAGGGTAAGAGGAGTCGAGGTAGACCAAGAAGAAACTACTTAGATTCGGTGGAGAATGATGTTGAAGTAAAAAGCATAACATCAGACGAGGCATCAATGTTAGCATTGAATAGGGGATCATGGAGGAATTTTATCAGAGGTTCTATGGCCCAGACTGAACGCTGAAAGGCATAATCAGTCTCTAATGATGATGATGATGATGACAATTTTTCAAATTTGTACAAAAATACGTTGGTTACCTTCTTTAGACTGGCAGCTTTCGTAAAGGATCCCCACCATGTCACCTAACGAATATATATTAAAATGAAAATTCTGGGGTTCAAATATGACCCCGCCAGGCAGTTCAGGGTTAAGAATCCGCTTTATTATCTGGATGCTACAGGTGACACTTGTGAAAAAGTACCGACACTGCAACGCGACGTCAGGTAACAGTAGAAATCGTTCGTACTGATGATTGCTGTTATTGTTGCATTTCTTTTAGCTTAATCTGCGCAGTCAATTAGCTGCTCTAGTATCCTTACAATAAACGAATGCCAATTTAGTTTTCCTTATATACACTCGGACACTGAAGGAGGTACACCATAAAAATAACACTCGAAGTCAATAAAATATTATGTATTCACTTTCTGTGACATAAACTGCCATGTTAGGAACTGAAAAACAGCATAGGCCTATACACTGTATCTCTATACTTACAAGACGCATTTGTTGTCTGTCTGTATGTTCTCTTATGACGCAAGATCCAGACAACCAAATAACGTGAAATTTGGTACATGTAACAAAATGACATGGGAAGGTTATTAAACAGGTTTCGTTCCATTTTTTGGAAAACCTACCGGAAAATTTGAGAAAAAGTGAAGGTGCGTTTTCAATGTGTCCCTTTAGATTTATATCTGATCTTGATGAAATTTTGCACCATCGACCTTCAAAACAAGAAGAAGGGCACTGTCTACAAAAAATGTCGTTCAGTGCATGGTGGAAGGTACTTATGGATTTCGCAAAAATCCACAGTTTTGCTCCGTTCTTTATGAAATTTTGTACACTTGACCTTGAAAACAAGATGAAGGTTACTGTCTACATAAAATTTCGTTCGGTGCATGGGGGAGAGTACTTTACTTACAGACTTCGATTGCAATCACTATACATATAAGACGCATTTTTCTACGCTTCTACATAAAATCTTATTTTAAACCAGGGCAAAGCCGGGTACTTGCAGCTAGTAATTAATAATAATGGCATATACTGACATCTCTAGCATACAAATGAAATCGGTCATATACTGTGATTTTCTTCACTTTCAAGCCCAATTTAATATTTCGTATGGCCTCCTTCTGCTTCGATCACAGCTTCCAAATGTCGAAGCATAGATTCCACCATTTTACTTTTTATTATTATTATTTATTTATTTATACATACTTAGAATTATTTGCGTACATTCCCCTTAAGGACAACGCTAAGAACACAAAAAACTATATTTTATTCCCGTATTTTTTTCTTCTTTTTTTCTCCCCAAAAACCTTTCATTCTTTCACTTTGTGCCTTCTTTTGTTCATTTTCATCTCCTGTTCATTTTCGTCAGTTGTTTTTGTGTTGTGACTTAAAGTCAACTTTTTGTTTCTGATTTTTTCCCTACAGGTTTCGCAGTCTTGTATGTCTTCTATAGAGATTTTCGTGTTTTCAGGTCTTCTGTGGTTTCTTTGTTCCAAGATGTGCTTAGTTTCGATGTAGAAATTATATTGAATATTCTTTTAGTTAGTCTGGTGTCATTCATTCTGGCGATATGCATGAAAATTTTGCTCTGCGTTTTCTGATATGTGTCGTGATTGTTTCAGAGAGTCTGTATAGTTCTTCTGTGGGTCTATTTAGCCAGATATTTTCTCTAAAAATTGCACCGTGGATTTTTCTCAGAATTTTCCTTTCTTGTCTTTCAAGCTCCTTGATTTTTGCCATTCCTGTAGTGCTCTTAGTGTCTGATGCGTAGAGAGCTTCTGGTAAGACTACTGTGTTGTGGTGTCGTAGTTTTGCGGCAGTGGAAATACATTTTTTATTGTAGTGGGACCAGGTGAGTTTATAGGCTCTCTGTAATTTTGAGACTCTTTCTTCGTTTGCTTTTGTGTTTAGCCCAAATTTTTGCATGAAAGACGTTGGTTTATGTTATTGTGGACCTGGACGCAGGCACAGAGGTGCATATATACCTCTATGCATCCAATCGGTACGCGACATGCTGCTAAATTGTGGTGTATGTAGTCTTTAGTGACAGACTGCAGTTACCATGTACCCAATTCGTGTTTTAGGAATAATGTCAGTTCCTTCGCACCCCAATCTGTTCCATCAAGCCAATATTTACGTAATAGAGTGACACAAAAATACTGATCCAAATGACATCATATATTTCGTATGAGATGGTCTGTCTCAAGAGAATCAGTAGACAGTCAGATATAGGAAACTACTCCTGCAAAGAGTAGAGTAAGATTTGTTGCTTTAGTTTTGGGACTATTACTGGTGGCGCAATGTTAACGTACGTGTTGTTTAGTTCCAGAATCTATCCTCACAGGTATGCGTTGCTATTTAAACTGAACCGTATTACTCTGATATAGGTTTAAATACTAGTTTAATTACTGGTGACACTTGATGGGGGCTAATGACGTTAGAACATGACAACACGTAGTGTAAAGTTCGTCGTTCTAAGAATATAATCCTACAGTCGTATGCGTTACATTACTGGATACCGAATTTTAACAATAGATTGCTCACGACTTTCAGCATGTCCCTAGTGTCATACTACGGCATCGGTCTTACGTTTAACAGCGTTCAAACAAAAATAATAAAAAAATCCGCAAAGCGTCAGAAATTCGGCTGTTCACAAGCTCTTACGTATCAGCCGCCACTGCTTGTTAACCCCCAAATAAGATGTCTTATGGCCTTCTGTCAGACCTTGGTAGTTTTATTGCAAATCAACTCTTGTATTGCCAAAAGTAATTGTGGCTGAGATGAAGATAATACCTACAGGATAAAATCGCCATTTAATATGCTAAAGTGAGATCGGCGTCTATCTGAAGAAATATTGTTATTTTTTCGTTTCAATACCAATTGCATACATTTTTCGTGTTCATGCGAGACATATTGCACACATAATCTGCTGCCAAGGATGTTAGTCTTCGGCTTTAGTTTCGGAAGGAGAAAGTTATATGATAAAAAAAAATCGCCCCAAGAAACTGTTTTATGGAAGTTCTTTGTCCGATATCTGTTACATGGAGCGTCTAACTCTTCCTCAGATTTCGCGCTATAACTGCTATCAGTTTCACAAGGTTCTTCCACGAAGCTTTTATTTTGTTAGTGTCTGACAAACGAAGGCCGCAACGCACCTTCTTGAGGTAATAATAATTTCGTGTAGCTCATTGACCTGGTGCAAGTCTTTATGTGCGTTATTTCCTCTTAAAATGCTGGATTTAGAGTGTCTAGCTGCCACCATTTCTGTAATGAATTAACCTGGAACTATGTTTCATTATTCTGTAACATGAGTAGTTAAAGACAGAAAGATTTAAATATACAGAAAATAAAATTCATTAAAATGTTACGTGGCGGTAAAATTTTACGACTTGTCTAGTCGGTCCCGGGACATAATGTTGGCACCAATGGTCAATTTTTCACGATCTACAGTGTAAATGGTATTGCTGCTCGTTTCACTCGCAGTATAATTAATACTGTTTCTGCTCTATGGTTGACAGGTTATTATACGTACCCTTGTCCGTTTAGTAAACTGACTATCCTCGTAAACCCGGCAGTCGTGTTCCTAGAATTCTTACGCTAGTGGTGTGTGGTACACGCCAGTTGTTTATTTATGTAAAATAAGGCTAAAATTAGTTTTTAATCAACACTGAATTGTTACTAAGGTTCTAATTATTGTATATTATTAATAAACAATGTTAATACTGTAGTCAAATTTTATTTATTAACTATTTATTACAAACAAGCTATAACTACTGAGTCATGCAATACTCATATTCGTTTTTTGTTTACTGTTTGCGACTAAAGTTAGAAAAAAACAACAGCGCTACTCTGCAGACATCCCCTGGCAGATACCTGGAATTATAAAGTGGTGTGACTCCCATCTAGTCGTTAACTAGAGACATACAACAAACAGATTGAGTGCCAAATAGGAGGAACAAAGTTAGAACAGGTAGACAGTTTCAAGTACCTGGGATGTATTTTTTCACAGGATGGCAACATAGCGAAAGAACTGGAATCGAGGTGCAGCAAAGCTAATGCAGTGAGTGCTCAGCTAAGATCTACTCTCTTCTGCAAGAAGGAAGTAAGTACGAAAACTAAGTTAGCAGTGCACCGCTCTATCTTTCGATCAACTTTGTTGTATGGTAGTGAAAGTTGGGTGGGTACAGGTTACCTTATTCATAAGGTAGAGGTTAGAGATATGAAAGTAGCAAGAATGATTGCAGGTACCAATAGATGGGAACAATGGCAGGAGGGTGTCCATAATGAGGAAATCAAAAAAAAAAAAAAAAAATAAATAAATAAATAAAAAAATAAAAAAAATAAAAAAAAAGCTAGGAATGGACACCACAGATGAAGCAGAGCGAACAGACTGAGATGGTGGGGTCATGTTACACGCATGGGAGAAGCAAGGTTACCTAAGAGACACATGAGCTCGTCAGCGGAGGGTAAGAGTAGTCGAGGTAGACCAAGAAGAAAGTACTTAGATTCGGTGCAAAATGATTTTGAAGTAAAAGGCATAACATCCGACGAGGCACCAATGTTAGCATTGAATAGGGGATCATAGAGGAATTTTATTAGAGGTACTTTGCTCCAGACTGAACGCTGAAAGGCATAATCAGTCTCTAATGATGATGATGATGATGATGATGATGATATGCGACAATTCTATATGTCACAACTGCTCGGTCGGACAATATTTTTGGCGCCCTCAAGAGAGTGGGGCCCTAAGCTATAGCTTGCTTAGATTATATGTTAAACCTGCACTGAACAAGTGGTAGGACGGGAGGTGGCAAGAAAGGCCATAGCTCGCGAAGCCCGGCGCATTCCAGCAGGTGTCAAAATGGCGCGGCCTTCGGTCACGCCCTCGCCGCTTCTCACGGGAGTGTCTCCCGCGGTCAGCTGTCAGCTGGCCTCGTGCCAGGGCCTCTGCAGTATTCCTGCGAAGCGAGCCGTAAATTTATGCTTCTGCGAACTTACGCCGGCGTTCGCTCCATTACGGCAGATCCTGTTTAAGAACTATGTGGTCAGGGTCAATGGAACTGTTGCCAAGAGCGGGAGATCGCCGCCTCAACTGAGAAAGTCGTTTCCCTGAGGGCGGCGCGCTATCTCAGCCGCGCCGGGAACGCTGTATATAGAGCAACAAGAGAGGGGCTAGGCGCGCACGTACCGTCTGTAACACCCTGCTGAGAAAGACATCTTGTTTTAAACGGCAAGAGAGCACCAAATGCGGCAGAGTAACGTTAAATGTGATCTTTAATTGGGTTGCTCTGCCCTCACTTAACACTTTCTTCTTATTGTCGCGCCGCGGTGGAGTAGGCGAGCGGTCTAAGGCGCTACGCTACGGAGCGCACGGTTGCTCGCTGTCGGAGGTTCGAGTCCTCCCTGGTGCATGGGTGTGTGTGTGTGTGTGTGTGTGTGTGTGTGTGTGTGTGTGTGTGTGTGTGTGCGTGTGTGTTTGTCCTTAGGTTAGTTTAACTTAGTTTAAGTAGTTTGTAAACTACTGACTGATGACCACGCAGTCGGCCGCGGTGGCCGAGGGGACTGAGGCGCTCCAGTCACGGTCTGCACGGCCACTACGGTCGGGAGTTCGAATCCCCCCTCGGGCATGGATATTTGTGCCGTCCTTAGTATTAGCTAGTTCATAAGTAGTTTGTAAGTTTAGGGACTGATGACCCCGTAGTTAAGTCCCATAAGCTATACAAACATTTGATGACCACGCAGTTTGCGCCGGACGCCGGGTCAGGGGGCTAAACACCCTCTGTAATAAAAAAGCTGAGCCAAATCCAAATATTCAACGAACAATGAAGAAAGAACCAAACGAACGACCGCAGAGCACAGATCTACCTAAAGAACAAACAAGCAACAACAAAAAAAAAAAAAAACAAAAAAAAAATGCTGTCTAAGGCGCCTTGCTGCGGAGCGCGCGGTTGCTCGCTGTCGGAGGTTCGAGTCCTCCCTGGGACATGGATGTGTGTGTGTGTGTGTGTGTTTGGCCTTAGGTTAGTTTACTTTACTTTAAGTAGTTTGTAAGCTACGGACTGATGACCACGAAGTTTGGTCCGATAGATTTACAAACATTTGAACGTCTTCTTGTCGCCCAGACACGTTTAGTCGCAGTTTCTGCATCTTCAGTGGGCTTTTATTAACTTATACTGAAAAACAGAAAATGTTTTTACAGTAACTACGTTGTATTTAGAAATTAAAAAACATGGCCGCGGCGGTTTAGCCGTGCGCATTGGGGCGCCGTGCTGCGGTGCGCGCGGTCGTTCGGCGTCGGGGGTTCGTATTTAAAAAAAAATGTTCAAATGTTTGTAAATCTTATGGGACTTAACTACGGGGTCATCAGTTCCTAAACTTACAAACTACGTATGAACTACTTACGAACTAGGACGGCAAAAATATCCTTGCCCGAGGGGGATTCAAACCCCCGACCGTCGTGGCCGTGCAGACCGTGACTGGAGCGCCTCAGTCCCCTCGGCCACCGCGGCCGGCGGTTCGTATTTCCCCTCGGGCATGGGTGTTAGTGTTGTCCTTAGTTTAGTTTACCCTAGTTTAAGCAGTCTGTAAACTACGGTCCAATAAGCACACAGTTGAGTCCGATAGATGTACAAACACATGAACTTCTTTTTTTTTTTAGAAGACATGCAACATTTTGTATAGTTCTACATGTACACCTTGATTTACATCTTGAAGATTTAGTATTTAGTTTTTAAGTGTTTTGGGTTGTAGTGATTTCTTTTTCCAGTTTTGTCATCTGCAACTATATATGAGGCTATTTCTGATCGAAATTTTATGCACTGCTATTTTTATGGTTAGGTTAATATTATATGAGGAACTCATAGTTCGATGGGGCGATCTATAATTGTTTAATAATGATTTTGCAGCCAAGATCGCATTTTACATTTATTATGTTATCGGTTTCGGCGTGCTCGACGCCATCTTCAGACCTGTCGTAATTTACATAACTTCACGACATTTTTATATGCTAATAGAGTACATCCAGCTTGAGGCATCACCAAACATAAAATTAGTAGTCAGAAATAAAATATATACATCCGTCTTCTAATGAAGATGTATATATTTTATTCTTCTAATGAAGATGGATGCATATATTTTATTTGTGACTACTAATTTTATGTTTGGTGATGCCTCAACCTGGATGTACTCTTTTAGTATATAAAAATGTCGTGAAGTTATGTAAATTACGACAGGTCTGAAGATGGCGTCGAGCACGCCGAAACCGGTAACATAATAAATGAAAAATGCGATCTTGGCTGCAAAATCATTATTAGGTTAATATTAGTTATTTCTGAGTTAAGAGGATGTGTGTATGTATGTTTGTGCGTGTGTGTGACTCAGTGTGTGTATGTGTGTGTGTGTGTGTGTGTGTGTGTGTGTTTGTTTGTTTTTACTTATGTAATAACTTTTACTTGCTTTTTAGGGCGTCTTCATTATAACGGAGTGAAGGAAATGGCTTTCTTTTGCTTGCACTACCACTGTTCACAATTCGTTCAATTTAGTTTTGGAAAGAAATCTGGTAGAGATCAGGGGGTAAAACTGTACCAGATAGCTCGGATTGACTGCAGAGCTGAAGTTTGTGACACTTGCACGGAGTGATACACGGAGAGGGAATTCGATGACGTTTGTTCGGATGCCAGGACACGGTAGGCAGTGGACAGGCTATTCCAGAATTGTGATATACCGGTCTATCCGCCGTTACCTGTGACGTATTCTTCCTCCACGAATTCCCAAAGTCCCTGTCCCCGTAACGGTTCGTAATGTGCGTGGTTTCCTGGCAGAATTCATCACTGCAGTTGAGTTTCGACTGCCAATTAGTGTTCCGAGCTATAGTTCTGAGATAATTACGTTCACCGAGACTGCCAACAGAAAGCCTTTATTTATTTTCAATGGGCATCAGTATGTACTGGACTATACAAATTACTGGCATTGTAAAAACTTTCAAAAATATGTGAAATAAGACAATCCACAAAAAGTAAAATAGATTGATGGGAGGGTTGCTATGTTTTTATTCCAGACGAAACAGCAAATGAAGTGCCAAAACAATTTGTCAGCACAAAGAAGCCGCAAAGGAAACAGATGCTACAGTTTCATCCGGTCTGAATTAGGGCATCCCCTCAGTCACCACAACTTAATAACATATTTACTACCACACAGAACGGCGAAACGATCTAAGATGTGAGATAGTCAGTACTTTAATTTTAACGTTTCAGTGTGGATCTCCCTTTAACAAGGAAGTAGCTCTTTTCAAAATGGGTGAAGTAGCCGGCTTAGGAACTCGAAAGCATTCAGACACATGCACATCAGTGTATCAATCTAGTACACGTGTTTACTATACGCGATGGTATGTCGATACGCTTAGTGAACTATTTACGTGCTTCGAAACCTTGAACAGAACGAAAAAAAAAATTTTTTTTTTTTTTTTAAATCTGCTTACAACTTGTTGATGGTTCCCTACCCCCTCGCATTTACAAAGTGGAATAAGGAATTGCAGGAAGTCAGCACTATACAGAATGTTTAAACAAACTGATGAGGTCATTTACTAACTACCTTGCAGTTTGTCTTTGTTGGTGGACTCCTGAGCCACAAAGACGTGTAACAATAAGAGACAGACGTAGTAATGGTTTCGTTAAATTTCTGAAGGCACATTGAAAAATGTTCAAATGTTTGTAGAGCTTATGGGACTTAACTACGGGATCGTCAGTCCCTAAACTTACAAACTACTTATGAAGTAGCTGATACTAAGGACGGCACAAATATCCATGCCCGAGGGGGGGATTCGAACCCCCGCCCGTAGTGGCCGTGCAGACTGTGACTGGCGCGCCGCAGAGCGCTCGGCCTCTGCGGCCGGCGAAAACACATTATCACGAGAAATATTGTTCAATGCTGTTTGATGGTAATGCACACACACACACACACACACACACACACACACACACACACACGTCAAAATAAAAAAAAAATTAAAAAAAAGAACACAGATCAGAGTCGACAATATCGTCACAGAAGACACGAGGACATCGGCGCAAATTTAGCAAGTAACATTAAATTGAATCAAGAGGATTTCCTTTCCAACTTCCAGAAATAACAGTCCTTACGCATATCTGATGCAGCTGCAGAGGAAAACTTGGATAAATACTCTCCAAGCTTCAGGTGATGCTGACTTTGATATCGTGAACACAGTTATCAAAATTTCTTAAGATTCCTCAGCTGCTCTCATTAGAGACGACGTGGACTTTCTTGGTAGTCTAAATCCAAGTGATTGGTAAAATTAACATTAACTGAAATTTCCGTCGGTGCTTGACAGAACATGATAATATTATCAAAAAGGAAAAATCCTGATGTTCTGCAAAATTATTGATTGAGGTACTAACCGGCTTTCGTCTTCCTAGGCCGTCATAAGGTGACAACTGCATGTCGCTAACATTTGACATTACCTAACATCGTAGGTTGTGGAAGATAGCAATGTAATTATTTATTTTATGACGACGGGTTCCAATGGGCTATACCACCATCATCTGCTCATTTAAAATTATGCAATGTGGTCATCTTACGTTATTCAAAAAATGGAGGTTAGTAGTACGTGGAACGTAGCACTTAGTCTAAATATAAAATACATAAGTTAAACCACCAAGCTGTTGATGATTTAAATACATAAGTTAAATCATCAAGCTGTTGTTGATGTAACTTGTGTGTTTTATATTTCGACCCAGTGCTATGTTCCACGTACTAGTAACCTCCATTTTTTAAATAACGTAAGTTGACCACATTGTATAATTTTAGATGTGCAGTTGATGGCGACGTAGCCCATTAAAACCGGTAGTCATAAAATAAATAATTACATTGCGATCTTGGCTTTCTACTTTTGAATGTAATCTAGCTAACATTTGTTCACAGATGTGCGACTTACAGAGATGTTATTATTACCGAAGACGCAGATTTATATGTTCACAGGAAAGTGTTAGATTTTTATGGAAAGTCTTACTAAGATATATAAAAGCTGATTTTTATGTAGAGGTTCGAAGCTTGAATATTATCGTTAAAACAGTACTGTTGTTGTTGTGGTCTTCAGTCCGGAGACTGGTTTGATGCAGCTCCACACAATACCCTATCCTGAGTAAGCCTTTTTAACTCCACATAAGAACGGCAACCTACATCTGTCTGAATGAGCTTACTGTATCCATCGCTTGGTCTTCCTCTGCGGTTTTTACCCCACACACTTCCCTCCAACGCTAAATTCACAGTTGCTTGATGTCTAAGAATGTGTCTTACCAATCTATCCCTTCTTTTAGTCAAGGTATGCCAGTACTGTTAACTGCTAAAGTTGATAACTAAATCTTATTTTAGTAAAGGCGAAAAAGGAAACTGTGTTTGATCATTTAAAGCTATACTGGCGTCCTCTGCCATATGTTTATAAATTTCTGGAATAAGCAATAGTGTCCTCTTTCTGCTCTTCTTGAAAGTATGTTAGATTTCACAGTCTACATCGTAAATATGCTTTTCTGTGAGCAGATGTTCGGCAAATGATGAAGCTTTCTTGTTTAACATCCAGCTTCTCTCACGTTATGATAATGTGATTGGCCAAACACAGAAGATGAAAGGTCAAGAAGAGTTTCTTATATTTTTCACAACAGTTGAAGCAGCAGGACTCGGCAATCAGAGACACTGGTCATTTCCTATTATTAAATTCATTCAAAGACTTTAACACAGCACCTACATCGTATCGCAGTCTATTACATTTTGTCAAATTGTATTGGAAATACAAACAAGTACAACGCGCAGAAGAGGCATTTACCAGCGGTTTCTTATTTCCCCAACTCAGCTTAGAAAGTGGGATCATGAGTATTCTCTTGTACTAACGCGCTTCAGCCACAGAAAAATCCCTTAGCGAGTTCCGCAACAAATCATTTGTGAAGGCTGCTGGGAACTAGTTACCCAATCTCTCAACTGTCCCTCCAGCAGATGGAGCTGTTCGGCAGCATGTATTCTGAATCACATCTGTGGCTAGGGAAAGAACCTAACTGCGGGGCGCCCAACTGCCTCGAACAAGACGTCGATAGACAACTCGTCATTTTGAACGGCGTGTCCACTGTTAATTAAGATAAACGATTCGCGATCCTTCACCCTAAAAGTACAATCATGTTGACATCAGTGATTTTTTTCCATTTTTGAATTACTATATCATTGTATGATTCTTAATAATATAATAAAATCTATAATTACTGAGAAAACAGTTGGTATTACAAGTGCAGATAGCTTTTTTCTACATCGACATATGTAATTCTCAATTCACCGAAAGATATCTGGCGGAGGATACCTTGTACCATTACTTTAGAAAGGTTAACAGGTGGGACTTAACAGCTATGCCATAACTGCAAAACGACATATTGACCATAGCTGTTTATTATTATTATTATTTTATATCAGTGCTACCGGTTTCGGTTAGTTACCGTCATGTCGTAACACAAAAATTCAAAATTGTAAAATAAGTATTTGTGTTTTGTAGCAGTCCGCCACTGTGGTAATATCAAGGAGTACAGTAATTACAACAAGTACTTACTTTACAATTTTGAATTGGTAATGGCAAACTAACCGAAACCGGTAGCACTGAGATAAAAATAAATAAATAAATGAATAAATAAAAAAACAGCTATGGTCAATGTGTCGTTTTGCAATTTAGTCATTTCCTTTTCTGTTCCATTTCCAAACAGAACGACGGATATTTTTACGAAATCGGAATACTGAAACATTTTGACCGTTTGGGGGGGGGGGGGGTTGAAATAAATTCAACGACAAAGTTAAAAATTTGTGCTGCATCGGGATTCGAACCCAGAGTTCCCGATTTGGGCCAGCGGTCTCCTTAAGCAATTAGGCTATCCAAGCACGCTTCCCTTCCAACCCAAATTCTCCTAGCTCCCTGCCCAATGATTCCTCTTGCTCGCAGCCTATACTGGATTCCCGCAAGGGATCGAGCGTATTAAGGAGACCGCTGGCCTGAAGCGGGAAATCCGAATTCGAATCCCAGACCAGCACATCTATTTAACTTCGCCGTTGAATTTATTTCAACCCTCCTAAACGATCTAAATCTTTCGATTTCGGAAAAACAAATGTCTGTATGCACCTGTAGCAGCCCTAATTTCGCTTACCCTAGTGGACTTTATGCGAAATATAAATTGGCGGCAGTGCAAGTGGTGTGCAGTAATCTTCAGCCTACGATCCTCTAAATTTCCTCAACAGCGTTTCTTGAAAAGAAAGTCGCCGTTCCTCCGGCGATTTCCTTTAGAGTTCCCGACGCATCTCTGTACACTGGCGCATTGATCGAACTCACCAGTAACAAACCTAGCAGCCCGCCTGTGAATTACTTCTATGTCTTCCCTCAAATCCATTTGGTGTGGATTCCAAACAGTTGAGCAATATTCAAAACGGGGACGCAGAAACGTTTTATACGCAGACCCCTTTGCGATTGAATCCCGTTTTCACAAAATTTTCGCAACCAACGTAAGCCTACCATCCGCATTCCCCGCGACTGTCCTTACATGCTGGTCGCGTCTGATATCGCTGTGCAAAGTTACGCACAGATATTTAATCGAAGCGACTGTTTCAAGGAGCACACAATTAATGCTGTATTCGAACATTATGGCATTATTTTTCTTATTCATCTGCGTTAATTTACGTTTTGTCTTTCGGTAACATAATGGTAGAGTGCAAGATTTTCAGTCCATGGGTCGCGGACGCTATCCCCGACCAGTCTTAGGATTTTTTATCTGCCACCTTTCATTTCCTCAGTTCTCTCTCCTCTGGCAATGTTATTGTTGTGAAAAATGCCAATTAGCACCGAGGTTTGGAATCCACAGTAAAGTGTAGGTCCTGCTATAACTCGCTGGGTAAGTCAGTCCGAAGGTCGGACGAAGGCAACGACTGACGGCATACCACCTCCAAACAGAAAGATGCCTAGCGAAACACTGTGGTGTTCGAACCAATCTTCTGATTGTTGTCTGGTACCTACATTTAGAGCTAACTGGCATCCTTCAAAGCCTCCTACTACAGTCATTCAATGACGGCATCTTTCCGTACAACACAGCATCATCAGCAAACAGCCGCAGATTGTTACTTACTCTGTCAGATAATTTATCTAGATATAACATAGTGACGGTCCTGGGGCAATTTTGACGATACCTACTCGCCATCGAGGATAATGTTCTATTACTTAAGAAGTATGTATGATCCTACCTGCTTTAGCAGTCTGCAGTGTCAAAAGCCTTTCGGAAATCGATAAATGTGCAGGACGCCTGTTACAATTCGTCGATGGCTAACAAAATGTCATGTCAGAAAAGGGCAAGTTGAGTGTCACGCGAGCGATGTTTCCTACAACCGTACTGACGCATGGACAAAAGCTTTCTGAAACGAATTTAATATATTTACACTGTTAATGTATTATTATTCAACATTATAGCAAGTTACAGCTATTTAAACGGAACAGACTCTGATCATACTCATTTATAGAGCAACCTATAATCTGATCGTACATCTTAGAAATTAAGTAAAAAAGGAAACAGCCGCCAGTCGAAGGGTTGCAGATTTATTACAACCGGTTTCAGGCAATTATTGCCCTTCTTCAGGAAACACACTAAAGAATAATATAAAAGAACAAATATTATAAAAAATTCGAAGAAGAATCACAGAATTAAAGTGGGCAAGATATACAGTGTATATAAAGCTTTCTAGAAAAGTGTCAAAATGTGAAATATTAATACGCTATCCTGCTGTATTCTAATAAAGTAAGGGACTATAAAAAGAATTAAGTTCATATAAACGAAAAAAAAATTATATTCACTGATTGTAGACAGAATATTTTGTACATTATGAAAATTTTTTAAGTTGCTTACATTAATTGTGCCCTTCATGTTCACTCAAAACATTGTGTAATGGGTGAACATGTAGGACACAATTAATGCAAGTAAGTAAAAAATTTTCGTTTATATGAACTTAATGCTTTTTATAGTTCCTTACTTTATCAGAACACATCAGAATAGTATACTAATAATAGACATGTTGACACTTTTCCAGAAAGCTTTATATACACTGTACCTCTTGCCCTTTTAATTCTGTGATTCTACTTCGAATTTTCTGTAATATTTGTACTTTTATATTATTCTGTAGAGTGTTACCTGTACAGATATCTCAAGAAGGGCAATAACTGTCTGAAACCGGTTGTTAATCAATCTGCAACCCTGCAAGTGATGGCTGTTCCCTTTTTAACCTAGAAACCACAGTTGCTGCCATGGATAAAACATTCATCTTAGAAATTCTGTAACTGTAAACTGGTAGAAAATAGTGGTAAAAAGTTATATAAAACTGAAGTAAATTTAATGCTCTACAAGTACGTATCTGACCTTTCCACCCCTTCCTATTTGGGATCACTTCCCAGGCGAATGAACATTCTCCATGGTTACCCTTAACTGTTCCTAGCGAAGTTCTGAAGTAAAAAAATTCTTTCTTATTCCATGCTCTATATAACGTATTTATTTACTGAATTATAGTAAAAGCTGCATTTCCTATTGCTGGGGGTAGACTGGGCTTCAGACCGCGACCGGAGATCATACTGATGCATCCGTCATGGGCGGCGCCAGGATTGTTTCCAGCGGGATGCATCTCGACCTGCAATAACGCAGTTGTCACTAGGTATCGATTTGTAGGGAAGGGGAAACGGACGCATATTTTTTTTTTTGGGGGGGGGGATAAGTACTGTTAAGTAGTGCGAATCAGAGTCAGTTTGGCGAGAATCTAGTGTATAACATCTTGGATCTCTGGTGACAAACAAGTTAGTTGTTGCGCTTAATATTTGAAAAGCTTAGACAGATCTGAACAGTGTTTACGTAAAAATAAATAAATAAATAAATAAAATAAATAACTAATTTAGTAGCCTTTCTTATATTCTTAAAGCTGCAGACACACCCAACTAACCTGAAACCTATCATGACAGTAAACCATTGTATTTTCTTATCGAATATGTAACATTATAACTATTTAAGAGTCTTGTCTTGGCACCCGAGAAGAATTAGAAGGTGGAAAAGTCTGTCATCTTGCTAAGTGCTTACAAAATATTGAAATTTTCCGTTTCCGACTATCTTTCAAGATAGAAATGACGGACAAAAGTAATGAGATGATGTAAAAGTGTAGTAATGGCAGATTTCAAGTTGAACATAACGTTTACCGATTTCTGTCGGCGCTTACCCATTTGGGGCCAGCCATCCTAATCTTGGGAAACCCAGACAAATTCTGGTATGTTTTCCTGTAAAAGGAATTAAGTACGCGAGAGTATCTAGCACAATAGGAAAAATACCCGTAAGTAATAAAATAAAACACTTATCCATTTGAACTACGGCGTCTAGAGCGTAGTAACTTGTGAAATAGATATGACAGCCAAAACACGCCACAAAGTGCTCCTCGTGAAATGCGGTCAATTAGAATTACACCTATGATATAATTTATACCAGTGCAATCTTGTAATTATCTGTAGAGAGGCGCCTATAAAAAAAAAAGGCACGCGGGAAAAGTAATGGTATTTGAATACAAATCTTTGGAATACGCCTCTATTGGTGTTTTCGGTGTTGTTGGCCTTTTTGCACCTAAACTAAACAAGGAACTCTTTTGGACAACAGCCTATCAGTTTCTATTTAGACAGTAATTTGCACCAAAGATTACGCCGGAATAATTATATTTTATATTATCTATATCTATAAATGTGAATGTCTGTTCGGTGTACGTTTATCACTTCTGAAACACAAGCCATAAAGAGCTAAAAATTTGTACAGTTACTAATGTCTACCCGGGGAAGGCTTTAGGCACGGTTTTATGGCGATCGGATAGGTATTTATCTATATATATTAATGTTAATTTCTGTTCGGTGTACGCTTATCACGTCCGAACGACAAGACGCAGAGACTTAAATATTGGTATAGTTACTAATTTATGCCTGCGGAAGGTTTTGGGCACGGTTTTATAGCGATCTGATAGATATTTAGTAGTTTGAAGAATATGACAAGTTAGTTGTTGCGCGTAATATTTGAAAAGCTTAGACAGAGCTGAACAGTGTTTACAAAATAAATAAATAAATAAAATAAAATAAAATAAAAAATAAAAAATCCTTTCTTATATTCTTAAAGCTGCAGACGCACCCAGACAACCTGAAAACCATCATGAGAGAGTAAACCATTATATTTTCTTATCGAATATGAAACATTATAAATATTTAAGAGTCTTGGCACCCGAGAAGAATTGGAAGGTGAAAAGGTCTGTCATCTTGCTTAGTGCTGACAAAATATTGAACCTTCCCGTTTCCGATTATCTTTCGAGTTAGAAATGACGGACTAAAGTAATGAAGAATATATCGCGAAATACGGAGCAATAATTAATCTTTGAAAATTATATTTATTCTTTGAAAATGGTTTTATTGGTTGCATTGTTGCTTGAGGGTTGATAATGATAAAAGGGTGGAGTATATTGCGATGGAAAGTTATCGGTGTATATAAAATTCTACGTATGTGTGTGTTAATATTTCGCTCTGCAGCGAAAACTACAGAACGCAAACGAATGATCTGTGTGTAATTGTTGTCCTAAGTCTCCCGTTGTACACCATAGCAGTTCCATACCGATAGCTATAAGGGGGTGGAAGATATGGTGGTTGAAAGTCGTCAAATTATAAAAAAAAAAAAAAATCGAACTGAAGGCCAGCGATGACGTTTGCGACTCGATAGCAAGGAGGTTACATACAGCGAAAAGTGATGCCACAGACCATATCTTTGGTCTACAATGTCTTCAGCTCTTTCTGTGTAAGGATAAGCATACGAATAAGGACATATAAGAATAAATAAATAAAGCAGTAAAAAATAAATTTCTTTTAATACATATCTTTAAAAACATTGATTTGACGTTTCGCGCATTATCTATCATAATCAACCAACAAGCGAGCGGAGCCGCAGGTTTAAGCTAGTACAATAATAAAGTTTTATTTCTCCAAGTTTTGCTATGTGTTTTCATCCAAGCTAGGGGGGGGGGGGTGTAAGTGTACCTCCTTGCACCCCTTTCCCGCCACCCATGGTGCCCGTCCTGGGAACGTCTCAGGGGTTTTCCCTGGGCACTGCCGCCAAAGTCGTCCCCTTGCTACCTGTATCGGTCGTTCGCCGCAGCACAGGGAAACCAGAGTCCATTAAGCACGGGACTCTCTTGTTGAAGCTGTTCTCATGTTTGTGGATTTCTGAGGCTTTTCTAAACTAGCGGCGCTGTAGCTCTTCTTCAGGGCGAGAACCCCCACGTCGGCGAGTTTTATTGTGCGGTCGGTTCTTCACAGCGCGTCCTAACGGACCATTTCTCAACCTGTCCCACCTGCAATGCCGTTTGTGTCGGGAGATGCTTTTGTTGCTGGATTGTCCAGTGAGTTTTGACAATTGGGTGATCCTAGTCCAGCGGTCGGCAACTGGCGGACTGCAATCCAAATCCGGACCGCGGAAGGCCAAAAACTGGACCACCAAAAATATTTTGAAAGTATAAGTGACATTTACAGCTTGTACAAAAATCAGACAGCGGTTGTCAGAGTTGAAGGGCATGAAAGGGATGCAGTGGTTGGGAAGGGAGTAAGACAGGGTTGTAGTCTTTCTCCATTGTTCTTCAATTTGTACATTGAGCAAGCTATAAAGGAAAGCAACGAGAAATTTGTAGAAGGAATTAAAGTTCAGGGTGAAGAATTAAAAACATTGCGTTTTGCCGACGACATAGTAATTCTATCAGATACAGCTAAGGACCTGGAAGAGCAATTGAACGGAATGGACAGTGTGCTGAAAGGTGCATATAAGATGAACATTAGCAAGAGCAAAACTAGGGTAATGGAGTGCAGTGTAACAAAATCAGGTGATGCTGAAGGAATTAGATTGGGTAACGAAGCAATAAAGGAGGAAGACGAGTTTTGTTACTTGGGCAGTAAAATAACAAATGATGGTCGCAGTACAGAGGATATAAAAAGCAGAATGGCAATGGGTAGAAAAGCGTTCTTGAAAAAGAGAAATTTGTTAACATCGAATATTGATTTAAGCCTAAGGAAATCCTTTCTGAAGGCATTAGTGTGGAGTGTTACCTTGTATGAGAGTGAGACATGGACGATAAACAGTGCGGACAGGAAGAGGATTGAGACTTTTGAAGAAGAATGCTGAAGATTAGGTGGGTGGATCGCGTAACTAATGAGGAGGTACTGAACAGAATTGGGGAGAAAAGGAATTTCTGGCATACCTTGACTAAAAGAAGGGATAGATTGGTAGGACACATTCTTAGACATCAAGGAATTGTGAATTTAGCGTTGGAGGGAAGTGTGTGGGGTAAAAACCGCAGAGGAAGACCAAGAGATGGATACAGTAAGCAGATTCAGACAGATGTAGGTTGCCGTTCTTATGTGGAGATGAAGAGGCTTGCTCAGGATAGGGTATTGTGGAGAGCTGCATCAAACCAGTCTCCGGACTGAAGACCACAACAACAACAACAAGTAACATACTCAAATTATTAAAATAAAAGCTTTTTACTGTTGATAACAATTTATATGAAACCTATCCTAATATTTTTCTAGAATCTTACAATTAACTGCTGAATAATTAGAACCATCAATGACAATTAAAGGTAGATTTAAAAAATAGTTGTCACAATGTGCATCGCCGGGGAGTACACTGAAGAGCGTCGGCAGAACTGAGCAAGCTGGCCGGTGATCCGCATAAAGGTTCTGTACACATGAATCCAACACAATAACTTTATTTTATGAACAAGGAAATTCTACAAGTATAAATCTACTTCATACCAACTCTGACAATCTCTTAAACCTCTACTTAAGCGCTCAGGGCATATCAATTTAAACACAATTTTGTGCTCCCAACGAACGAAAGCCTGAAGCTACTTTGCAAAATAACAATTTTTTTCATACGTTTTTATTTCACATCTATTTATTTGATATTAGCTTGAGAGTGAAAATTAAAATAAAATAAATTTTGAAGAATATTACTTTTTCTGGATTTTTTAATATAAATATGCCCGTATGTTTTGTTCATATTATTTTGTGAATAAAAAGGAAAATAGAAAATTAATAAGGAATATGAGATTTTACTTGTGGACCTCGACAAAAATTTTCAATAGTATCCGGACCCCATCTATGATTACTTACCGACCTCTGTCCTAGTCCTTTTTCTATTGTAAAGTGGCATCTGAGGTGGAAATGAAGATGTATCTCCCTTCAACAGACGAGGAAACCACAAACTTATCTCTTCCTTGATGTTCCGTGTGCGAGGCTGTCACTTCTTAGCCTAAGAAGAGTATTCGATTAATTTCTGGCTCGCTCCCTTACCTCGAAACTAATGCTTAATGAGCTGCGTCGCCGTTGTGAGTTTCTGTAAAGATTACAGACGGTACCGTAGGCAGAACAGAATAAGAAGTACAAAATTACAAAACAGAAAAGAAATCAGCTATAGGGTACTCATTAGTTCATAAGCCTTCCAACCAAGTTCTCGTGGGACTGATTCTCCTCGCTTGTAAACTGAAAAGGAGAACGCAAAATGTGGCTCACTATCGCTGTGGTAGAGTGGTAGTGAATCGATAGATTACTGGTTCGCTCCCCGCTAAATCCTAGGATTTTTATGTCACTTCTCACTTCTTTCACCTCTGATAATGTTGCTGAAGTTGAAAATGTCGGGTAACACCGTGGTTCGAAATCCACGTAAAACTGTAGTTCCCCTTGTTAGCAGCTGTATAACTCAGTTCGAAGGCCGAAGGAAGCAACGGCATACCACCCCCACATAGGACCATGCATAGTAAAGCACTGTAGTGTTCAAACCAATCTTTGGCTTGTTGACTGCTTTACCTTTACTTCGAATTATAAAAATACCTCCACGGAGAAAACGATACAGTTCTAAAAACGTATTGTTGTCATATTTGCGTGTACTGGCATGTACGAACAAAGCGCTACATCATATAGATTTAAGAACGATAGACAGACTGACGCACGTACTTAAACGCACTTACAAAATATTTTCATTTTTGTCTGGTTCGAGCCGGCCGCGGTGGCCGAGGTGACTGAGGCGCTCCAGTCACGGTCAGCACGGCCACTACGGTCGGGGGTTCGAATCCCCCCTCGGGCATGGATATTTGTGCCGTCCTAGTTCGTAAGTAGTTCATAAGTA
The DNA here is from genome assembly GCA_026315105.1 of Locusta migratoria. Classification (NCBI taxonomy): domain Eukaryota; kingdom Metazoa; phylum Arthropoda; class Insecta; order Orthoptera; family Acrididae; genus Locusta; species Locusta migratoria. Next base: position 187,948,056 of record CM048746.1, read on the forward strand.
GTTTGTAAGTTTAGGGACTGATGACCCCGTAGTTAAGTCCCTTAAGCTTAACAAACATTTGAACATTTTTTTTTGTCTGGTTCGACGAAGGTTTTCTCAAAAAAATTCAAATGTTAGTAAATCTATGGGACCAAACTGCGTGGTCATCAGTCCGTAGATTACAAACTACTTAAACCTAGGTAAACTAATCTAAGGACAAACACACACACCCATGCCCCAGGGAGGACTCGAACCTCCACGGCGAGCAACCGCGCGCTCCGCAGCGAGACGCTTTAGGAAGGTTTTCTGAAGACGTTCATTGAGTAACTGCAAACCGGCTCTGAATATATCCAGTTGGGTATCTTTCTGCCACATATCCAACCTTCTGCGTTATTTCACTGAAAAAAAAAATAATAAAAAAAATAAATTAAAAAAAAAACAGACCGGCTTATTCTCATTAGTTGACAACGAAAGATGCATTTAATATATCGTTAAAGGAAACACCGCCTGTGCTTCTCCAAACCCTGCAGTTTTCATGAAGCTTTTGGCATATAAGACTTTTACTAGTCGATATTCCTTGCAAATTGTAGATATAATTCTTTACTGTAACCAGTTAACTACAACGCAACGTATGAAACTAAATGTGGACAGGTAATGTTTGCCAAAACTTAGAGGCCTTTAGGATGATCAATAATGCTTTAGTAAACCAAATATGTAAGTTAAAAGAGAATATTCGAGCTCTTATAGAAGCTCTAATTATCTTCTTCGGTGGTCTCCAGCATCGACAGATGAAAGCTCGAACCATATCGTTGCTATTGATTTGACTTTGCTAGACTTTCGCGAAAATATTTGTGCGCGAGAATTTTAAGCCACTCTTTTGACAAGTTAGACTGACAATGGGTTTGCCAAATGTGTCAAATATTTCGCCATACACAGCTGGAGTTAGTTGCAGAGAAAGGGAAGAAGACGAGAGTGCCAGTATAATAGTAGTTATTATGTAAGTAAACTCAATCGATGTCGATTAGTTATATTAGTGTAAACGCATTCCGTCTTTCCTATGACAAGGTAAGCTTCCATTCAGAAAGGTTGCTGTAAATACATTACAACCGAGTTCTTCCGCTAAAAAACAGACACAGAAATATTTATCGGCAAGTAAGAAGCTTTGAGCGAAATTCGATTGAAATCCTGCGTTCCTAACAAATAAAAATCGCAATAAATTTCGACCAACTGGGACATTAGTTGCTTCAAAACAATCTGAATCGTGTATACGATTGATTGCTGGAAAGTCCAAAATAGAGATGAAAGGTAACTACAGTTAAGTGGCCAACTTTACGAAATTCTTTCCCTGCAAATATCTCTCCAAACGAAAACTGCTCCAGTGTGAAAAGGTATAAATACGAAGAAGTGAATCAGTACGTAACGGGGCAGTTGTGGCTATGTATGCTCTGCATCGAACATGCAACGGGGCTGACCAGAGTAGCAGACACTATACACCAGTTATCGATATATATATGAAAGCCATTGCCGCTGAGAACAAAATTCGCAAGATAATGTAACAGAAAGGCAGGTCTGACGTTAGCTTGAAAATTATTGTTGTCGAATATCATGATATGAAATTGTTAACGCTGATTGAAACAGGTGAAAAAATTACTATACTCAGCGCTTCTTTGATCATGGTATCAAGACGGATGTAGACAGAGATTCCTAGATAATATTTTATATCATTCGCCACTGTTGATTGGTTAGTAAACTGTTTTGGAAGTGCAGACGTACGTGTTCTCTACCATGAAACTTTTCTTGCTCTGACATTCGTATCTCCTACTTCGGGGACTAAGAGTACTGGAAAGGTCTCGGGTCAGACATAATACACATTACGTGCAACCCAAGCTAAATGGGACAACCTTTAATATTACGTTATTTTCACAGCTGAGGTGTTAAGACATGACGGATTTGGCCACAGAATCGCAAAGGAAAGTAAACGCTGACAACTGACATCGATTTTGCCGCAGGATTTTGGAACACATATTGATTGTGAGTTCAGACATTATGAATTACCTCAGAAGGATCTATTGACCACTTGTCAACACGGATTCCGAAAGTACCGTTCTTGTGAAACACGGGTAGTTTTTTACTCATACGAAGTAATGAATGCTATCAACATGGGAACTTACATCGATTCCATGTTTCTAGATTTCCAGAAGGCTTTTGACACGTATCTCACTACTGGCTTTTAATCAAATTGCGTGTTTGTGAAATATCGACTCAGATATGTTCCTGGATTGGAAATTTCCTGTCAGGGAGGAGACAGTTACCTGTAAGTGACCGAAAGGCATAGGCTAAAACCGAGAGGATATCTGGCGAATCGAAGGAAGTGTTTCTGGTCCTCTGCTGTTGCTTATCTAGATACACAGTTTGGAAAAATCTAATCAGTCCTCTTAGGGTTTTGTAGATGATGCTGTCATTTATCGAGTAGTAAAATTATAGAAAGATCAAAAGCAGAACGAGTTAGATTAGATATGAATGGTGGGAAACTTTGTAACTGACCCTAAATAATTGAAAGGACAAAGTTCTCGACATGAGTACCGAAAGGAATCCGCTGAATTTCTCCTTATACGAACGGCAGCCCACATCCATTTGAATCTGCTTACTCATTCGTCTCTTGGTCTCCCTCTGCGAGTTTTACCCCACACAGTTCCCTCCAATGCTAAATTATCAATACCTTGATGTCTCAGAATGTGGCACCAACACTGATCCATTCTGTTAGACAAAGTATGCCAGAAACTTCGATTCTTCCCTCTTCTGTTCAGTACCTCCTCATTAGTTACACGATCTATCCACTTAATCTTCAGCATTTGTCTGCAGCATCACATTTCAAAAACCTCTATCCTCTTCCTTCTGAATTGCTTATTGACCATGTATCACAACCTTGCCTTCAGTAAAGACTTACTAGCACTTAAATTAATATCTGATGTTAACAATTTTCTATTTTTCAGAAACACTTTTCTTCCCATTGCCATTCTTCATTATACATCATCTGTACTGAGACCATCGTTTGTTATTTTACTGCCCAAGTAACAAAATTCATCTACCGCCTTTATTGTTCAGTTACCTAATCTAGCGTCGCCTGATTTTCTTAGACTGGATTCCATTACCCTTGTTTTGCTACTGTTGATGTTCATCTTTGGAATCTAGCAATATGAATGTAGACCTGTTGTGCCTTACATTCAAAAAAATAATATCGACAACCATTGACAGATTTATACCAAACAAATCAACAAAAGATGGGTCTGCCCCGTCGTGGTATACAAAAAAATCAAAGAAAAAAGCATGCCAAATTTAAACTGACACAAAATCCCCAAAACTGACAGTATTTTACAGAAACTCGAAATTTAGCTCGATTTTTAGTGCGAGAAGCTTATAATAGTTACCACAACGAAACCCTGTTACGTAATTTGACAGAGAATCCTAAGAAATTTTGGTATGTAAAGTATACTAGTGGAAAAACACAATAATACCTTCACTACGCGATAACAGTGGTGATGCTACTGACGACAGTTCTGCTAAAGCAGAATTGCTCAACACAGCTTTCCGAAATTCCTTCACTAAAGAAGACGAAGTAAATACTCCAGAATTCCTATCAATAACAGGGGCAGCATGCATAATTTAGAAGTAGATGTGCCTACAGTATTAAAACAACTTCAATTACATGAATAAAGTAAGTCTCCCGGTCCCGACCGTATACCTATTAGGATCCTTTCAGAGTATGCTGATGCGATAGCTCCATACCTAGTTATCACATACAACCGTTCACTCAGTGAATAATCCATACCCAAAGACTGCAAAATTGTACAGATCACTGCCATATTCAAGAAAGACAATAGAGGTGATCCGCAAAATTACAGGCCCATATCATTGATGTCGGTTTGCTGCAGGATTTTAGAATTCCTCAAATATTATGAACTACCTCAAAGAGAACGACCTGTTAACCCATAGTCAACATGGATTCGGAAAGAATCGTTCTGTGAAACACAATATGTGATGAGCACTATCGACAAGGGATGCCAAATAGTTCCGTGTTTCTAGATTACAGAAAGGTCTTGACACTGTACCTCACAAGCGTATTCTAATCAAATTGCGTGCTTATAGAACTTTGGCATAGTTGTGCGACGGGATTCGTGATTTTCTGTCAGAGAGGATGCAGAACGTTGCAATTGACGGAAAGTCATAAAGTAGAACAGAAGTGACATCTGGTGGTCCCCCAGGTGTTATAGGGACCCTAATATACCTTATTTTCATAAACGATTTAGGAGATAGTCCGAGTAGTTCTCTTAGACTGTTCGCGAATGATGCTGTCATTTATCGGTTGGTAAAGTCTCCAGAAGATCAAAAGCAACTGCAAAATGATTTAGATAAGAGTGATGCAAAAACTGGAATTGGCCCTTAATAATGGTAAGTGTGATGTCGTCCATATCACCACTAAAAACAAAATCCGTTAAACTTCTTTTTTTTTCATTTTTTTCCTTCTGGTAGATGTATGCATCGTGGTCGTTGGTTCAGTTTGTTCTTGGTTGTTCGCTGAATATTCGGCTCAGCTTTTTTTATTACTGAGTGCATTTAGACCCCTGACCGGGCGCGCTGAGCCACGGCGCCCGGGCCGCTAGGCTACTCCCGCGTTGCTCTTTGACAGTTCTCAGAAAAAACACGTGAAGACTTTTATGTCTCTTTATCTCTAAAATTCATTCATTCGACAATTTGCAAATTTTAGGACCAACAACGAAACAAGGATTATATATGAGGTGCCTATTTCTGCCGTACTTTCTGACAGCCTCTTAGAAGAATTTTTTTAGCTGCTGGCTTCTAAGCCAAGTGTGATGTCTGTTCTTTCACACATATCCGGAAGAACAGACACTAACACGAAGATGGCGTCAGAGCTAATTTCTTCACCGCAGGTGCGGAAATTTCTTTCTACGTCATGCGGGAATCTGGTTGCCGATTAAACAGGATAATTGACGATACGGATGTACTTCTGTAGCGTGCGACTTGCAAGAACCGGCACCGATGTGAGGCGTGCTCCGGACAGCCAAGAGGTCAAGGCAAACGCTGACACAAAGCGGAAATTACGGGTTTGAATCCCTGTCCGACAAAAGTTTCCACTCGCCGCCAATGAATTATTTACTTTCACTACAGCAGCCTAAGACAACCATTTCTCTATTTTCACTACTCCTTCTCCCCCCTTATAATTGTAAGGGTACATGATATGTTGAGAAGAATCTGTACTCTTACAATAAGCAGTGGCTGTTGGAGACACCGTATAGAAGCTTAAAGAACAGAGATGTGTTTAAAGTTTATGTCGATATTCTGAGTGTGTCTAATGAAAATAAATTGTGGTTTTAAGCCGTGTAATCTGTTTGCGGATTGTACAATTCAACCAGTGACAATCATTATAGAAGGACAGTTACGTGCACAATAAGTCACTAACTTATACATTAATTAAAGATACAATTATCTGCAAGGAAAGTAAACTTATAAATTTAATAGAAGTAAGCGAAAGTGTATAAATTTTCTGATTTCATTCAGACTGACGTTATTAGAAAAAAAAATTCAAATGTTTGTTAAGCTTATGGGACTTAACTACGGGGTCATCAGTCCCTAAACTTACAAACTACTTATGAACTACTTACGAACTAGGACGGCACTAATATCCATGCCCGAGGGGGGATTCGAACCCCCGACCGTAGTGACCGTGCTGACCGTGACTGGAGCGCCTCAGTCGCCTCGGACACCGCGGTCGGCTGACGTTATTAGATTCTACGGACTGCTCTTTAATGAGTTGCTGTAGCCAAACTCGTTTTACACAATAACAGACTAAGTGTTAAAATCATTTCACACTTCTCTTCTATAGTGTTCTAATAAAAAAATTCAACTAGTCGCCTTCCATTGTTTTTCTTCTTTATTTATTTACATCCCAACATTTACAGCTGCCTGGTAGTTTAGATGGTACAGTACCATCTGATGATGATCTGCGAGGCAGTACGAAATCGGAAAAGGGATACTATTGTTTGATCTTCTGTCCAAAGGCTCGTTTGATGCAGCTCTCCATGATGCCCAATCCTGTGCAAGCCTCTTCGTCTCTGAATAATAAAGGGAACCTACATCCGTTTACACCTGCTTGCTGCATTTATTTCTCGTTCTCCCTCTGCGAGTTCTAACCCACACATTTGCCTCCAATGCTAAATGGACGATGCCTTGATGTCTCAGAATGTTTCCCACCAATCAACCCCTTCTTTTAGTCAAGACATGTCACAAATCCCTATTCCCTCCAATTCTGTTCAGAAGATCCTCAGCAGTTACACGATGATCCCATCTAATCTTAGCATTTGTCTTTAACAACACATTTCAAGTACTTCTATCACCTTTCTGTCTGAACTCCTTATCGTCCACGTTCCACTCCCATACAATGCTGCGTTACAGACAATTGCTTTCAGAAAGGACTTTATAACATTTTAAATTAATTTTTGACGTCAAAAAATTTGGTTTCTTCAGAAACGCTTTTCTTCTCATAGCCAATCTGCATTATATATATTCTTTACGTCGGTCATCAGAAGTTATTTTGCTACCCAAATGATAAAACTCATCTACTACTTTTATTATCCCATTACCTAGTATAATTCCTTAAAAAGCGCCTGATTTTCTTAGACTACATTCCATTACCCTTGTTTTGCTCCTCTGAATGATCATCTTATGACCTTCTTTCAAGACACTGTCCATTCCCTTCAACTGCTCTTCCAGGCCCTCTGCTGTCTCGGTCAGAATTACAGCGTCATCGGTGAACAGCAAAGTTTTCATTTCTTCACCCTGAATTTTTTAAATTCCTTCTCCAAATTTCTCCTTTCATTCTTTCACAGCTTTCTCAGCGTACAGATTAAATGACACTGAGGAAAGGCTACATTCCCGACCACCAAGTTCCTCTATTGCCCTTCGATTCTGGTGTCTGGTTTTTACACAAATTGTATACACCTTTTCGTTCCCTATATTCCTCTCAGCATGGTCAAAAGCTTTCTCCAAACCTACAAAAGCTAAAAAACCTAGGTATGCCTTCCCTTAACCTAAAGTAAGTCGTAATGTCAGTATTGGCTCATGTATTCTTACATATATCTAAACTTATCTTACCCGAGATTGGATCCTATCGGTTTTTTCATTCATCTACAAATAATTCGAGTTAGTATTTTGCAATCATGACTTATTAAACTGGTGGTTCTGTAATTTTTATACTTGTCTGCACTTGCTTTGCTTGGCGTTGGTATTATTATATTCCTCTTGAAGTCTGAGGGTATTTGTCCTATCTCATTCATTTTGCGGTAATGAGCTATCTTTACATGTTATACATAGTGTGTCCATGTGTATGTACTGCGTTATTCCGATATTCATTAAATTTTGCACAATATACCTTCAAAACAATAGGAACATCATTGTTTACATAATATTTAACTTGCTGGTTGGCTGAGGGTATCTTCTACACCTTTTCACCGATCAAAATGTACAAGGGAACTGTCCAATAAGACATGTCGAAACATACCCTGAAATTTTTATAGAGGAAGAAGACAAATACGTAGCACAGCAGGCAGTGGTAGAAAAGTACACTCCTGTGCTGTAGGAAATACGCATGCGCTAGTAGAGAAGACATATACAGCCGAGGTCGGCGGTACCTTTGTAAACAGGTAACATTACACAATCCCATCGTAATTTGTAAAGGACATTCAGGTTATCATTCGTTGATAGTGTTCCTCACACTACAATGCATAATTCTATTCTCTCGATTAGCCACTCAACTAACATCTACTAAAAATTATAAGTTGCTTTTTGCAGTATTGGTAGGTATTGACACTAAAGATAAATCTGAATTAATATTTATAGTAATTTCGTAAGGCATGCCTGCTAATAGGATCTTTTTACTCCTTATTTCAGTTTCACAGTAATGTGTAACCCAATTAACGTTCTCAATTTAGCAAAGATGATATATGAAGAACGTGATTTCCAACAAAAATCACATACTTCTTCTGAGGGTCTACATACGTGAATGATTTCTTTGACATTCATTCGAATGATACCAACATTTCGTTTTAAATTGTGGAAACGTTAGAAGAAATATGAAACAATTGTGAGGATTCCATGAATTGTGGTTCGGACGACGTCAGTTGTGCCAGTAACAGTTCTGAAGAAGAATACCTCCCAAGCTTTCAGCGACAAAGAGAAGCAATGAAATATTGGTGAAACGAAGGAGGGAAAAAACTCTTGAAGTTAAGCAGTGTGCAAAGGTGTTTTCGTTTCGTAAAATCTGAACGCGAACTTTATACATGGAAGATAGAATTACATGAAGTAATAAATATGCGACAAAAGTAAGCTCGAAAACATCTAATAGAAGAACAGTTCGAAAGATTTAGAACTGCTCATGAGAGGCAAATACATCATTACCGATGAAGATCTACGAGACTGGGCCCTCCGAATTGCATGTGACATGATCATTGCTGATTTCCAGGCTTCGTCGACGGAACTACATAGATTCAAGAAATCGTATGGAATAGCAAGTCGCAAAATTTCGAAGTTTACGTCCCGTAAACTTTTAGACCAGTTGCCAGTAATAGATGATGCTATATAGCTATTCATAGCTGACATATAGACGAAACTTGCTGTTATGCACGCAGCTGCTGTTTGTAACGCTGATCAGTCATGTTTCGTGAAAGAACTGTTGCAAGCAGCATTTTATCATTTCTGGGTGAATAAAAGACGCAGTCCATTGCCCAATCATTGAATGCAATGACACATTCCTATACGATAATGCAAGTGATACGTATTAGTGGTTTACTGTTTCCACAGATCTACATCTGTCTTTAAGAACTTCAAGGCAAATGAGGACCAAAACTAATTTAAGGGACTGACGACCCCGTAGTTAAGTCCCATAAGCTTAACAAACATTTGAACAACTAATTTAAAAAAATGACTGTTTAGTTGCAAAAATCTTGTAATCGACGTATCAAAATCTGGAAAAATGCGAAAGAATAATTTTCAAGATATCTTTCGAAACGTATTCCTACCAGCTGCAGAAACTAATTTATTGCTTTTGTTGGATTCATGGTCTGGACATAACGACTCGTCTGCTTTTGTGGAGTAGGACGAAAAATCTGTAGATGTAATGTGGATTCCGCCTGGAACTACTAGTGTGATTAAAGCTCTCGATAAAGAACGTTTTCGACTGTGGAAAGCATTTTTCATGAAATTATCAAACATATTTTCCGATATCTCTCTCTCACTTCAAGTTTATCAGTCGAAAAGTTTTCTTAAGCTCCAGTCATCTGTGCAGTACCAATTTAATTCGACACGTTTTAGGAATTAGATCTAGTGTGCCTGTTATGCAGCGCAATATCCACAACAAAAGCAGGGTCCATTTCTGACTCCATTCCAGTCCTGTCTAAATAAAACTAGTGCCCGAATGCATCAATTATTCCTTTGTCTGGTGTGTCTGCTGCAAGCAAAATGTTTTTGTCATTCAATACACGCTTCGCATTTTTCAAGTCACATTTCATTTAAACAAATTACGAGTCCCCATTGGCGGAAGTCGTTGTTCGCTTCCATTCACTCCTTTGTAACCTAGGGTTTAAGTGCTTAAAATTGGTGTCCGTGAACTCTGGATAATCCCGCTAGGCGGACAAGGCTGTACAAACCGCTGTTATAAGCTGTTCTTCACGCGGCGAAAATGCATAACTTCAACATTTTAAAATAAATACTTGCAATGCCTCTTAGCAGCTAAAATTTTGGCAGTGCATTTCTTTCGTTGTCTTCTTCCTGTGCAAAAAATTCCAGGATACGTTTCGACATCTCTTATTGGACCGTTCCTTTGTTAGACAGAGGTATTATATTAGACGATGGACTGAAGAGGCGAAGGAGGAGGTACAGCCGGCTGCGGTGGCCGAGGGGACTGAGGCGCTCCAGTCACGGTCTGCACGGCCACTACGGTAGGGGGTTCGAATCCCCCCTCGGGCATGGATATTTGTGCCGTCCTAGTTCGTAAGTAGTTCATAAGTAGACTGTAAGTTTAGGGACTGATGACCCCGTAGTTAAGTCCCATACACTATACAAACTTTTGAACTTTTTTTGATGAGGTAGAAAGGTAAAGAGGGGATGGAGATAACAGACAGGAGATGAGCTGCGATAGCGAGAGGAGGAGGGGACAGTGTAGAGGAGAAGATGGACTGAGAGAGAAGGGAAGAGGAGAGATATTAACACCAGAATAAATAAATATGCGGGCAACGCTGTGTTTTCATCTAGTAAATAAATAAAGTAGAATAACGATAAAAGGGGATTAGTTGCAGGTTTTTGCTGGAAAACTATATTCAAAGTCGCACGTTCCATATGGATAGTGGATACCAGTTTTAGTTCTCTTCTGTGCTGGACAGATGCTTGATTGGCTTTCTCATTACAAAACCGCCTGTAAATCGAAACTGTACAAAGTCCATCTCTTATCCCAGCTGCGTCCTTCGCTCGTGGAGCTGGTATCGACACGACAGCGAAAGTTCTCGTTGCAGTGGCCACCCGCGTTATCAGTTTAGGAAGGCTGTTTCACTGCAGATTAGGGACTGGACTTTTGGGCTTTGCTTTTTGACTGGTTTGAGCAGTGGTTTGTACACTGAACGCGTCAGCCCCGCGCGTGCACGGGTTGCTGTAACTGTCACCACACCCTCGACCGTAAAAGCCCGAGAATGTGCTCCCGTTGTGTTAATGGAACTTGACCACCTAGTGCGAGAGTGACTCAGAGACAGCTGGGTCTAGTGTGTACAGTTAACGATCGGAGCGATAGGAGGCGCATTCCGAAGGTTCCCCGCTGTATTTGCCTGGTAACTGTAACGGCGATATTGCCGCAACGGCGTTACTAGGTCACAGTAGCCGCTACCCTATCGGAATCCTCACCCTTACTTTCTGTATGTCTTTTATACGTAGCAGTTACATGACACATTTTCCACATTCATCTCTTTATAAGAACGGCAACCCACATCAGTTTCAACCTGCTTACTGTATTCGTCTCTTGGTCCCCCTCTGCGATTTTACCTCAACGCCTCTCTCCATCACTAAATTGACGATACCTTGATGCCTCAGAATGTGACCTATCACACGATCCTTATCTTATTCGAGATGTTTCACAAACTTCCTCTCCTACCAATTTTGTTCACTGTCTCCTCATTAGTTGCGCGATCTGCCCACCTAATATTCAGCCATCGTCTGTTGCATTTCAATACCTTCAATCCTCTGGAGAGGAAATTAAAGACCAGGGAGGAGGGATATAAATATTACGGTTTGCTGACGACATAGTAATTCTGTCAGCCACGGTGGAGTAGCCGAGCGGTCTAAAGCACATCGCTGCGGAGCGCGCGGTTGCTCGCCTTGGAGGTTCGAGTCCTCCTTGGGGCATGGGTGTGTGTGTTGTCCTTAGGCTAGTTTACCTAGGTTTAAGTAGTTTGTAAGCTACGGACTGATGACCACGCAGTTTGGTCCGATAGATTTACAGACATTTGAACATAATTCTGTCAGAGACAGCAAAAGACTTGGAAGAACAATTAAATGGAATGGACGGTGTCTTGAAAGGAAGATGTAAGATGAATATTAACAAGACTAAAACGAGGGTAATGGAATGTAGTGTCAGAAAATCAGGCAATAAAAGTAGTAGAAGAGTATTGTTATTTAGGTAGCAAGATAACTTTTGATGGCCGAAGTAAAGAAGATATAAAATTCAGGATGGCTATAGGAAGAAAAGTGTTTTTGAAGAAGCGAAATTTGTTGACATCCAATATTAGTTTAGGACAGTACACGCTTTATAAGACCAGCACAAGGGGAAAACAAGCCAGTATTCCCTGTGGAAGGCTCCTGCAACGGATCCGAAACGTTGGAAAGATTTTATTATCATGACTCGGCAAATAGCTCAGAAGAATTTTAAGTTAATCTAACCTAAGGACAAAAGGGGAGGATTCGAACAGCCGTCTCAGGAGGTCACGCGATCGGCAACGTGGCGCTCCAGATCGCTCGGCTACTCCCGCGCGGCTAAACGATAAGCAGACTCCTGTTAAGTGTATTGGTCCCCGTCAATATAGCGGCCGAGCTTACATAGCTTGCGGCAAGGAGCGTTGTAGCTCGTATGTTAGCCACTGCCACTCTGCGAAATTTAAGTTCCTTGGACGTGGACGTGTGAAGCACAATCGGCGCCATCTTTAACAACTGACAGCAGCGCTGTCCAACGGAGCTACCGACAGATAAAGCCGGCCGACCCGAGTGAAGTCCAACGCAGGGATTGGATAATAAGTTGACTTTTCGCTAAAACTAGTGGCAAAGACTTTTTAATTTTCTTTCGTATATCAAGCAACAGATTCATTCCAACAACGACATTAATTTCTTTTTAATAGGAACCCTTTGGACATATTAATCAGACGATTTGTTGCCACTCTTCTACAATGTGTCCTATACCACATTTCTGACTACATAACCGAATGCTCCCACTAATCTATTGACGTTTCCTGGCATCGTAAATGGATCTTCAAGTGGCGTAGACCATCTACGGTAGGGAGACCAGACGTCCCGTATTTTACGGGTAAAAGGTAAAGCAGTCAACAATCAGAAGATTGGTTGCTGTTGCTTTCCTCCGACCTTGGAACTGACTTACCCAGCCAGTTATAGGGGGACTTACAGTTTAACGTGGGTTCCGAACCACGGTGCTACTCGGTATTTTTCACGTGAGCAATACTGTCAGAGGTGAAAGAAGGGCAAAGTGACAAATATCCTAGGACCTGGTGGGGATCAAACCCGCGACCTCCTTTATTTTGCCCAAGTGTCCCATTGTCCCGACAAAATAAATACGGGACGTATATTGTCCCGTATTTTACTAACTGTCCCCTATATTTTGAATTAACATATTTAAATTAATGTTAGCTTAACCAAATGGAGAACAAATGTAACCATAATCAAGCAAAGAAGTAATTTGGCTTCAACTTAAAGGGTAAGACTCACGATTTTTGACGTAATTCTTTCGTATATTTGCAATACTTTTACCTCTGTGGGCGATCTTCTTCTTTTCTTATATTCTTAATGCTAAATAGCATTAGGTGACCAAAATCGCTACAAATTCAGTGATTAATGAATTCATTGCACTACGACAGCGTGCTGAAATAATCTGATTTCTTAGAAATTTCAAGTTCATTTCACGAGACGTTTACGAATTAAGTCGCGAAATGAGCTTACCTATTTAATATGCTGAATGCATTTAACTAGTCTCAGCTCAAATATGGAAGTGTGCCCGGTAAAGATTTAAAATTTTACCGGAGTTTGATTAAAATATGTTACAAAAAACATGTGAAGATCAGCGTATTGAGAAAGTGGACCACCTTTAAAACATTCGTGAAGAAAAAATTTATTTACTGAGATCTGTGTAGCGAGTTAATAAAAACTGGTCTCTTATTTTCTACTTATTTGCATCTGAAGATATCTGGAGTAAATGATGATGTGGACACAGTGTTCTCCAATACAAATATTTTATTGACTGGGAAACAACATATTTTATGTCCAAATTGTGAAGGAAGAATATTCACAATACTTCATGTAGTGATTATTATATGACAATACTGACCTCCGGAACAACACATATTCTTCTGCAAAATATAATTCACAGAAAAATACGTGAATTGCGTAAGTAATCATAACGGCTTTTTTGCTTGACTGCATGTGAGAAATATAAAAGAAAAAGTATTTCTTTAATTAGTAGGCTAATGCAATTTATTTGGCTTTTAGTTGTGCGAGTAATTCTGTTCAAAATGTTTAGATGTATGTAAATCTATTAGACCAAAGTGCTATGGTCACCACTCACCAGCCCCTAGACTTTGAAACTACGTAAACTAACTCACACTAAAGATAACACACATCCATGGCCGAGGAAGGACTCTAACCTCTGAAAGCGAGCAACCGTGCGCTCCGCAGCAAGGCGGCTTAGAACACTCGGCCACTCCACCGCGGCGAGTGCCTATTTTGGTTAATTTTTGTATTAGCATACGATTTTGTATATCTTGGTTACTAAGATTACCTTAAAAGTAGTTTTTCCCGTCCCAAAAACCCACAATTACGATGCTTGTCCCGTTGCTTTTACGTTCTTTAACCAATTAAATACTTTTTCTGTTATGGGAATAGTTTTCTAAACTATGCGATTTCGAGAAAATGTAAATACGAGAACAAACGAATACGACACTTTAGCCTGGGGAGCAGAGGAAGGGGGGGGGGGGAGAAACAAATGTTCAAATGTCTGTAAATCTACCGGACCAAACTGCGTGGTCATCAGTCCGTAGCTTACAAACTACTTAAACCTAGGTAAACTAACCTAAGGACAACACACACACCCATGCCCCAGGGAGGACTCGAACCAAGTCTTGTAGAAGTCATGAAATACTCCTGTCAGAGGATGAAGCAAAATAAGTGGATCTCTCTTCTTCTCCAATGAGATTGGAACAGATTCGTTGTACCGTTTTTGAATTTCGCTAATTCGTAGATTTGTTTTGCGTCGTCAAAGCAAACTGATTTGCTTTAAAGTGCTCTCAATTAGACTGTCACTATAAAATATCTGACCTCCTTCATGACAATACTTCAACTATTGTATCTGTTGTCACTTGAACGGCTGCCCATCAACGTTTCGAGACAACTTTTTAACAGTAATGCAAAATCAAAAAAGTCATCTGGAAAAAGGGATAATGTTGACTTACATCGTTCATACAAGTCTAGTGATCGGCAACCATTATTTTATATTGGGAACAAATTGACTTAAATCTTATATACCAAACATGAATGCTAAATTTCTGAGCTGAATCTTATTTAGCCAATTCATTTGCTGAAAAACCAAATGAAATGGACGTAAATCCTATATACCACTGTTTTTCAACCTTGTTGTGGGTCGTGACTTCGAGGGCAGTCGCTGGGCGTCGTTCAGGGGGTCGCCATCACGGGAGGATGTGGCTCCATCATTTAGGATTAATTGAATACTAGGGTTTTGTTCAAATGTTTGTAAATCTATCGGCCCAAACTGCGTAGTCATCAGTCCGTAGCTTACAAACTACTTAAACCTAGGTAAACTAACCTAAGGACAACACACACACCCATGCCCCAGGGAGGACTCGAACCTCCACGGCGAGCAACCGGGCGGTCCGCATCGAGGCACTTTAGACCACTCGGCTACACCGCGGCAAGAGAGAAACACTAGTATTCATGTATTTATATATTATTTATTATATGCAATATTATGTATATATTATTATGTATTTATATATTATTTTATGTATTTGTATATGCATTAATGCTGCAGGTAAAGCCAACACTTAGTGTCACACGCTTCGGTACCCATACGTGCCCCATATTTTTATTTTGGAAATCTGGTCACCCTAATCTACGGGAGACAAACAGCTTTGGTCTTGAAGGTTGTTGTCCTGATGACTAAGCGCAGTGTTATAATAACGTCGCGAAGTTCTAAATCATAGCACTCGACGGCTGACGCAAGCCTAGGTGTTCAAAAAACGAGTTGGCCTGTCATTGCATTGTTTTCTGCCAGTTTATTGGAGTTTTACGGTGACTCCTGAACGTCGTAACTATAACGCCAGAAACGAGGTGGCGCCATAGGATCCATAATGGCAAAAGTCTGTTATCACAAGCTGTGAGAACGGGGCGTTTACAGCTAGGGAACAAGAGAAGTCGTAACTCTTCGCTGAATGCCGCGATGGGACAAGTCCATAAGCGCCCCAGAACGCATTCTATCAGACGGCAAGTGCTTTAAGATCCGTTGTTAGGCAAATGGAAGAGCTGGCTGAATTCCATCGAGATAATGTTAAAAGAATTTACATGTAGTTCTATATACTCGACATAATTGTTATCACCGAAGAATGTAAACAGAATAGCTTCCTTCGTTATAATAATTTATAAAAGACTAGCTGAAGATACGACATTTCCCGGGTATTAATTTATTCCATAATCTAGTTAGGCCATCTCCTCTTTCTGTTCCTCTTATTTTGAAGTCCAAGTGTGCAAAGTTTTATCAAGATCGGAATCAAAACGTAGACTTCCGTCGACGTTCATACGTAAAGTACCCACCGCCAAGCACCTTACTAAATTTTACGTAGACAGTGACCCTCCTCTGAAAATTTTAATCAATATGGTAATAAAACTGTACATTTTGTCGATGTCCGTAATACTGTGCGCCTTTATATCAATACGATATTATATGCAGGCAGTAAGCTTCCTCTTGTTTTGAAGATCAAATGTGCAAACTTTCATCAACACAGGAAAAAAATTATAGAATTGTGTGCAATATAAAGACACGGGCACAGAGTGATTCACGACGATATGCAAGTAAAACTAAAGAAAAAGGTCATATAAATATAGGGACGCAAATGTTTAGTTACGGAGTTATGGCTAATAACAGATTTTGCCTGAAATTTAGAAGCATTGCTTACCTGAAGCCATCGCAAAACTGTACCAGGTTACAGTAAAGCACGATTTCCATTTATTTTGTTGTTATTGATCTGGCGAATCTAATATAACATGTCCTAGATATGCAGCTGAAATAGTTTTACAATAGATCCAGAGAAGGAAAGAAATAATTTGGGAAAATTTGTAATTTATTAACTACTTGGCTCTTTTGTTATTATTATTTATTTTATTTTATTTTATTATTATTATTATTTTTTATTGCACACAATTGCACAATGTTTTCAACAGAAGTTGTAGAAAATTGAACTAAAACTATATGAATGTGTCATAAATATGAAAGGCACCCTTATTTCCCACACGCATGAACCACAGACATTGCCGAGATGGGGTGCCTTCGTGCCTCAACAATACAGATACCCGTACCGCAGGCATCTGTGGAGCGGCCAGACGAACGTGTGGTTCCTGAAGAGAGGCAGCAGCCTTTTCAGTAGTTGCAGGGGCAACAGTCTGGATGATTAACTGAACCGGCCTTGTAACGTCAGGTAATATGGCTTTGGCATACAGTTACATGCACTTCTACTGTATGAATAGTTGATGATGGCATCCTCTTGGGTAAAACAGATAAAATTGTCCCCATTCAGATCTCTGTGCGGGAAATACTCACGAGGATGTCGCCATCAGGAAAGACAACACTGGCATTCTTCGGATCGGAGCGTGGAATGTTAGATCCCTTAATCGGGTAGAGAGGTTAGAACATCTAAAAAGGAAAATGGATAGGTTAGATTTAGTGGGGATTAGTGAAGTTCGGTGGAAAGAGGAACAGGAATTCTGGTAAGGCTAGTACAGGGTCATAAACAGAAAATCAGTTGGGGGTATTACAGGAGTAGGTCTAATAATAAATAAGAAAATATGAATGCGGGTTAACTACTACGAGCAGCGCAGTAATCGCATTGTCGTAGCCAGGATAGATACAAAGCCAACAGTGACCGCATCAGTACAAGTTTATATACCCACTAGCTGTGTTGATGATGAGGAGATCGTAGAAATGTATGAGGAGATAAAATAAATTACTCAGATCGTTAAAGGAGAAGAAAATTTAATTGTGATGGGGGACTAGAATTCTGTAGTAGGAAAAGGAAGGGAAGGAAAAATAGTTGGTGAATATGGACTTGACAAAAGAAATGAAAGAGGAAACCGCCTGGTAGAATTTTGCACGGAACATAATTTAATTATAACAAACACCTGGTTTAAGAATCACGAAAAAAGTTTGCATATGTGGAAGAAACCGGGAGATACCGGAAGGTACCAGATAGGTTATATAATGATTAGACATAGATTTAGGAACCAGGTTTTAAACTGTAAGACATACCCAGGGGCAGATGTAGCCACTGACCAAATCTTGTTGGTTAAAGACGGTGAGCTGAAACTGAAGAAACTGCAAATAGACACGAGTAGAAGGAGATGGGACTTGGATAAATTGAAGGAACATGAAGTCCTTGAGAATTTCAGAGGGAGATTTAGACAACAACTGACAGAAACGGGGGGAAAATAAAACAGTAGAAGCGGAATGGGCAGCTTTAAGAGATGAAATAGTCAAGGCAGCAGAGGATCAAATAGGTAGAAAGGCAAGACCTACAAAAAATCCTTGGATATCACACGAAATACTAAATTTAATTAATGAAAGGAGAAGATATAAAAATGCAGTAAATGAAACAGGTAAAATGAAGTTCAGACAACTAAGAAATGAGACTTACAGGAAGTGCGAAATGGCAAAGCTGGAGTGTCTAGAAGGCAAATTCAGATCCGTTGGAGAATGTATAACTAGGGGAAAAATAGATACCGCCTACAGGAAAAGAAAAGAGACATTTGGAGACAATAAAAGTAGCAATATGATTATCAAGAACTCGGAGGGAAAACCATTTCTCACTAAAGAAGGAAAAGTTGAAAGGTGGAAAGAGAATATAGAGGGGCTCTACAAAGGAAATAAACTTAAAGACAATATTGTAGGAAGGGAAGAGGAAATAGATGAAGAGTAAATAGCAGATACTATAGTGAGAGAAGAACTTGACGGAGCACTGAAAGACCTAAGTCGGAACGAGCACCCTGGAGTAATGACATTCCCTCACAGCTACTGAAATCTCTGGGAGAACCAACCATGATAAAACTATTTCACCTAGTAAGATGTATGAGACAGGCGAAATACCCTCAGACTTTAAGAAAAGTACTATAATCCCTATTCCAACAACGCAGGGCAGACAGGTGTGAAAATTACAGAACCGTCAGTTTAATAACTCACTATTTGCAGAAGAATGGGAAAGTTAACACAGGCTGACCACGGGGAAGATAATTTCGGATTCAGGAGAACTGTAGAATCACTGCAGGCACACGACTTATCTTAGAGGACAGATTAATGAAAGACAAACCTACATTTTTTAGCTTTTGTAGATTTTGAGAAAGCCTTTGACAATGTTGATAGGAAAATACTCTTTCAAATTCTGAAGTCAGCAGGGATAAAATACGTCAAACAATGACTTCCCTTTATATAATATCTTATTCCCCGGTGGCAGGTTTGTGATGATCTCATTATTTATGACATCATATCTCGTGAATTATGTGTCGCAGGCTGTTGTAATCTACGGCAATTTTTACCTCGCGGTCACCGATACGTGCACCAAATTCGGTTGAAATCAGTCCAGTGCTTGAGTAGATGTGCAACACTGTCACCGGTGCAGCAATTTTTTGCGCATTTCATTGCTTGTGACGTCATATCTCCTGTGCTAAATTGTGTGGTATAGTGATATAATTATGCGTATAAACTTCTACATCACATCTACATGTACATGGGATACACTGCAAAGCACATTTAAGTGCCTGGCAGAGGGCTCATCGTACCACCTTTATACTATTAATCTTCTGTACCATTCTCGAATAGCGCGCGGGAAGAAAGAAAACCTGAATCTCTCCGTTCGAGCTCTGATTTCTCATATTTTATTCTCATGATCTTTTCTACATATGTAAGTGGCAGTCAACAATATATTTTCGCATTCGGAGGAGAATGGTAGCGATTGGAGTTTCGTAAGTAGTCTACGCCGCAGCGATAAGCGCTGTTGTTGAAATGATTCCTCCGTCAAACCCACCTGATAAGGATCCCACACTGGACAGCAATATTCCAAAAAAGGACGAACAAGCGTAGTGTATGCAGTTTTTTATTAGTTCTTTTGCATCTTTACAAAAGGGTTCAGCCAATAAAACGCAGTCTCTGGTTCGCCTTTCCCACGACATTATCTACGTGTTCTTTCCACTTTAATTCTGAAGTAATAGTAATTCCTAGGTATTTAGTGGAGTTTACGGACTTCACATTTGATTGATTTACCTTGTAAACAAAGTTTAACGGATTTCTTTTCGTACTCATGTGAAAGACTTCAAACTTCTCATTATTTAGAGCCACTTGCCAATTTTTACACCACAGTGATATCTTATTTAGATCGTTCTGCAGTTGGTTTTGATATTCAGATAATTTTCACGGCGTCATCTGCAAACAACCTAAGAGAGCTGCTTAGTTTTTCTCCCAAATAGTTTATGTAAATAAGGAACAGCAGAGGACCACTAACATTACCCTGTGGAACGCCCGATATCACCTCTGTTTTAGTCGATGCCTTACCATCGATGACTACAAAGTATGTCCTCTCTGACTGGAAATCCTCTATCTAGTCGCAAATTCGGGGCGATATACAATAACCACGCAATTTGATTAAAATCCGTTTATGAGGTACGGTGTCAAATGCCTTCTGGAAATCAAAAAATACGGAATCAATTTGAGATCTCTTGTCGACAGCACTCATCACTTCGTGTGAGTAAAGAGCTAGTTGTATTTCACATGAACAATATTTTCTAAATCCGTGTTGACCTTGGGTCAAGAATCATTCTGTTCGAGATAATTCATAATATTTGAATGCAAGATATGTTCCAAAACCCTGTTGCAAACTGACGTCAATGAAACAGGCCTGTAGTTTAGTGGGTTACTCCTACTGCCTCTCTTGAATATAGGTATGAACTGTGCAACTTTCCAGTCGTTTGGTCAAATGTTCAAATGTCTGTAAATCTATCGGACCAAACTGCGTGGTCATCAGTCCGTAGCTTACAAACTACTTAAACCTAAGTAAACTAACCTACGGACAAACACACACACCCATGCCCCAGGGAGGACTCGAACCTCCATGGCGAGCAACCGCGCGCTCCGCAGTGAGGCGCTTTAGACCGCTCGGCTACTCCACCGCGGCAGTCGTTTGGTGCAGATCCTTCTTTGAGCGAGCGGTTATATATATGGCTTCAGCATAATCGAATAGAAATCTAATGGGTATACAGTCCGGACCAGAAGACTTTTTCTTGTTAAGTGATTTTAGTTGCTTCTATACTGCGAGGATATCTATATCAACATTACACATTCTGGACTCTGTTTATAATTCGAAATCTGGAATATTGGTTTCGTCTTCTTTGGTCAATGAGTTTCGAAAAGCTGTGTTTAGTAAATCTGCTTTAGAACTGCTATTGTCGGCAGGATTACTATCACGTAGTGAGGATATTGTTCGTGTTTTGTCTCTATTATATCCATATCTATAAATGTGAATGTCTGTTCGGTGTACGTTTATCATGTCTGAACCACAAGACATAATGAGCTAAAAAATTGTACAATTACTAAAGCCTACCCGGGGAAGGCTTTAGGCATTGTTTAATGGCGATCTCATAGGTATTTGGCTATATATATTAATGTGAATGTCTGTTCGGTGTACGCTTATCACGTCCGAACGACAAGACGCAGAGACTTAAATATTTGTAGAGTTACTAATTTATACCTGAGGAAGGTTTTAAGCACGGTTTTATAGCGATCTGATAGATATTTAGTAATTTGAAGAATATAACACGAAATGCGGAACAATAATGATTATTTGAAAATTATATTTACTCTTTGAAAATGGTTTTATTGGTTGCATTGTTGCTTGAGGGTTGATAGTGATAAAAGGGTGGAGTATATTGGGATGGAAAGTTAGCGGTGTTTATAAAATTCTATGTGTGTGTGTTAATATTTCGCTCTGTAGCGAAAACTACAGGACGCAAACGAATGGTCTGTGTGTAATTGTTGTCCTAAGTCTCCCGTTGTACACCATAGCAGTTCCATGCCGATAGCTATAAGGGGGTGGAAGATATGGTGGTTGAAAGTCGTCAAATTATAAAAAAAAATCTAACTGAAGGCCAGCGATGACGTTTGCGACTCTATAGCAAGGAGGTTACATACAGTGAAACGTGATGCCACAGACCATATCTTTGGTCTATGCGTGCTACAATGTCTTCAGCTCTTACTCTGTAAGGATAAGCATACGAATAAGGAAATATAAGAATGAATAAATAAAGCAGTAAAAAAGAAATTTCTTTTAATACATCTCTTTTAAAAAAATCGATTTGACGGTTCGCACATTATATCAAGTGATCCATCTGTGATATTATTACAATCATTATTGTTGAATTTCGTGACTGGATTCTTCGAAACGAGTGTATTTTTACCTGTGATTTCTTATACATTCTCTGATAAATGTAACATGTTTTTAGAAAAAAAGAGATGGACAAAGAGAGAGTCAATAGGAAAAGTACTAACTCAAGGTTCGAATAAATAAATAAATACCCGGGCGACGCCGGCTTTTCAGCTAGTTTAACAGATAACCAAAATCTCTTAGTGTTTTCAGTCAAATTTCGAGAAAGTGTTTGATTGTGAAAAGTATAATAGCCATCTCGCATGGACGTCCTCGCTAAATTTCGAGCTTCTGAGTAGGGTCGCCAATATGGGGATTTTGTGTTCATTTAAATTTAGAATGCCTTTTCCGTTGCTTTTGCAACAGTGTCCTGACCTGTTTTGTGTACCAAGGGCGATCACCTCCTTCTTTTATTGAATTATTTGGTATACAACTGTCAATTCTTTGAATTGGAGTCACATCTGGTTTACACTTAAGTTTAGTGTTAGTGGAGTGAAGTGGAATCTGTCTTTCAAGAAGCAATTTATTGTTAAACGTTTAAGGGGCAGCCCTCATTCGCAAAGTACGAATATAATCGTAACCAGGTTTCAATGCACCTTCTTCAGACAAATATGAATATGTTAAAACTACATGTCAAGATCTAAAATAATACAAAAAATATCTGACTTAATGATACCTAAAAAGTAAATAATTGTAGCCAGGCGGAGCAGTCACTAGGGGTGCAATGCCTCCGCTGCTAACGTCAACAGATAACTTATTTATTGCCGGCCGCGGTGGCCGGGGGGGAACTGAGGCGCTCCAGTCAGGTCTGCACGGCCACTACGGTCGGGGGTTCGAATCCCCCCTCGGGCATGGATATTTGTGCCGCCTTAGTATAAGGTAGTAGATAAGTAGTTTGTAAGTTTAGGGACTAATGACCCCATAGTTAAGTCTCATAAGCTTAACAAACATTTTAACTTATTTATTGTATTTCTATCTGCTGTTCTGAACAAATATACTTTTCGTTTATTTTTGGTAACTTTGGGACTTTCGATATTCAATCTCGCTACGACAGTTCTGTATTCTCTAATACCTGTATCCGTTTTGATGCTCGTTATGAGCTCAGGATTATTTGTTGTTAAGAGATCAAGTGTGTGTTTTGACTTCCGTTTACAACTTTAGTTGGCTCATGAACTAATTGTTCGAAGTAATTCTCAGAGAATGCGTAAAGTACAACTTTGCACGATGTTTTATGCGTACCTCGTGATTTGAAAATATAATTTCGCCAACAGATCCAGGGTAAATTATGCGTACCTTCGAGAAAATGTAAACAATATGCTGACAATGTTTCATCGCAATCTGATGAATGGTACGTCAACAAATGAGGTACGTACAAACATTCAGAAAAAATCATCTTTATATATTAGGTAAGATAATTGTTTTTGGACAGGCAACCATTTCGAGAACGTGGCATACATATCATTCTATATTGTTCTGACGTAGTGACTATCGTATCGAAGAAGTGTTCTCTCCATTAAAGGAGATGATAGGTCTCGGAGGGATACACACCTTGAAGCTCACTTTTGTCCTTGTTTGCGTCCTAAAATATAAATAGGAAAACACAGTTCTCCCCGCAGCAAACATAATTTTTAACACATAAACACCCTTTTCACACCGTGTGCCGTAGTGTCTATTAGAAAACCCAAGTTACATACCCAGTTCAGGTATTTATTGTTCATTCGGGAGTTTGTCCAGTGGATGAAGAAGCGGAAGGAACTAAATACTGGCAATAAACTTACAAAGGAAACAAATTTTTTTTTAATTCAATGGAGGCTATCAACCATGATTGTGCACACTATTTCTTTCTATCAGGAAAAATCTAGACAGGTAGTTTAGAGTACGTAGGAAGTAGGATACAAACAGCCGTATGTTTAACAGAAACACTTATTCTTTCACTACCAGTTTCGGCATTCCATTATGCCATCTTCAGGTTCCTGTGTATTAAACAAACCTATTCAAGAGACTAAGGCAAACACATTAAAAACAAAAAAAGTATTGTATGATAACACACTGAAAATACAATAAATATATGAAAACGCTATTCAGTAACACACAAAGAATATGTAGGCCTACACACGTAGTCAACTTCAACATGATTTTTTTTTAAATTAATCTTATACTAGCGACATTTGGAATCCCTAAGGTGACAAAGGGAATTACAGTGTAGTAGTCGTTTATGGAGATTAAAACAATACCATGTTTGTTGGCAGAGACACATAAAAACTAAACAAGCTAGTCAAGTCCAAAATATGAATCGTATACTCTAAGGAGGGAGACATGCAACATATTTGTTAGGGGTCACTTAGAAAAATACATAACTAATATATCAGAAAATAAAAAGGTATAAAAACAAAAATATTTAAAAAGTCATATAAAACATCTCACTACAATATCACAACACGAAGACGAGTAAAGGTAATAAGTAAGGAAAACTGTAACATGCACATTATTACCAAGTGCATGGTACATATTCCGCCTGACAGATACATAGTAATGAACTACTTATAGAAACCATGCAATGTTCTAACATTAAGAGAACGAAGAACAAACAAACATATATCATAGAAACTAAGGAAAAAGTGCCACAAATGATCCTAAAATTCCACCAGTAATGATTGATTCAATAAGGTAATTTAGAATCCCGATTTGAGCAGTTTAGTCAACTGCATGGCTGAAATTATAACATTGCAGTCGGCAAGATGAGGTAGTAAAGAAAGACG
The DNA here is from genome assembly GCA_026315105.1 of Locusta migratoria. Classification (NCBI taxonomy): domain Eukaryota; kingdom Metazoa; phylum Arthropoda; class Insecta; order Orthoptera; family Acrididae; genus Locusta; species Locusta migratoria. Next base: position 187,972,816 of record CM048746.1, read on the forward strand.
ATTGCGTGGTTTGATGAATATGGGTGAAACTGCTATTGTTTCTACCTGTGAAGATTATGGTGTGACATGTTTCAAAATTTCATTCCTGCGTCATAAATTCCTCTGATTTCCTGTGTACTGTGTATTAAATTTCTGATTAAATGTGCCCTCTCTTTTATTACATAGAAGGTTACTGTTCCCATGCAAGTAACAAATGGCTTGTGTAGTCATTGTACAGAATTTCTAACTGTAGAAAGTGATTCAAGGGATAACATGTCATGCTACAGTTTAATTGCTGCACCAGATAGAGATGGTCTCTGTTATCTAAGTGAAGATGTGGTTTGTGAATCGTTTCTGTATGCTGTAATGAAAATGTTACTCAATCAGTTCAGAGTATAGCTTCTGCGCAGACACAATCAGCGAAGAGTTTTAAACATTTTAGCAGAGAGAGGCGTTTACCTAACATTTTACTGGGACACCCTTGACTTGTTCATTCAATAAGTGTGATCAAAGAAAGGATTTTGCACATTACTAGTAATATTGTACTAAATAATTTCTTTAAAAACGGGACTGATCAAGTGAAGTCAAAAACGATACCTGCAGCTAAAAGGAAGAGATAGGGAAATGTTTAGAAATAGGCGAAAAACGATCACCTTTAACAGAGGCAACATTTACTTAATGGAAAAAATCAGAAGTAAGAATTTGAATTTGTAAAAGAGGTACATAAATGACCGAAAATTTCTTGCAGTACCTGTGTTATATCATTTTCCGTATATTTTTGCTTCCTGTTTTGCGAAGAAAAAGCCATAAAATGTTTGTCTTAAAAATTTAAAACATTCATTATAAATAAACAATCCAGAAGTATATTTTTGAAGTGAAACGTAAGGAGACGATGCATATAGTTAGTGACCTCGATTTATGCAGTTTACATTATTTTTTATTTATTATTATTATTATTATTATTATTATTATTATCATCATTATTTTTTTTTCAATTGCTAATAGACAATGGTAAGTGCCTCGTTACGCAAGTTGAACGACACTGCAGTAATTTAACACTTCCGACATTTCACAGTCAGTTTGTGTAATCGTTCCTATAGAATTGTTCTGCAGGTAGACGGTGACGATGTCGCCTTTAGCGATGTCAGGCCAGTTCTATAGGTGGCGTTGAACTAAGCCTTCAAAGTCAATTAAAACTATCAGCATGGCTTTGAGATTTGATATGACCCGAATAGCTTTTTTATTGACTTGGATAACCTTTCCCAAACCACTATGTTGAACCTCAAAACCGATACGCCGCGGTGGAGTGGCCGGGTGGTTTAGGTCGGCCGCGGTTGCTCGCCGTCGGAGGTTCGAGTCGTCCCTGGGACATGGGTGTGTGTGTGTGTGTGTGTTGTCCTTAGTTTAACTTGGTTTAAGTAGTTTGTAAGCCTAATAACCAAAGCAATTAAGTCCCATAGATTTACAAACATTTGAACATTTCATAACTGTTACGATTCCCTAAAGGACAGCTTGTTCCCATGTGCATGATTCAAAAGCTCCTTTTAGACGATGGTCTACCTGGTTTGGACCCATGATCCGTGACACGAACTTGGCTGCACACGTTGGAAGCTGTGTTATGATTTTATGAAATGTTACAATCTTCTGCAATATTTTCGACAGTCTACCTTCGATTGGAGTGTACAATTTCGTTGACGTTCCTGACACAAACGTCGTCGGTGGACGTCGAAGGGCGCCTTGAAGGAAGTTCGTCTTTAACTTTATCCCGCCATTTGTAAACCGCGTGGACCATTTAAAACAATTTCTATGGATTAAGCATTAATCACCGTCCATAGGCTTTCTGGATCATTTGGTGCGTCTCTGTAAAGAGTTTCTTCAGTTTAATCCAAAATGTTATGAAGACGCTGTGCTCCTGTGTTATCTCGAAATTCGCTAACTGTGCGACAGAACATTCTACTCAATACAGCAGTGAACATTAACTACAAGACATACAATAATGAAACTTCCGGCAGTTCCACATTTGACACAGGTGTGTGCAGGAATGAAAACCATATTTAGCTGCAAATCACTGACGAGAAATTAAGGATGTTATCGAATTTATTGAACAGAGCTAGTAAAAGTAGGACTAATAAAAAGAATGGCAAACTGAAGCTGAATATCAGCAGCACTGTTAACGTCCGACAGCCATATAAAGTTCAGTAGATGATAGAACTTCCTATCAGATTTAAAGTGTGCGCCAGGCCGGGATTTGATCACAGGACTTCGCCTTTCGTGATAGGCAAAGGTTTTGGTTTCGAATCTCGCACTGGCACAAAGTTTTAACCTGCCAGGAAGTTACATAGCAGCTTACACTTCGTTGCCACTGCTCTGCATTTCTTAATGTTGATCTTCTTGCCTCGTTTGAAACCATGTCAATTTCGTTCAGTTGCTCTGCCAGGTCCTTTGCTGTCTCTGACAGAACTACAACGTCATCGGCAAACCACAGAGTTTATTCAATCGAAATTAAATTATACTTTTTTTAAATACTGATTGATACAAATTGGTGGCACCGTGATAGAGTGCCAGACTATGAAACCAAAGGTCGCGGATTCGATCCCTGCTAAGTTCTAGGATTTTTACTTCTTTCACCTCTGCCAATGTTGCTGTTGTGGAAAAATCGCACTGGCATGTTTTAGGACCACTTTAGGCTTTCCTGTTGTTTTATGAGTTTTTTGCAAACATTTCGGAAAAAAAATAAAAAATATAAATAATAACAAAATTATGGACGATTGTAATAACATCTACGCACTCAACACGTAATATTCTATCTGACCGTATTTTAACAAACAGTCAAGACTGTTCGATATTTGAAGCTTTTACCTCTTTAAACTATTTTATTAATATCTTTCCCACATCAAGTGACAGTGTCAAATAGCCGCTTTTTTTGGAAATATCTCAAATCAAATGTTCAAATGTGTGTATAGTCTATGGGACTTAACTACGGGGTTATCAGTCCCTAAACTTACAAACTACTTATGAACTACTTACAAACTAGGACGGCACAAATATCCATGCCCGAGGGGGGATTCGAACCCCCGACCGTAGTGGTCGTGCAGACCGTGACTGGAGCGCCTCAGTCTCCTCGGCCACCGCGGCCGGCGGGAAATATCTCTGAAACGGAGCGAGTTACGGAAATAACGTAAGAGAGGAAAGTTGTTCAGAATTTTCTCCTCTACACACACGTTTATTCAGTATTCGTCTCAGATGAACAGTTACTTGTAATTAAATGTCCTGCCGGCATAAGGCCATCACAAACGATCCATTTTTAGTGCTACTAAATTTTGTAGTACTAAAAAAAAAAATCATCGTTGTAGAGAATTGTCTCATCTACAAACTTATTAAGTTTTAGTGTCAAGTAAACGGTTAAACCGTCATAGAAAGAAAGATCCTTTGTCACTACGCTATAGTAGGTCAGCAACTGGAAGCAGTTAATTCCATAAATTATCTGGGAGTAGGCATTAGGAGAGATTTAAAATGGATCGTCCGTATAAAATCAAGCATCGGTAAAGCAGATGCCAGAGTTAGATTCATTGGAAGGATGCTAAGGAAATGCTGTCCGAAAACAAAGGAAGTAGGTTACAGTACACTTGTTCCCCCATCGCTTGAATACTGCTCACCGGTGTGGGATCCGTACTAGGTGGAGTTGATAGAGGAAGTAGAGAAGATCCAACGGAGAGCAGCGCGCTTCGTTACAGGATCATTTGGTAATCGTGAAAGCGTTACGCAGATGATCGATAAACTCCTGTGAAAGACTGCAAGAGAGACGCTCTGTCGCTCGGTACGGACTTTTGTCGAAGTTTCGAGAACATACCTTTACCGAGGAGCCTAGCATTATATTGCTCCCTCCTACGTATATCTCGCGAAGAAATCATAATGATAAACTCAGAGAGATTAGAGCCCACACAGAGGCATATCGACAATCTTTCTTTCCGCGAACAATACGTTGTTGTTGTTGTTGTTGTTTGTATAGCTTATGCGTTGTTGTTGTTTGTATAGCTTATGGGACTTAACTACGAGGTCATCAGTCCCTAAACTTACAAACTACTTATGAACTAACTAAGACTAAGGACGGCACAAATATCCATGCCCAAGGGGGGATTCGAACCCCCGACCATAGTGGCTGTGCAGACCGTTACTGGAGCGCCTTAGTCACCGCGGCCGGAGAACATTACGTGAATGGAATAGGAGGGAGAACCGATAGTGGTACTCAAGGTATCCTCCGCCACTCACAGTCGGGCGGCTTGCGGAGTATGGATATATATATGTAGATTTTCATTTAAATTTCGAGCTGTTAAAAGGCGATCGCAAAGGCCCACCTTAAGTATTATTTCCGTAACCTAAAGTGGGCCAAAATGGTGAGAAGCATAGGAATCCACCTTAAACTGTAGATCTTCTTATAGCTGGATGGGTATTTCACTTCGAATGTTGGAGGAAGGCAGCGGCATACCATCTCCAAACTGGACCATACACTGTGTTGTTCAAATCAATCTTCCTATTGTGAACTGCTGTATCTTTTAACAAATAGATACTGACAATACCAGTAACCTATGGATATGACACAGGAATGCTGGTAATGGGCTCCAAATTTTTTATAATTAGCTTATATTTTAACTTCCCAACCCCTGTAAATAAAATATATCATCTTGCCAGTATTGCACCTCCAGCAATTCGAAGAGAACAAGCAGCATATAAAGAGAGACAAAAATCTATAGTCTCCAAGTGGCACCCACTCCATGGGATGGAGCCAGCAGCACAGAGGCTTAAATCTAGAAACAGTTTTATCACATCAGCTGAGAAGGAGAGTGACTACAGAACAACGGTAGAACGCTGGAAGGATGCGGAAAGACAACCGTGGATGGAACCCTCCGAAGCCTTAGCTGCTGGACATAACGAAAGCTGGACAGCGTGGAAGTCTTTGAACCGATTACGCAGTGGCATAGCAAGGTTTAAAGTAAACCTAAGGAAATGGGGCTATCAAAACGATTCCACCCTCTGTGACTGTGGAGCCATTCAAACAACTACCCATATGAATAACTGCCCGCTCAGTCCCTCACACTGTACCTTTGAGGCGTTAATGTCGGCACAACCATACGCTATTGACGTAGCCCTCTTCTGGACTAAGAATGTGTAGAAACCTTTCTTTACAACTGCATAATTGTTCTTTTTAAATTAATATGTAGGTATTTTAACTTCGTCTTCTAACTCCAGTGAATATCCGTAAAGAAGTGTATATACCCCAAATGCACCTCAGTCCAGCGTAGTGTGTCGTTGCTAGGCACCGACATAATTATAGCAGTGAAGGCGGGTCAAGCGTGCTTATTCCATAGCAACATCGATTCCAAGAACTTGTCTTCCATCAGGCTCGATTATTCTGTTTTTAAGGCGGTTAATACTCTCGTCAGCGCGCTTGTCCTTTTATCAATGCTCGGAGCGCGCATTAATTAATTCCTGCGCTGTTGCACAAAGAGGGCATTGAAGGACAAAGACTGGGGGCCGGCAGCGGCGACCTGCATGGCTCCCGAATCGCGAGCCTGCCGGGAACAGGTCCAGGAATTTCGCAAAGGAACAGGCCGGACGAGTGGGGTCGGTGGCCACACGTGGCTCACCGCGGCTAGCTGCCCTGTCTGGCTCTGACCTGCTTAAAGGGAGACCGCCTTTTCAACAAACCGCTGTGGGAATCACAGAGCGCCAACGCTATACTGATTTTATCTTCTCCAAGAGAAAAAGTTCTGCTTCGTTCCAGCGTCGGCGGAATAAAGCCAGAAGGAGAAAACGGGACGAAAAAATTTCAGAAACTACCTCTGACAATAAATTTTGCTGAATAGTCCTGTAACATTAACTATGAATTACAGTTACCTTATTGTCCTTAGAAATAGTCACGTCACATAACTACGCACCGCTGAGTTCTGCGATACCTCCTGGAATCTTTGCATCGAGTCTTCTTTTGGGATGGTGTTCTAAGGCCCGTCACGTTTTCTTGGATGTCAGGTATATCGTCAAATCTCTTTCCTTTCAAAGCGAGTCTGGGTAGAGGGAATAGGAATAAGTTTGGAGGATTGAGACCCAGCGAGTATGGTGCATCTTCAAGTTGCCAGGAAATCTTTGGCGGTATTGGCTGTGTGTGGGCGTGCGTTGTCTTGAAACTTGCACATCCACATGTTTAGTAACTCTGCTATGCTGTACAAAGCACCCGTGAACCTTTTCGGCTCTGTGTCTAATCGTATTATCATTCTGGAATATGGCTGTGTTTGTTAAGAAAAACTTGGAATGAACACCATACGCCGCCCGAGGTGACTGAGTCGCTCCAGTCACGGTCAGCACGGCCACTACGGTCGGGGGTTCGAATCCCCCCTCGGGCATGGATATTTGTGCCGTCCTAGTTCGTAAGTAGTTCATAAGTAGTTTGTAAGTTTAGGGACTGATGACCCCGTAGTTAAGTCCCATAAGCTTAACAAACATTTGAACATTTTTTTTTTTTGGTTGGAAACTTTCCTCATGTTAGCACGTTGTAGGTGTCGCCACCGGCGCCAACCTTGTGTGAATGCTCTGCAAAGCTAATGATTTGCATATCGCAGCATCTTCTTCCTGTCGGTTAAATTTCGCGTCTGTAGCACGTCATATTCGTGGTGTAGCAATTTTAATGGACAGGAGTGTATACTATTACTTGATCAGAAATAACAGAATGGTAGCATGTTGTTGAGAATGACTTATTATGAAAGTCAATTAAATATAATGAAAATTATTTCTAATTTTAAAGAAAAAAATAATTTTGTTTTGGCGCATAGTCTCCACACACTCACCAATCACGGATGAGTAGTAGAACTCGGGATGCCTTTCCCACGGGAATAGTATCGTTTGTGCCACCTGTTATCGGTCGGTACCTCACACCACCCTGCGTCAGCTGCATACAGCTCTGTTCTCACTTGGCTCTGAAGAAAATGAATATGGTAGCTGCAAGCCAGAAATATTACATACTGTAAGGCATAGTCCATGACTTCGTACGTCATTCTGTACTGACAATTGTAAAGGATTGAAGACTCAAACTCGAGTTAGACTCCGAAAAAATCAGTCGATCAGTATAAAGCAGCGTATTTCAACCTTATTGAATATGTGACCCCCTTTCAAGTACAAATATTCTGCCTCCCACCCTTCTCACCGGACCGCAAAACAGTAGGGGGTTTGGGAGAGGGGGCGGGCCTCTCGTCTTGGCGCGTTTTTTTTTTTTTTTTTTTTTTTTTTAATAGTGCCCTTGGCCTCTCGTTCTGGGGCTTCCAAATCTCAGAAACTATTTTTTTTAGGATGTCCAGTCTCTCGTCGCGGGGGGCCTCCAAATCTCCCAAATTAGGTTTTTTTTATAGAAATACATGTATTTGCAAGTGGACGGAAGGCCTCATTTTGTTTTCCCTCCCCCTCGGGTCTCCGACAGCCTTAGTCCGCCAAAACAAATCTAATTCACTTCTGATAGTACAACTATCTAGTAAAATAAAAGTGCATTATTATACATTACAGGACGAGGTTTGATTTATTTTTCGGAATGGAACACATTCTCCTAATTCCAGGTAAATTCTGACAGAAAAATACTTGTTTTCTAAAGAGTGTTACGCACTGCAGGTAAGACGCACAACCGAATTATCCTATTGTACAATCAGTTGGTAGAGAAGAAGATTTTTTTTCGTATTTCTCAAAATTAATTACTGCGAATTTTTAATTAAACTACCGATAAGGTTCTGGGAAGAGTTTTCTGGCTTTTGGTTTCTTCATCATTAACACCGTATATTTATTCCGTTAAACAACGAATTACGCTACATAATTTTAACATAAGTTTTAATTCTCTTATGCCTATGATTTGTTTTACAAAACCCTAGTATTCAATTGTTCCTAAATGATGGAGCCACATCCTCCCCTGATGGCGACACCCTTAACAACGCCCAGCGACTACCCTCGAAGTCGCGACCCACAACAAGGTTGAAAAACACTGGTATGTAGGATTTACGTCCATGTCATTTAGTTTTTCAGAACATGAATTGGCAAAATAAGATTCTGCTCAGAAATTTAGCATTCATGTTTGGTATATAACATTTAAGTCAATTTGTTCCCAATATTAAATAAAGGTTGCCGATCACCAGACTTGTATGAACGATATAAGTCAACATAATCCCTGTTTCCTGATTTTTTTTTCTAATTTTGCATTACTGTTAAAAAGTTCTCTCGAAACGTTGATGGGCAGTCGTTCAAGTGACAAGAAATACAATAGTTGACGTGTTGTCATGAAGGAGGTCAAATATTTTACAGTTAAGCCTATTGAGAGCACTTTGAAACAAATCAGTTTTCTTTGCGGACGCAAAACAAATCTCCGAATTAGCGAAATTCAAAAACGGTATAACGAATCTGTTCCAATCCGATTGGAGAAGAAGAGAGATCCACTTATTTTGCCTCATCCTGTGCCTCCAGTATTTCGTGACTTCTACAAGACTTACGAACATCAAGTGTAACAGAGAATATTGACCCTGACTTAGACTTTGGTTACACTGATCTAAATGACCATTAATGACCATGAACTATGATTCAGTGGAAGGGAACACGAATATATTATTATGACGGTCAATATTCCATTATTTCATTGAAGGCTTTTGAGCATTAATTGTGTAAGTATTCCTATCTTTTGTATGATAGTCTATCATATTGTATTCACTTCCTTGCTTGATGTAATAAATTCTTGCAATAATGTTGATCGTGTTTCACTAACCTAGATTTACTATGGATTAACCCATAACCCAGTAACCTTCCATTTGCCTTAGATTTCTAAGACGAAAGTATCTGGTAATCCTGCACCACTTTGTTCGTCAATGTCATGAGTCAGTATGTTGATGAAGTTAGTATTGCTAACACGTTATTGTCATTATGTTCAAAATCTTTTGAATATCACCTAACGTGATAAATCCAGTATTTCTAATGTTGGGACCAAGTGTTTTGACTATCAGCATAATCAAATTGTGAAATGAATGGGTTGAGTGATACAAAGGATTTAAGTCCTGCTGGCGTTTATCAGAACTATATAAATCGGTTAAAAATTAATCAACTTCGAAATTAAAACGCAGTCCCAGTAGCACGAAGCATTGACAAATACTTGTGCCTCATCGTATAGCATCTTGTGTACCGATAGGCAGTGTTCAGTGACCGCGGATTTCTCAGGTTGCAACAATCGCGTATGGCGATGATGTTCCAACACACCTGTCATTGACGGTACGAATAGTTTGGACAAACTACTGCGATTGTGTTTTAAAAGAATCTTTTGGAATATGACTCATAGATAATATTATTAACCCAGATAGTGGACACCCGCTGAGTAAAACATGGAATCCTGTGGTGTCAGATATGAAAAAACATCGGCATCTGAACCGGGCGGCGACGAGTGACCCTATATAACGATATATCATTTCCCGACAGAATTCACCACTGGAGGTACTGCAACTTCTCTTGCGGCAGGGAGCAGCAGTTACGAACAAACGCGTGTACATTTACTATGCGCATGCGCATTTACATATTCGCTGCATATACAGTGTGTCGCAGACCATCCGTACACCCCTTATGAAAACGAGGGAGTCGTATGAAATGTAAAATGCAATACCTCCTAGCAGTATGTGTACGACGCCGGATCGATTGGTGCCATTTACAACTTCCGATACCCATCGGAAGTGGGACGTGCAGACCGAACATCGATTTTTAAAATGGAATGGCATACTTTTTCTTACTCGTTTCGATTCTATGGGGAAAATGGAGAATGTTTTGTTAAAGAAATTCTAAATCGTCGTTCTCCACTCCAAAAATGTCTCCTGTAATGTGGCTCCTGACAAGTGGCTTGAATAGATCAGTTGACACGGTTAGATTCTAAAGTCAAATAAGTTACACACATCTAATATTGTAATATGTAATTAAGGCGCAAACAGTGTATCCAACAGTACCTTGAAACACAAGGCAGTCGATCGTGCAGTGATATGGGCCAACGCTGATTTTAACCCTTTCATTCCAGGTGTTGTTCCTTGCCAACAAAGTATTAAAAGCTGATTTATACCTCATTTTGTGTATCAGTCGCATTGTTGTTGATGAACAACATGCTTCTAGTACGACTTTTTGCCTCTTGATACGGCGCGTGGACACTTTTCAGGCATTAATCTAACCGTCTTGGAAGATGTGTTGCGACACCGTGTGTAAGTGGCTCTAAGTGTGAACGTGAGTGCGGTTCATGTGATTATATTTCAGCAGTGAATTGTCTTTTCTTTCGAGTTGTGGAGAAGATTATGCTAGTATTATTGATCTGACAGTGTTATGTGTCAACAAAATAACGTCCCAAGTAATTAAAATATCTCGATACAAACGTCTGTGTTGTGCATGAGATACATTACATAAAAAAACAATAGTTCGATCAAAAATTTTAGTGCACTGTATTAATAAAGAAAACACTGAATTTTAATTTTCCAAAGCTGAATTCATAATGTGGGAATGAAAGGGTTAAGTATTGTACCAACACATAAACACATACTCGCGCTCGTAAGCTGGTCTGAATCAGATCAAGTCGAAGGCCATCCTTACAGTAGGAACAATCTCGTTCGTGTCCCTGCTAGTGCTGTGCTTCAGGTTTTCGTGTGACTATTCACAAAACACCTACATTTCGAACGGGATTTGTAGTGGAGAATGACGATTAAGAAAAATAAAATTAAAAAACATTGTTCATTTTCGGAATAGAATAGATATCAATAAGATAAAGTATGTGATTCCTTAAAAAAAAAAAAAAAAAAAAAAAAAAAAAAAAAAAAAAAAAAAACTCTTCCGGTGTGAATAGCGTACTTCCAGGAGGAATCGGAAGTTGAAAATGACACCATTAGATTCGGCGTAGTACATTCACTATTAGGACGTATCGCATTTTTCATCTCCTAAGACTTCCAAGAGGTTGTAAGGCCTAGACGGGTGGTCTGAAACACCCTGTAAATGTTCTGTCGTTCATAGATTCTACCAGTCACGGCGAGAGCGGCATAACTTTCTTGCTTGATGGTGGTAGCCAGGTGGAGTGAAGAAATACTGTGTGAAGATTGCAGTTTCATCCCGCTGGAGACCCGACATGAATTTCAACAGATAATACGCCGGGAAGGCCTACATAGCCACTTGTTGTTATTGTGGTCTTCAGTCCGGAGACTGGTTTGATGCAGCTCTACACAATACCCTATCCTGAGCAAGCCTTTTCAACTTCACATAAGAACGGCAACCTACATCTGTTTGAATCTGCTTACTGTATCCATCTCTTGGTCTTCCTCCACGGTTTTTGTCCCACACACTTCCCTACAACGCTAAATTCACAATACAGCTATGTAATTTACTCACATAATTGTATAATATGATAACATCCTAGTTAAAGCTGTATTGAACGGATAGGTTTTTACACATTTTTTTAACTTTCTTTTTAGTCTCGATTCTACATTTACAACTAGATAAACACTATGCAAGTCACACTGAAGTGCATGGTAGAGGGTTCATTGAACCGCTTGTATGATCTTTCTCTGCAATTCCATTCTTTAATAGCTCGCCGGCCGCGTCCGCCGAGCGGTGTGCGGCGCGCCAGTCACGGTCTGCACGGCCACTACGGTCGGGGGTTCGAATCCCCCCTCGGGCATGGATATTTGTGCCGTCCTTAGTATTAGCTAGTTCATAAGTAGTTTGTAAGTTTAGGGACTGATGACCCCGTAGTTAAGTCCCATAAGCTCTACAAACATTTGAATTTAAATTTAATAGCTCGCGCCAAAAAGGAGCACCCAACTCTTTCCGTTTCCGATCTCATTTCTCTTATTTTATTTTGGTGATCATGTCTTCCTATGTGGGTGGGTGCTGACAAAATCTTCACATTTGGAAGCAACGAGTGACGCCATTCTTTTAATGATTTCCACCCCAACTCGTGCATCATTTCGGTGACACTCTCTCCCCTATATCACGCTAATACAAAACAAGCAGCTCTTCTCTGTACTTTTCTAAATCGTCTGTTAATCCCAGATGATGGGGATCCGACAATGTGCAACAATACTGCAACATTGGACGCACAAGTGTGATGTAGGCACTTTCTTTAGTAAAACGGTTGCATCTTCTAAGTGTTCTGTCAATGAAACGTAGTGTTTAGTTCACTTTTCCTACAATATTTTCTGTGACTTCCAATTTAAGTTGTTTTTAATTGTTACTTCTAGATATTTAGTTGAATTTACGGGTTGCATTTTTGATTGATTTATGATGTAAATGAAGTTTAACAGGCTTCTTTTAGCGGTCATATTGATGACTTCACACTTCTAATTACTAAGGATCAGTTGCCTTTTTTATTATTTTTTTTAACAGATTGGAAATAGGAGGAACAAAGTTAGAACAGGTAGACAGTTTCAAGTACCTGGGTGTATTGTCTCACAGGATGGAAACATAGTGAAAGAACTGGACTCGAGGTGCATGCAAAGCTAATGCAGTGAGTGCTCAGCTAAGATCTACTCTCTTCTGCAAGAAGGAAGTAAGTACCAAGACTAAGTTAGCAGTGCACCGCTTTATCTTTCGACCAACTTTGTTGTATTGGAGTGAAAGTTGGGTGGATACAGGTTACCTTATTCATAAGGTAGAGGTTACAGATATGAAAGTGGCAAGAATGATTACAGGTACTAATAGATGGGGACAATGGCAGGAGGGTTTCCATAATGAGGAAATCAATGAATGAACACCATAGATGAAGCAGTTAGAGCGAACAGCCTGAGATGGTGAGGTCATGTTACACGCATGGGAGAAGCAAGGTTACCTAAGAGACTCATGAGCTCGGCAGCGGAGGGGAAGAAGAGTCGAGGTAGACCAAGAAGAAAGTACTTAGATTCGGTGCAGAATGATTTTGAAGTAAAAGGCATAACATACATCAGACGAGGCATCAATGTTAGCATTGAATAGGGGATCATGGATGAATTTTATTAGTGGTACTGTGCTCCAGACTGAACGCTGAAAGGCATAATCAGTCTCTAATGATGATGATGATGATGATGATGATTTTTTGCACCATGCAGATATCTTTTCTAAATCATTTTGCAGTTGTTTTTGATCTTCTGGTGACTTAACTAACTGATAAGTGATAGCATCATCCGCGAACAGTCTAACGGAGCTACTCAGATCGTCTAGTAAATCGTTTATAAAAATAAGGAACAGTTCCCTGGGGAACGCGAGATATCACTTCACTTCTGCTCGATGACTTACCGTCAATTACAACGTACTGTGTCCTGTAAGACAGGAAATCACGAATCCAATCGCACAATTGTCGCGATATTCCATAAGCACGAATCTACATCTACATCTACATGGGATACTCTGCAAATCACATTTAAGTGCCTAGCAGAGGGTTCACCGAACTACAATTATACTATTTATCTCCCATTCCATTCTCGAATAGCGCACGGGAAGAAAGAACACTTGAATCTCTCCGTTCGAGCTCTGATTTCTCGTATTTTATTCTGATGATCATTTCTACCTATGTAAGTGGGAGTCAACAATATATTTTCGCATTCGGAGGAGAATGTTGGCGATTGGAGTTTCGCAAGTAGCCCACGCCGCAGCGATAAGCGCCGTTGTTGTAGTGATTCCCATCCCAGATCCTGTATCATTTCCGTAACGCTGCCTCCCCTATATCGTGACAATACGAAACGAGCTGCCCTTCTTTGGACTCTTTCGATGTCCTCCGTCAAACCCACCTGATAAGGATCCCACACTGGGCTGCAATACTCCAAAAATGGACGGACAAGCGCTAGTGTATGCAGTTTCTTTTGTAATTCTGTTGCATCTTTTAAGGGTTCTGCCAATAAAACGTAGTCTCTGGTTCGCCTTTCCCACGATATTATCTACGTGTTCTTTCCAGTTTAGGTCTGAAGTAATAGTAATTCCTAGGTATTTTTTGGAGTTTACGGCCTTCACCTTTGATTGATTTATCTTGTAAAGAAAGTTTAACGGATTTCTTTTCGTACTCATGTGGACGATGTCACACTTATTATTTAGAGTAAATTACCAATTTTTACAGAATATTGATATCTTATTCAGAGCGTTCTGCAGTTGATTAGAAGATGCTTGTGAGATGCAATGTCGAAAGCCTTCCGAAAATCTAGGAATACTGAATCCATTTGACATTTAGTAGAATACGATCCTCTATACTTGTTGTTGTGGTCTTCAGTCCGCAGAATGGTTTAATGCAGCTCTCCACGCTACCCTGTCCTGTGCAAGTCTCTTCATCTGAGAATACGTTCGGCAACGTACATCCTTTTGAATCTGCTTATTATATTTGTCCGTCGGTCTCCCTCTACGATTTTTAACCCCACACGTTTCCTTCTAATGCTAGGTAGACAATTCCTTGATGCCTCAGAATGTGTCCAACCAATCTATCCCTTCTCTTAGTATATACCAGAAACTCCTTTTCTCCCTGATTCGATTAAGCACCTCCTCATTAATTACGTGATCTTATCAGTACAGAATTGTGCATTGCAGTCCCGTCTGAATGTTAACACGTTAACAGTAAACTGCTTGGTGTTCATAGTGCGGTGGCCGAGGAGACTGAGGCGCTCCAGTCACGGTCTGCACGGTCACTACGGTCGGGGGTTCGAATCCCCCCTCGGGCATGGATATTTGTGCCGTCCTTAGTATAAGGTAGTTGATAAGTAGTTTGTAAGTTTAGGGACTGATGACCCCGTAGTTAAGTCCCATAGACTATACAAACATTTGAATTTTGTTCATAGTGTTTTGTCCAGCTCATATGGGATGGGCCGGTACCCGTGCGCGTGTTTGGCGCTGAGCTCTGCAGCGGCGGGGACCGTCCGACCGGAGAGAGCGCTCGGGACTTGTCCGACGGGGTTAACCTGTCCGCGAGACGGCTAACCCCACAGATCCTGACTCAGCCCGCCAAGCCCCGAAAAAGTCTGCCCGCAACGGCCGTGTGCCCGCGGTTTCATATCCTGTCGTCACAGCCTAACCTTGACCACAGAGTAACAAATATTTGTCTGTGCCTTGGCACAACCCCTCCCCCTCTCTAGCTCCCTCACCCCTCCCATACCACAACATATACAGATTTACCTCCCATAAAATCACCACGCACGAACACACAGCCATATGCTGTTGACGCCGCGATTCGGCGCAGCCCTCTATGGGTTGGCCGCTGCACTATAGTATTGCGCATAATAGTTCGCGACCGGGAGCGCTCACTTTAGTTCGCAGCTATGTCCCGAACTAGTTCGTTCTTTTAGTTCGTCCGCTCCCAGTGGGGGCTGAGCGGTGTGGTCTGCGCATGCAGTTGGAGGAAGAAGTTCCCCCACTGAGCTGCCTCATGCACTTGCTGCGTGAGCCGGTGACGATATCACGTGGATCAGAAGAAACAGTTTGTGGATAATTTCTCGCGTTAAAATTCAGAATTTTCTTTATAGCTTGACGTTATGGAATTTATTATTTAGATACTAAGGAGCGAGGTGGGTTTGGAATAATAGTTCGCGATTGGTAGCCCACATTTTAATTCGCGACCGGTAGCATATATTTTACTTCGCAACCAGTAGCTCTCATTTTAGTTCGCAGCTACGTCGCGAAGTAGGTTTTTTTTTTTTTTTTTTTTTTGTTCGTTTGCTCCTATTCCCGAAACAGATTCTTATTCATTATCTCTTTTTGAATTTTACTACCGCCGCTGTAAGCCCTCTTTCTTTTATTGTGGTTGCTATTTTATTATAATCATCAGTGTTGCCCAAGCGTGTGCCATCACCCGTATTTTTGGGCAATATGATAGGCACATAAACCAATTACTTACACAAATGGGTGATATAATAGTATTCTACTACCAAATGTTCAAATGTTTGTTGAGCTTATGGGACTTAACTACGGGGTCATCAGTCCCTAAACTTACAAAATACTTATGAACTAGCTAATACTAAGGACGGCACAAATTTCCATGCCCGAGGGGGGATTCGAACCCCCGACCGTAGTGGCCGTGCAGACCGTGACTGGCGCGCCGCAGACCGCTTGGCCACCGCGGCCGGCTATTCTACTACTTTACATACAGAGTGCTTCTAGTATTTTATTTTTAAAATGGCTTTATTTTTATTAGGTAATTGAAGAAACATTACCTACATAATATGGTAAATGCATTTATTTTGGTCATTAAAAATATGCTTTTATAAATAATTTATGAAATAATTTTTATGAAGTTTTGGAAGTGATAAAAAATTATTACTAGTATTAGCTACAGGTCGAGTATTATACGTCATAAACAATATTACCTATATCATTCACAAAAGAAACACTAACATTAGTAATTTGTTGCTTAACAATTAAACACACAAAAAAATAATCATGAGTCCTGAGTGATATCGTAGTAATTCATTTTTTGTACTTAATATGCATTCTTTAAATATTCACAATTCTTCTCATTATCAAGATAAATAACACAAAAATTTACATATTGTTATACAAAAATATTAATTTTGAAACTTTGTTCGTTGATAACAATGTCCTGCGTTCATTGAGGATTTCTCTCGTCGACAAAAAAAAAATGCGTTCGTAGGGTACTGATGTCGCGAAAATGCAAAATCTCTTTAAAATACATGCAACTGACGACGCTCTTACCACCATTCCCCGGTAGTTTTCGGAAAAGGAGCGAAGGAACTAAGACGCGAGGGATACCAACTGGATTCCTCTCAGAGTATGCAGATGCAATAGCTCCGTACTTAGCTAAAATTTACAATCGATCACTCAGCGAAAGATCCGTACCCAATGACTGGAAAGTTGCCAAGTTACTCCAACATTCAAAAAAGGCAATAGGAGTGATCCCCAAAATTACACGCCTATCTCATTGACGTCGATTTGCAGCAGGATTTTGGAACATATACTTTGTTCGAATATTATGAACTACCTCGAAGAGAACGACCTATTAACCAGTAGTCAACACGGATTCAGAAAGTATCACTCTTGCGAAACACAGCTTGCCCTTTATTCACATGAAGTGTTAAGTGCCATTGACAAGGGATCTCAAATCGATTCCATATTTCTGGATTTCAGGAAGGCTTTTGACACTGTACCCCACAAGCGGCTTCTTATGAAATTGCGAGCTTATGGAATATCTCCCCAATTGTGCGATTGGATTCACGATTTCCTATCAGAAAGAACACAGTTCGTTTTAATTGACGGTAAGTCATCGAGTAAAACAGAAGTGATATCTGGCGTTCCACAGGGAAGCGTTATAGGTCCCCTACTCTTCCTCGTGTTTATAAACGATTTAGGAGACAATCTGAATAGCTCCCTTAGACTGTTCGCGGATGATGCTGTCGTTTATCGGTTAGTGAAGTCAACAGAGGATCAAAAGCAACTGCAAAGCGATTTAGACAAAATTTCTGCATGGTGTGAAAGTTGGCAATTGACACTAAATAAAGAAAGGTGTGAAGTAATACACATGACCACTAAAAGAAATCCGCTGAACTTCAATTACACGATAAATCAGTCAAAGCTTAAGGTCGTAAATTCTACCAAATACCTAGGAGTTACAATTACGAACAACTTTGACTGGAGAGAACACGTAGAAAATATTGTGGGAAGGCGAACCAAAGGTTACGTTTCATTGGCAGAACGCTTCGAAGATGCACCAGCTCCACCAAAGAGACTGCCTACATCACACTTGTGCATCCTCTCCTGGAGTACTGTTGCCCCACCCTCACCAGGTGGGACTGACGGAAGACATTGAGAAGGTTCAGAGAAGGGCAGCTCGTTTTGTTTTATCACGTTACGGGGTGGGGGGGGGGGGGGGAAGCGTCACGGAAATGTTGCACGAATTGGGGTGGAAATCATTAAAAGAAAGATGTTATTCATTGCGGCGTGATCTGTTTGCGAAGTTTCAATCACCGTCTTCTAGTTCTGAATGTGAAAATATTTTGCTAGCACCCACCTACTTAGGAAGACATGACCAGAGAAATCAGATCGAAAACAGAACGATTTAGGTGTTCTTTCTTCCCGCGCGCTATTAGAGAATGGAACGGTAGAGAAAAGTTATGAAAGTGGTTAATGAACCCTCTGCCAGGCACTTGAATGTGATTTGCAGAGTATCTATGTAGATGTAGATCCGAGAACTAGTTCGCTTAGTTTGCCTGTGGGAGCGCTCTTCTGAACTAGTTCGCGAACTACAAGCGACGATCCCAGCAACTGGACTACCAAGTGACGCCTGTCCTTTAAGGCCGCCACGCCGCAGATCTTCTCCATGGTTGGAAATTTCCGTTACAGACTTCTAGGACTTGTATAGAGTAATGAGTACATAACGTTTTCAATAGGAACCCATGTCCGGAAACGTATCGTTTCCGTTCTACGACATTTTCAGTTGAGATGTGTATCTTGTCAACGTCTGCTTAGCGACTGAGAAATGTCTCACTTGTCAGAGTTCCCTCTACTGGTATGCAACAGGGTAGACACGATGACATGTACTACGTCAAACGATCACCAGGTGTCACTTATTGTCTGCTTTGCTTTGAGACCGAGTCAGTACGTGTGCAGCCGCGCGAGAGTGTCCGAGCGGTCTGGAGGGCCACGTTGCGGATCGTGCGGTCTCCCGCCTCGGAGGTTCGAATCCACCCTGGGGAAAGGATGTTTGTGTCTTTAGTATAAGTTAGCTCATATGTAGTTTGTAAGTTTAGGAGCTGATGACCCCGCATTTAAGTCCCATAACCTTCACAATACCTGTGCATCACAGATAAAGTAAACACGGTGCAGTACACGTTTGCGCAGGCATGGCTAACATTTCCGCCCGGCGGGCGCGCCCTCGGGCGCCCTCGCCACGCGGGCGGAGTACACTGTAATTATCTTTTAAGGTAATTTTGAAGCTAGACTATGAAAATGAGTGTTTGCTTCTTTGATTAGAAATTTAAAAACGTCTGTTTCGGCATTTTTGGAAAATAGAATCATAATGGAGTTAAAGAGAGGATGAAAAATGTTTTTGTTTTGAAAGTATGTCACGGAAATAGCTATTTGGTTCGTTGGACGGAAATTTAAAAAAGTAAGTGTTTCTGTATTTTCATAAAATCCACTCCTAGAGTGGTGAAATGGGAGCTGAAAGTCTTTTTCCAATATTTCCTAATATTAAAACAATTTGAAGTTAAATCTGTACAGATCACATTTTTGTCTGTAATAGAGTCAGATAGTTCTAAATAAGTAGCATTAGTAAAACAGTTCATGGGACTGAGGTTACTGATTAATCGCCGAACTAATAGTATGTTCCAGACATTCTTAAGCACGTCAGGTAATTTCTAATCGAGGAACCAACCTCATTTTCATAGTACTGCCTCTAATATTACCTTAATGGAGACAAATGTTACAAAACCTTCAGATCCTATTTCCCAATAGGGGTATAATTAAAAAAAAGTCATTAGGAAATGCCTACAGTAATCAACGTCGTTCTTTGGAGGTTCAAAGCTTGAATATTATCGTTAAAAACTCGGGGGGGGGGGGGGGAGGAAAGTGAGGGGTTGTTACGTAGTGAAATGGTATTCAAAGAGTAACATTGAATTCTGTTTACAGAAAACCATAATTACGCCGTAGACTGTGAAATCTTGCATTCTCTCAAGAAAATCAGAAAGATGACAGTATTGGAAATACTGGACATCAATAAAAATGGTAAAGGACGAAATGATCAAACTGAGTTTCCTTTTACCCCTCTACTAAAATAAGTTTTAGTTATCAACTTTAGCACTTATCAGTTTGTTAAATGTATCGAATGTTACCATTTCAGTATTATTTCACAATGTAACAATCCCCTCCCCCCTCCACCACCCTGCTTTTAACGATAATATTGGAGCTTTCATCCTCGACATATAAAACCAGCTTTTATATATATATATATATATATATATATATATATATATATATATATATATATATATATGTGTGTGTGTGTGTGTGTGTGTGTGTGTGTGTTTGTAAATCTTATGGGACTTAACTACGGGGTCATCAGTCCCTAAACTTACAAACCACTTACGAACTAGGACGGTACAAATATCCATGCCCGAGGGGGGATTCGAACCCCCCGACCGTAGTGGCCGTGCAGACCGTGACTGAAGCGCCTCAGTCCCCTCGGCCACCGCGGCCGGCAGCTTTTATATATTTTTATATTTTAGTAAATGCAATTCATTCCCATAAAAATTTAACACCTTCCTGTTAACATGCCGATTTGTGTCTTCTGTAATAATAACATCTCTAAGTCGCACATCTGTGAAAAAATGTCAGCGACTCGCAATTGTTATCTGATGACGGCCTAAGAAGCTGAAAGTTGGTTATTAACATTTAGCAGAACATCATGATTTTTTTTTCCTTTTTGATATTATCATGTTCTGTCAAACGCCGACGGAAAATTCAGTTAATGTTAATTTTACCAATCACTCGGGTTTGAGGCGCCTATGCGTGTGTTGAGAAGCTCAGGTGTTTATGAAAGTCTGTCTGCACATAGAGCTTTCACTGAGATAAAGTTTCAAATAATGATCACTAAAAAATTCCTTTAACCTGCAGCATGTTTCAAGAGAAATAGCAAATACTTTAGAAGATGGTAATAAAGCCATATAACGTGTTTCCAACAATTCCATTCGACATGTGTACAATTTTTATTGGGGACAGAGATACAGCTCTTAGTATATAAACCAAACAAACTTAAAGCAAATGCAGATTTGGATATTTTGACTTATTCATTCGTCGCTTCTTGGTAGATCATTGTATTGAATTTTTTATTTTAATAACCGGTTTTCGACTTACTTTAAAGTCTGAAGATGTAAGCCGAAAACCGGTTAAAGAAGTGGAAACGAAGTTGTAGAACACACACAAAATTGTACTTTGGCGTCAGTACGATGTTGTTCTACCAGAAACCGACGCAAAAATCAGTGAAAATGTCTTCATTTACATTTGCTCTAAGTTAGTATGAAGTTATTAACAGCTATATCTCTGTACTCAATAAAAATTGTACACATGATATATGGAATTTTTATTGTGATTCGTCTATCATATCCTAAAATATTTACGACTGCTCTTGATACTGTTTTTTTTTTTTTTGTGTGGCTGTCGCGGCTTGTCGACACGTCTTTGCTGAAGTTGATAAGTACACATTTATCAAACAAATTCGCGACTTGACTCGTTCGACAGCTGGGTTCCCCCACTCGACCGTCTGCGCATGCGCGAAGCACATCTACACCTACATGGGATACTCTACATATTACATTTAAGTGCCTGGCAGAGCGTTCATCGAACCACCTTTATACTATTTATCTCCTGTTCCATAGACGAATAGCGCGCGGGAAAAAAGAACATATGAATCTCCCCGTTCGAGCTCTGATTTCTCGTATTTTATTCAGATGATCTATTCTACCTATGTAAGTCGAAGTCAACAATACATTTTCGCATTCGGATGAGAATGTTGGCGATTGGAGTTTCGTAAGTAGCCGACGTCGCAGCGATAAGCGCCGTTGTTGTAATGATTCCCATCCCATATCCTGTATCATTCCCGTAATGCTGTCTCCGCTGTATCGTGACAATGCAAAACGAGCTGCCCTTCTTTGGACTCTTTCGATGTCCTCCGTCAAACCCATCTGATAAGGATCCCACAGGCGCGACTATAGGATTCACCCTATTCCGTCTACAAGCGATCGTACAGATCACGCACTGAAACGTGGCTCCTGAGCGGAGAACGTTGGAAGCTAAGGCTTGCATTCAGCTCGTAGAGCATTGGCTGTTAGAAAAAACCCCGCCTCTTTCTCCCAGTGCCGCCAGCTTAGGGCCTATAGCTTAAGGGTTTGAAAAGAAGCAATATGCACAGGGGCTAAAGCGTCACAGATGGAACAGAAAATTATCGCTTTAATGTTTGAGTAATAGAAAACTGGAACGTATATCTTCGAAATATTAATATTTTTAAGGAACTTATTAAGTGGGTGCAGCGATGCTTTCTGCCTATTTTTATTGTCGTAAATGAATAGCAATGGGAATTAACATTCCGCAGCATTCGTTTTTTTAAAAGAAGTCGTCGTGGCATGTGGACTTATTTAGCAAATAACAAAGTGGAAGACAATAATCAATACCAAGCACAATCAACAATACATTGATGATGTCTACGGTGTACAATGTTGTAAGGTAAGGTTGGAAGAGAGCATAAACATTCCGTAAACACACGAACTCAGCCGAATTCCGCCGATCATAGAGCGTCCATGAAAATGTGAGTGACCTGTATGCAGTGCCGGATTACCCATAAGGCAGAGTAGGCAGCAGCCTAGGGGCCCCACGCGCTTTGGGACCCTTTGTGCACCGAAACAACGAGAATTTTTAGCTCCTAGAAAGAATTTTGCGGTTTAAATAAAGATTTTGTTACCTTTTCATTCTTCCTCTTCAAGTAACTGAAAGAAAATGCAGTGGCAAACTGAAGCGTTTGAGGATTACAAGACGGTCACTTGGAGCTCTGCTTTTCCACGGGCAGTTGTCCACACCAAGATAAAAAAAAAAAAAAAATGTAGCACTTAAATCCCTTCAGGTGTGTGTTGCGGCAGGGAAATCCGTCACTAATGATGTGCCAGGTGTTGCATCACCTCTAGAGACTCGAGGAAACCCAAGAGTTCTTTATACTATGTACTGAAAAGGGGAAACTAGGAAACTTTGCTATTATTATTCTTAAATCCAAATTTGAGTTTATGTAGCCCCTATGACGATATCTTACATGATGGCTGGACGTACTAATTACTATAAACGAATGCTTAAGTTGTACAATAGCGCGATTTTATTATTATTATTATAGCTATTATTATTATAACTATTATTTCTAATATATTGTTTTTATTAGTGGGAAATTATTAACATGAAACTTCCTGTCATAGAGCGCTTGTCTGCGAAAGTCAAAGGCCCAGGTTCGAATCCAGGTTCCGGCACACAATTTTAATCTATATCTCGCCTCGGTTGCACAGTGGTAGAGTGCCAGACTACAAATCCAAAGGTTGCGGGTTCGATCCCCGCCAGGTCCTAGGATTTTTATCTGTCACTTTCCACTTCTTTCACCTCTGGCAGTATTGCTCATGTGAAAAATACCGAGTAGCACCGTGGTTCGGAACCCACGTTAAACTGTAGGTCCCCCTATAACTGGCTGGGTAAGTCAGTTCGAAGGTCGGAGGAAGGCAACGGCATACCACCTCCAAATAGGACCATGCCTAGTAAAGCACTGTGGTGTTCAAACCAATCTTCGGATTGTTGACTGCTTTAACTTTTTTAATCTATAAATGTGAATGTCTGATCGGTGTACGTTTATCACCTCTGAACCACAAGACATAAAGAGCTAAAAATTTGTACAGTTACTAATGTCTATCTGGGGAAGGGTTTAGGCACGGTTTTATGGCGATCGGGTAGCTATTTATCTATATACATTAATGTGAATGTCTGTTCGCTGTACGTTTATCACGTCCTAACGACAAGACTTAGAGACTTAAATATATGTACAGTTACTAATTTATGCCCGAGGAATGTTTTAGGCACGGATTTATAGCGATCTGATAGATATTTAGTAATGTGAAGAATATAACGCGAATTTAAAATTATATTTATTCTTTGAAAATGGTTTCATTGGTTGCATTGTTGCTTGAGGGTTGATAGTGATAAAAGGGTGGAGTATATTACAGTGGAAAGTTATTTATCGGTGTATATAAAATTCTACGTGTGTGTGTGTATTAATATTTCGCTCTGCATCGACAACTACACAACGCAAACGAATGGTCTATGTGTAATTGTTGTCCGAAGTCTTCCGTTGTAGACCATAGCAGTTCCATGCCGATAACTATAAGGGAATGGGAGTGGTTGAAAGTCGTCAAATTATTAAAAAAAAAAAATCGGACTGAAGGCCAGCGATGACGTTTGCTACTCTTTAGCAAGGAGGTTACACACAGCGAAATGTGATGCCACAGACCATATCTTTGGTCTATGCGTGCTACAATGTCTTCAGCGATTCCTCTGTAATGATAAGCATACGAATAAGGAAATATAAGAATAAATAAAGGAGGACAACAGAAATTTCTTTTAATAGATCTCTTTAAAACATCGATTTGACGTTTCGCGCATTACATCAAGTGATCGATCTGTGATATTATTACAGTCATTATTGTTGAATTTCGAGATTGGATTCTTCGAAACAAGTGCATTTTTATGTGTGATTTCTTATATATTCTCTGATAAATGTAACAAGTTTTTAGAAAAAAGGAGATGGACAGAGAGAGAGAGAGTTGATAGGAAAAGTACTAACTCAAGGCTCGAATAAGTAAATAAATAAATACCCGGGCAACGCCGGGTTTTCAGCTAGTCTGCTATAAAGTTTGATATCACTGCACACACCACTGAAGAGTGAAAATATCATCTGGTATTATTAACAATTAAGGGACGATTTTGTAGTGGGCTCCAAGATTTGGAGCCGCGGTGGAGTAGCCGAGCGGTCTAAGGCGCCTAGCTGCGGAGCGCGCGGTTGCTCGCCGTGGAGGTTCGAGTCCTCCCTGGGGCATGGGTGTGTGTGTTTGTCCTTAGGTTAGTTTACCTAGGTTTAAGTAGTTTGTAAGCTACGGACTGATGACCACGCAGTTTGGTCCGATAGATTTACAGACATTTGAACAAGATTTGGAGTGCCTAGGGGCCTATACGGCGCTTAATCTGGCACTGCCAGTATGTGTGCATCTTGTGCAAGTGTGCGCGTCTACACGGTAAGCGGGCGGTGTGACCGGTGCATCATGGGTAATCTAATGAGCTCTCACATCCCTTGTAGGAAGGGCTTTAGATTACCCGAATACATCATAAACGTATGTGTCTGCGGATCACGTGTGACGTTGTTACCGTGGGATGTGGGGTGATAAGAGACGGGTGAACGTAGCTGGTGAGAGAAAGCCGGTGATGAGGCGGTGGCTGGAGCGCTGCAGTGCAGACTGCACGCCACGCCACGCGCTGCGGGCGACCGCCGTCCGCATTCCTGGCCGCTTTCTCCACACTGCCCGTCACCGCCTCCACTCGCCGTGGACCGCGCCAGCAGATGCATACTCCGCCGCTGCCCCACCAGGATGCACCGCGCCATCCTACTACATCCTACACCCCACCCTATCACCTGCGCCCAATAATTATCGCAGCACAACCAACAGTAATTCATCATCGTCATTTGTTGCATTACCGGACCTTAAGGGGAGACGGAGGGCAATTTTTTGCCTCATTTTTTTTTTCTTTAATGTTATTTTAACGCCGACTGGAGTCGGCAGGCTGGCAGCAGCATCAGGCGCTGCTCTTCAGCCGAGTGTACATGTACATGACAATGTGAGATAAAAATAAACAATGTCACGAAGGTAAAAACAAGGAGTGTAAAAACATGGTACGAAGGAAAAACATTGAAGCCTTAAAACTGGACACTGGAGACAATAATGCAGGCTTAAAACACATGAACATGAGAGGGACTGACACATAAACAGTTAAAACAGTCTGTGCCACGGTGGCGAGATAATCACATTGAGGAACATCATTGGACACACGAAGAAGTAACACGACGACACAGGTGAAGAGGAGACGTGTTGCGACGCACTGTAAATGTACACTGAGACATGGATGCACTTGACACTAGACGACACTGGTGTTAAAATGCGTCACTGCATCCCCCGCAGGGCAAAGAGAGGGGAAGGTGAGGAAGCGCGGGGGAAGGTTGAAAAGAAAGAGAGAGAGAGAGAGAGGGTAGGGGAGAGGAAAGACGGGTGCGATTGAGACTCCAGGTGGAGAGGGGGGGAGGCCAAGTGGGGTGAGGGAGGAAGAGGGGACGGGAAGAGGGGGCGCTGATGCTACGGGGATGGGGTCAGAGTTGATAGGAGGGGTATATTTCCGGACGAAGGGCATCATCCGTTAGGGGAAGGGTGCGGAAGTTGCCTTGGGAGAGGACATGTAACGTGTGCAGGTGGAGAGAGGGAGGAATGCAGTGGTGTAGGCGTGGCAGAGGTCCAGGGTTGGCGAGGATGGGGTAAACGAGTGGGTTGCGGGAATCTATTTTGCGGGTGACATATGGGATTCGGAGGTGTTCAAGGAGTTGAGGAAAGGGGATGAGTTCGTAGAGGATCCGCGTGGAGGGAGGGGGGGAGTCGGATACGATAGGCGAGGCGGAGGGCGTGGCGTTCAAGGATTTGAAGGGTCTGATAAAAGGTGGGAGGAGCGGATACCCGGGCGGGGTGGAAGGAGCAGAGGATGGGGCGCATGACGGATTTATATGTGTGGAGGACGGTGGAAGGGCTTAATCCCCACGTCCGGCCAGTGAGAAGTTTGAGGAGGTTGAGGCGGGACATGGCTTTTTCTCGTATGGATTTTAGGTGGGGGGTCCAGGAAAGGTGTCTGTCAAGGGTGAGGCCAAGGTACTTGAGGGTGGGGGTGTGGCGGATGGGACGGCCTTGGAGGGTGAGGTAGAGGTAGAGGTCGGGGAGGCGGAAGGAGCAGGTGGTACGACCTATAATGATCGCCTGGGATTTCTCAGGGTTGACGGAGAGGAGCCACTTTGCCTCATTCTGCCAATGCTATTTTATCCCTTGAACAGACACACTTTTCAAAAGAACTATACGTGATAAAACAATAAAATGTTTACTACATATACAGGGTGTCTAGAAAAGGACTCCCTGATTTCAAAATTCAATATCTCGAAAACAAAGATCGATAGAGGAATGCAGTAAACGGTATGTTTATTGTGAAAGCTGTAAAAAGTTTATACAGCAGTTTGAAATACTAGTTACAAAAGCTGCTAACAGATGGCGCTGTAATCGCCATACGTAATGCCCAGTATATATAGTGATCCGAAGCCCAGAGCGATCAGTTCCACTATCGAAACGTGAAAGGAGGTTAGCGTACCGTAGTAAGAGATTCAAACCATGTACTCCATTGAGCAACGCGTTTTTCTGGAGCTACAGTACCACAGGTTAGAAGAGAGTCCTACGACAACAAGGCGAAGTTCTCAAGCACGATTTAATGTTCCAAAAGGACCCGATGCGAAAACCACTCGTACGCTCTTCGCAAAATTTCAACGAACAGGCAGCGTAACTGATGATCTAGTGCGGCATGTTGGCCGCAAGCAAGTCACAGTTACGCCTGAAAATATCGCCACAGTTTCTGGATTTATTCAGCGAAATCCAATGTCATCCGTCCGTAGAATTGCATCTGAGACTAGTTTGAAGCGTTCCAGCACGCAGAAAATACTGAGAAAGAGCCTACATATGTTTCCATTCAAAATTCAAACGCACCAGGCCATACCCGTACGAGCTGTGCAACAAAGGGTTGCCTTTCCTAATCAGGTTCTCACAATGATTGATAGTGAAGGATTTGATGTTGGCTGCATTTGGTTTACAGATGAAGCACACTTCCATCTTAATGGATACGTGATTAAGCAGAACTGTCGATTTTGGGGTTCCTAAAAGCCATATTGGTGTGAATCGAAACCCCTGTATTCTCCTAAACTTACTGTGTGGGCTGCAGTGTGCATCAGAGGCATTATTGGCCCTTTTTCCATTCGAGAAACGGTCACTGGTGCACGTTACGTTGCAATTTTGGAACAATTTGTCTCCACACAGCAAGCGTTAGAGGATCGACCAGATGGTTTATGCAAGATGGAGCCCGACCACATCGGACCGAACAAGTGTATTTCGGTTGAAACACTACGAAATGTGATGGCGAATGTCATTCTTCGTTTGCGCCACCTCTGTAGTGCCGATGGTGAACATTTTGAAAACATTGTGATGTGATTGTTTGCAAAGAGTGTTTTCATACGATTATTTCACTTATGTATGCTGATATGAGCTGTACAGCGTACAGCGCCATCTGTTAGCAGATTTTGTAACTATTATTTCAAACTGCTGTATAAACGTCTTACACCTTTCACAATAAACATACCGTTTACTGCATTCCTCTATCGATCTTTGTTTTCGAGATATTTAATTTTGAAATCAGGGAGCACTTTTCTGGACACCCTGTATATTCCCTTAGTAATTATTCCAGAAATTTCAATCTTGTGTGTAAGAAGAAAGAGGGAAAGGAATGGAAAAGATCATTTTTCGCTGTATTAGAGTATTGAAAGGATTCAACGCGAAAAGTTTGAAATTTCCTGCCAGATTAAGACTGAACGTCGGAAATGGATTCGAAAGTGGAACTCTTGCCTTTCGCTGGCAAGCGCGCTACGGACTGGGCTATCCTGGCACGCTTCGCGCCCCGTCCTCACAGCTTTATTTCCGATAGTACGTCGCCTCCTACTTTTCAGTGATCACAGAGGTTCACCTGCGAACGTTGTAGGACTAGCACTCCTGGAAGAAAGGATTAGGTGTAGACATGACTTAGCCACAGCGAAAGGGATGTTTCCAGAATGATATTTGCGCTCTCCAGCGGAGGTTACGCGGATATGAAACTTCCTAGCAGATAAAAACTGTGTGCAGGGTGAAAATATCATTCTGGAAACATTCTCTGGAAACATTTTTCCACCACACGCTTTGTTTCATGAGTACTAGTCCTGCAAGGTTCACAGGAGAACTGCTGTGAAGTTTGGAAGGAGGCTCGTTACTGGAATATCTTAACTTCTGAGGATGTGCCAGAATAGCTCAGTCGGTAGAGCGCTTTTCCGCGAAAGGCAGTGGTCCCACGCTCGAATCCCGGTTTGTTACACAGTTTTAATCTGACAGAATGTTTCATATTTTCACTTTTCACCGTTGAATCCTCTCAATGCCCGAATGTAACAAAAATAATCTTTCCCACCCGTTTCCCTCTTCCTTCTTCGATTCAGGATTGAAGTCCATCCACAATGAAGGGAACTTACAAAACAGTGGTTCGGCCAATACTTCAATGTTGCTTGGCACTCTACTATACACACCAAATAGCATAAAAACAATCTGCGAACTTTCAAAGAAGAGAAGCTTGTTTCATTACGGGTTCATTTAGTATAGGCGAAAGTGTTACGGAGATCCTCATCCAAGTTCACTGGCAGACTTTGCAAGGGAAGCGATTAGCAACACAATGTAGATCACTTTTAAAGTCATGAGTGCGGATGTTCCATGAAGAGACAACAAATACAATACTTCCTTGTGTATGTTTCTCGCGGAAAGACCTCTAAAGGGAAAATAAGAGAGATCCTAGATTACGAAGAAGTTTATTAGCAACCGACCTTCCCATTAACCATTTCTGGACGGGAGTAACTGCGTGCTCTAAGGCGCCTTGCTGCGGAGTGCCTGTCTGCTCTCTGACGGAGGTTCGAGTCCTCCCTTGGGCATGTGTGTTTGTTTGTTTGTTTGTTTGTGTGTGTGTGTGTGTGTGTGTGTGTGTGTGTGTGTGTGTGTGTTGTCCTCAGTTAAGTTAAAAGTAGTTTGTAAGTCTAGGGACTGATGATCACTGTAGATTGGTCCCATAGCTTTACAAACATTTGAACGTTTTGAACATGAACTATTTTGTGACGAAAAGGTGGAAATGCCTGATGCACGAAATCCTTCCGCCACACAACGTGAGATGGCTTGCGAAGTAGCCTAGTCGAAAGCCTTCTATTAATCCACAAATGCTGTAAAATTAAGTTTACCTTTCCTCAAACATTCTAATAAAATTATTCGTAGAATAAGTAATTGCATCGCGGGACACTACATTTTTTACAGAATCCAAACCGACCTCTCTCAAAGTCGGCTTCTATCACTTTTTTCCAGTCCTCCCTAAGTAAACAGTAAATTATTCTACAATCTTATTAAAACGAACGAAATACAAATTACTGCATTATTTTTGAAGCCTAATGTTGGTTCCCACTCCCATGAACCACAGACATTGCCGAGGTGGGGTGGCTTGCGTGCCTCAACGATACAGATAGCCGTACCGTAGGTGCAACCACAGCGGAGGGGTATCTGTGGAGAGGCCAGACAAACGTGTGGTTCCTGAAGAGGGGCAGCAGCCTTTTCAGTAGTTACAGGGGCAACAGTCTGGATGATTGACTGAGCTGGCCTTGTAACATCAGCTAATGTGGCTTTGCCAAACAGCTACTGCGAACGGCTGAAAGCAAGGGGAAACTACAGCCGTTATTTTTCCCGAGGACATGCAGCTCTACTGTATGAACATATGATGATGGCATCCTCTCGGGTAAAATATTCCGGAGGTAAAATAGTCCCCCATTCGGATCTCTGGGCGGGGACTACTCAGGAGGTTGTGATCATCAGGAAAGACAATACTGGCATTCTACGGGTCGGAGCGTGGAATGTTAGATCCCTTAATCGAGTAGGAAAATTAGAAAATTTAAAAAGGGGAATGGATAGGTTGAAGTTAGATATAGTTGGGATTAGTGAAGTTCGGTGGCAGGATGAACAGGATTTATGGTCAGGTGAGTACAGGATTATAAATACAAAATCAATTGGGGGTATCACAGGAGTAGGATTGATAATGAATAAGAAAATAGGAATGCGGGTAAACTACTATGACCAGCACAGCGATCGCATTATCATTGTCAAGATAGATACGAAGCCAACACCGACAACAGTAGTACAGGTTTATATGCCAACTAGCTCTGCCGATGATGAGGAGATCGAAGAAATATATGAGGAGCTAAACGAAATTATTCAGACAATTAAGGGAGAGGAAAACTTAATTGTTATGGGAGACTGGAATTCGGTAGTAGGACAAGGAAGGGAAGGGCAGATAGTGGGTGAATATGGCCTGGGCAAAAGGAATGAAAGAGGAAGCCGCCTGGTAGAATTTTCCACGGAACATAATTCAGTTATAACAAACACCTGGTTTAAGAATCACAAAAGAAGGTTGTATACGTGGAAGAGACCAGGAGACACCGGGAGATACCAGATAGATTTTATAATGGTAAGACATAGATTTCGGAACCAGGTTTTGAAGTGTAGGACATACCCAGGGTCAGACATAGACTCTGACCATAACTTGTTGGTTATGAAATGGAGGCTGAAACTGAAGAAATTACAAAAAAGGTAGGAAAATAAGGAGATGGGACCTAGATAAATTGAAGGAACCTGAAGTTCTTAAGAATTTCAGAGGGAGCTTCAGGCAACAATTGACAGAAACAGGGGAAAATAAAACAGTAGAGGGGGAATGGGTAAAATTGAGAGATGAAATAGTGAAGGCAGCAGAGGACAAAATAGGTAGGAAGGCAAGACCTACAAAGAATCCTTGGATATCACAGGAGATACTAAATTTAATCGATGAAAGGAGAAAGTATAAAAATGCAGTAAATGAATCAGGCAAAATGGAGTACAGACGACTAAGAAATGAGATTGACAGAAAGTGCAAAATGGCTAAGCAGGAATGGCTAGAAGGTAAATGCAAGGATGTAGAAGAATGTATAAATAGGGGAAAAATAGATACAGCCTACAGGAAAATAAAAGAAACATTTGGCGATAAGAAAAACAGCTCTATGAATATCAAGGACACTGATGGAAAACCAGTTCTCAGCAAAGAAGGGAAAGCTGAAAGGTGGAAAGAGTATATAGAGGGGCTCTACAAAGGAAATGAAGTTCGAGACACTATTGTAGGAAGGGAAGAGGATGTAGATGATGATGAAATAGGAGATACTATACTGAGAGATGAATTTGACAGAGCACTGAATGATCTAAGTCGAAACAAGGCCCCTGGAGTAGATGATATCCCGTCAGAGCTACTGAAGTCTCTGGGAGAACCAGCCATGACAAAATTGTTTCACATTGTGTGTAAGATGTATGAGACAGGTGAAGTACCCTCAGACTTTAAGAAAAATGTTATAATCCCCATTCCAAAGAAAGCGGGTGCAGACAGGCGTGAAAACTACAGAATCATCAGTTTAATAAGTCATGGTTGCAAAATATTAACACGAATTATATACAGAAGGATGGAAAAGCTGGTAGAAGCCGACCTCGGGGAAGATCAGTTTGGGTTCAGGAGAAATGTAGGAACACGGGAGGCAATACTCACTTTACGGCTTATCCTAGAAGATAGATTAAGAAAAGGCAAACCAACATTTCTAGCTTTTGTAGATTTGGAGAAGGCTTTTGACAATGTTGATTGGAATAAACTCTTTCAAGTTCTGAAGCAAGCAGGAGTAAAATATAGGGAGCGTAAGGTTATTTACAACTTGTACAAAAACCAGAGAGCGGTTGTCAGAGTTGAAGGGCATGAAAGGGATGCAGTGGTTGGGAAGGGAGTGAGACAGGGTTGTAGCCTTTCTCCAATGTTATTCAATTTGTACATTGAACAAGCTATAAAGGAAAGCAAGGAGAAATTTGGTGAAGGAATTAAAGTTCAGGGTGAAGAATTAAAAACATTGCGTTTTGCCGACGACATAGTAATTCTGTCAGAGACAGCAAAGGACCTTGAAGAGCAGTTGAACGGAATGGACAGTGTGCTGAAAGGTGCATATAAGATGAACATTAACAAGAGTAAAACAAGGGTAATGGAGTGCAGTGTAAGAAAATCAGGTGATTTAGAATTAGATTAGGTAACGAAACAATAAGGGAGGTAGATGAGTTTTGTTACTTGGGCAGTAAAATAACAAATGATGATCGCAGTACAGATGATATAAAATGCAGAATGGCAATGGGTAGAAAGGCGTTTTTGAAAAAGAGAAATTTGTTAACATCGAATATTGATTTAAGCCTAAGGAAGTCCTTTCTGAAGGCATTTGTATGGAGTGTTGCCTTGTATGGGAGTGAAACATGGACGATAAGCAGTGTGGACAGAAAGAGGATAGAGGCTTTTGAAATGTGGTGCTACAGAAGAATGCTGAAGATTAGGTGGGTGGATCGCGTAACTAATGAGGAGGTACTGAACCGAATTGGGGAGAAAAGAAATTTCTGGCATACGTTGACTAAAAGAAGGGATAGATTGGTAGGACACATTCTTAGACATCAAGGAATTGTGAATTTAGCGTTGGAGGGAAGTGTGTGGGGTAAAAATCGCAGAGGGAGACCAAGAGACGCGTATAGTAAGCAGATTCAAGTGGATGTGGGTTGTCGTTCTTATGAGGAGATGAAAAGGCTTGCTCAGGATAGAGTAGGGTGGAGAGCTGCATCGAACCAGTCTCTGGACTGAAGACCACAACAACAACAACAATGTTGGTTCCCCTGTCTAATATATCTTGCTTTGTAGGTACGTACCAGTTATAATTAATATATGTCTTTACACCTTCGCATACCATCCACACTAAACTGATAATGAATTTTGTGCAGGATTTCACATAGGAAGTCCTTATAACATTGTTATTTGAAGTGAATGATATTCGATATAGTTCATAGTTTTGATGTATATGTATAGTGCAGTAAGCTAAAAGCGTTTTATTAACAACGGACAACGATCATGCCTCATAGTGAAATGTGATTATTAAACAAGGAATGCATATATAACCTGATCTAGTATCTCGCAAGTTCCCTTAGAGTCTCAGTAAGTCTTACAAGTGTGTTTACAGAAAAGAGTTTTCTACGCAGTATGAAAATTCTAACTTAGCTAGATGAATAAGTACAGTGTGGCGCCAATAAAAGTGTCTCGGACATTATGAAACCATTTTGAAGTAAAAGCCGTCTTGGTTGCGAGGTAGTTTATAAATGCTTAGAAATTACGTGTTTCGCTTTAACAGGAGAGCGTCATAATGTAACTTAATTGAGAAATGTAGCACAAGAAGTAATAAAAACTTAAAGCAGTGAAAAGGTAGCATTGACTTATTTTGTGCGAAAAAGGCGTGTATAAGAAGGGAAAAAACCTTGCAAGGCACTTCGTGATGTGACACTGTAATTGACTTGACACTTTTCGTTACGCATCGAAACGTTAATAAAGCACCCGATGGTAGGGTTGTATATCAGTAGTTTTCGTAAATGCCTGAAAATGATGAACTCAAACAGAAGAGTATGTCGAAAATATTCCGATTTTTCTACTTGACAATCTATTTTCAAACGTACACTGCTCCACTGCCTATATCTAAAAGGCAAAATTACAATACCTATACTCAAACAGCAACAATGAATTACAAAAAAAAAAACGACAATCGACAAAAAATCATAGTAAGCCGAATATACCAACATACAAAACAAGAACCATACACTTCAATGGAGTTGCAGAGTATTTAAGTAGGTGTAGATGCACTAACATATGCTTCAAACTAATAATTATGGCCGGCCGCGGTGGACGAGGACACTGAGGCGCTTCAGTCACGGTCTGCACGGCCACTACGGTCGGGGGTTCGTATCCCCCCTCGGGCATGGATATTTGTGTCGTCCTAGTTCGTAAGTAGTTCGTAAGTAGTTTGTAAGTTTAGGGACTGATAACCCCGTAGTTAAGTCCCATAAGCTTTACAAACATTTGAACATTTTATAATAATTATGTAACTTCTACAAATATGTTAACTAGCTATCGTTGATGCCTGTTCGATTCCCTTAAACTGGCGTGTGAAAAATGAGTATAAAATTACGTGCCCTTATAACTGTAACTAACAAATGTTTGTATAGCTTATGGGACTTAACTACGGGGTCATCAGTCCCTAAACTTACGAACTAGTTGCAAACTAGCTAACACTAAGGACGGCAGCACAAATATC
The DNA here is from genome assembly GCA_026315105.1 of Locusta migratoria. Taxonomy (NCBI): domain Eukaryota; kingdom Metazoa; phylum Arthropoda; class Insecta; order Orthoptera; family Acrididae; genus Locusta; species Locusta migratoria. The sequence goes on from CM048746.1 coordinate 188,007,428, forward strand.
CATGCCCGAGGGGGGGGGGATTCGAACCCCCGACCGTAGTGGCCGTGCAGACCGTGACTGGAGCGCCTCAGTCCCCTCGACCACCGCGGCCGGCTATAACTAACAAATACAGGAAGGGAAGTAAGTTGATAGGCTTTAACTGGAACATTCTGTGAAATTAACAGAACGCAATGATTATGTTCGCTAGTTGACACACTCGTCTGGCATGTTCTGAGCAGTAGCCACGCAACAGGGATTGAAGTTTTTGTCTAACAGTATTTCAAGTTACTGGACATGTTCAATGTCATACGCTTACATCTAATGTAACTTCTGAAAGTTTATTAGGGTACTGAAGGCGCCTATTCGTGATACGGCTGGCCACTACAGGTTGTATTTCGCACAGAGCGGCATAGGTCTAGGAGGCGGATACTCCGGTGTGTGAACTCAATCACAACCGCGGTACGCAAGGCGAAAGTAGGTCTATGCAGGCTTCCAAAACAACTTTCTTCAAAAGTAGCACTAGGCTCGACTACGTACACGGAAATCATCTGCAGCCATTAAGTGTTACGTCACAACAGTAACATAAAAATTTAGCAGATTAAAAGCACAACTTTACAATATAACTTTCTCACATAGTTTTATCTACCACAAAGCGAAAAGAACAGTCATCACACACACACACACACACTTGTATATATGTATGTACTGTATTGATCCTAAGTCCAAACTCTTATGGGAATCGGCGAAATACAGCAAGTGATTAGCGATTATGGACACGATGCACTATTCAGGTAGAGTGTGCATACGCCGAGAATATGCGCCTGATGCACAGTGGGAAGGAATCCTCAAAACGTGGCCAAAACCCCAAGAAGACGTTTAAATCACACAAAACTCATCAGACGGGGTTTTTGAGGTCACTGGTTACGAATTTGATGGTAAAAATTGTCTAAACAAAATGGCAGATCTAATATAGCAATGTGACCCATTAGAATCCATAATAATTTATTAATAAAAGCGTATGTATAGTATTTAGACATTAATAATTAATACACAGCCAACGAGATTTGTTTATTACAACAAAATAACATAATATTTCCAGAATGAAACCTTCACTCTGCAGTGGAGTGTGCGCTGATATGGAACTTCCTGGTAGATTAAAATTCTGTGCCGGAAGCGGGACTCGAACCTGGGACCTTTGCCTCTCGCGGGCGCCCCACAACTTTACTTCCGCCAGTACCTCGCCTCCTACTTTCCAAACTTCACAGAAACTGTCCTGCGAAACATGCAAGACTAGAAGTCTGGAAGTTTGGAAAGTAGGAGGCGAGGTACTGGCGGAAGTAAAGTTGTGGGGCGGCATCGTGAGTCGTGTCGGGATAGCTCAGTCGGTAGAGCGCTTGCCCGCGAAAGACAAAGGTCCCTGGTTCGAATCCCGGTTCCGGCTCAGAATTTTAATCTGCCAGGATGTTTCAACAGAATATTTATCTAAAATATATCGGAAAACATTGTAGTTCAATAATAATTTGAAACAATCTTCAAAGTCGGTGACAGAACACAAATTATAAATGTAATAGTATAATCAACATTAGAAGTAATAAGTGTAGCTAATAAAGACAACCGCGCACTGCATGGACCATGTTGTGCTGCGAAATATCGGCCGCAAGGGCACTTGTAAATATTCATTATACAAGAGAAATGGCAGATTTTGGCAGCTGATTCTTGTCAATTCCATCAGATAATTAATCAATCAATAGTCTGTGAGTTGAAATTCCGCGGTATATTGCGGTATATGCTGCTTTTGCTCTAGTTGAAAATGCAAGTTCGGCAAAGCATGGTCATTTTGCACAGGCACCGGAAATATATAACATAAATAGGATAACCATGAAATTTATACCGATTTAGTGAACTAACATTTTGTACATACCTATAGTAACCATTTCTATCTTGTAGAACTGAAATTCTTCACTTTACTACCAAAATATGCACTAACAAAGCGAGAGTAAATTTGCCTTGTTTTCACAACGCCGCGTGTGCTCTCGTCGAAGGTCACTTTTGAACTGATGTAACTCGACAGGTATCGAATGAGATAATTCTGGAATGAGATCCGCCAATCCTTCCCCTACCTAAACCACCCATGAAAATTGCGAGAATCGAAAATTCATTTTTCGAGTTTTGGCCCGTTTTTGGGATTCCGTTCCACTGTGTAACGGGAGGTGGGCAAGGGTCGTCGACATGGACTGAACTTCTTATCATCCACTTTTCACTTTCATACAGTTTTACTCTCCGGGCAAGTGCTTTCAGAAAGGATTTCCTCGCATTTAAATTAATATTCGATGTCAACAAATTTCATTTCCTCAGAAACGTTTTTCTTCCCACAGCCATTCCGGCCATCAGAAGTTATTTTGCTACTCTAATAATAAAACTCATATACTACTTTAATTGTCTCATTACGTAATCAAATTTCTTCAGCATCGCCTGATTTTCTGTCACTAAGTTTCCTTACCCTTGTTTTACTCTTGTTAATCTTCGTGTTATATCGTCCTTTCAAGATACTGTCCAATCAGTTCAATTGCTCTTCCAGGACCTTTGCTGTTTCTGACAGAATTAGTATGTCATCGTCAAACCTCAAATTTTTTATTTCTTCACCCAGAACTTTAATCCCTTCTAAAAATTTCTGCTTGCATTTCTTTTTGCTTGCTCAAGAGATTGAACAAAATTGGGTAAACACTACAACCCTGTATCACTCCCTTTCCAACCAGTGCGTCCCTTTCAAGTCCTTCGACTCCAACAACTGCTGTTTGGTTTAGTACAAGTTTAATATAACACTTCGCTCTCTATGTTTTACGTCTGCAACCATGACTTATTAAATAGGTAGTTCTGTAATTTTCACCTTTGGCTACACTGGCAGCTAACGTTAATTCCTCTGTATGTTATCTCTGTCGATGGTCAGAACAACTGCAACTGGAGTGAAAATATTTCAGACAGAACGCCGCTCAGTATCGACAAGAAAAAGCCTTGGGGGGAGGGGGTAATGGTCGTCAGTATAACCACCATTTCTGGCGTGACGTTTATAGTAATGCATTTCGTGGTCGAAGACGACAGTACTTTGTGATGTTTTAGTGACAAAGTCAAAGGATAGCGATATGCACATTGCAGATGATGGTACAAAAGGGTAATAATTATTCTGTAAATCACTTTTGAGAGCATGGCAGCGGGCAGCGATAGAGTCGCCGAGTGCTCTAAGGCACCTTACTGCGGAGAGCGCCGTTGCTCCCCGGCGAAGGTCGGAGGTTCGACCTCCCTCGAGCATGGGTGTGTGCGTGTTTTCCTTAGGTTAGTTTAAGTAGTTTTTAACCTAGGGACTGGTAACCTCAGTATTTACAAATATTCGACCATTATTTTTTCTTTTGCATGGCAGAAGGTTCATTGAACGTCCATTTACCACCGGAAATATACTCAGGACAAAATTTTGTGAGGGCCATTTTTTTAGGGCTAACAAGTGAGGACTCGTACTGCGAAGCCAGAGTACGCGACTTTCGCTTAAATATGGGTCACAGCTTCCGAACGAAGCTCAACTTATGCGGGGTACTCTACACTTACTACAGTCACGCATTATATTGGACGTCCATTTACACGTTCACAGATGATGGTGGAGGACAACTTATTGTGACGTTGCAATGTAATATACGTGTCGGTAAGCTTCGTGTTTACCGTCTTTTGTTTACGACTGTTAGCAACGTCAAAGACTCACGGTATAACCAGATAAGTTCAGTTTCGTCCCGACATTTTAATTTGTATGTATTGCCTTTTGTTTACGAGTACTATCAGATGAACGTATGGCGTCATAATCACGAAGATTACCGACTTGTTCTGATATGAATCGCCGGCCGCGGTGGCCGAGGAGACTGAGGCGCTCCAGTCACGGTCTGCACGGCCACTACGGTCGGGGGTTCGAATCCCCCCTCGCGCATGGATATTTGTGCCGTCCTTAGTATAAGGTAGTTGATAAGTAGATTGTAAGTTTAGGGACTGATGACCCCGTAGTTAAGTCCGTAAGCTTAACAAACATTTGAACATTTTTTTCTGATATGAATCAAGCAGCACTATGGAACACAGTGACATTGCTATAGGGACAGACGGCAGCATCTGTCGTTTATATTAAATGTTAAGTTTTTATTCCTTTGATTACAGAAAAATATTTTTTTGAAAACCTGAAATTTAGAACTCTAATTTGTAGGTAAGTGTGACTGTTATGGGTTGTGGAGACTTTGAAGAGGAACAACTAAGGAAAGAAGTTCAAAGTTTAATGTCCCGTCGGTAGCGTGGTCATTAGAGACGAAGCTCACGCTCGTATTCATTGAATATCGGCCGTCTCATTTCAAAGGAACCATCCCGACATTTGCCTGGAGTGATTTAAGGAAATCTGGGATAACCTAAATATGGATGGCCTGGTGTGGATTTGAACCACCGTCCTCCCGAATGCGAGTCCAGTGTGTTACCACTGCGCCATCTCACTGTTTTTCTGGAAGGAGAGGGGCCGGGGGAGATTGTAAGTTGAAAAAAGGGCATCCCGGCATATTAAATTTTAGAAATTCAAGTCAGTGGTTAGTATTGCCTAGTGTGCTATAGTATTTCTCCAGACCGCAAACTGATTCTTCTCGAGGTCGGAGTCTACCAGTTTTTCCATACTCCAACAGACAATAAGTGTCAAAATTTCGCAACAATGACTAATTACTCTAATAATGCGTTAATATTATCACCTGGCAGCGGTTCGTTTCTTTGGAATTGCAATTTATTACATTGTTACTGAAGTTTGGGGATAATAATTTTAGAAACGTTTTTTCCTGGAATCAGCTATCTATTCAGTATAATTTTGATACAAAGTGTCTTCATGGCGTAAGATTAATTTTATTAATAAGACGACCGGTTTCGATCCCTGAGAGATCATCTTCAGATCTGTTACTTGATGATGGCGGAATTGTCGTGGAGTTAACCAAGTGTAGCGCGTAATACATTTTTTCGCTGCACTACAAATGGGGCTGCTCCACGTTAGTTCCACCATCATCAAGTAACAAATCTGAAGGTGATCTCTCAGGGATCGAAACCGGTCGTCTTATAAATAAAATTAATCTTACACGATCACGACTGTTTGTATGGAAATTATTTACACTACTTTCATTATTTTCACAAGGAAGGAAGATCGGCGTTTAACGTCCTGCCAACAGCGTGGTCATTAGAGGTGAAGCTCACGTTCGGATTCTTAGGGTAAGGATGGGGAAGGAAGAGGCCGTACCCTTTCTCAGGAACCATCCCGGAATTTGCCTTGAGTGATTTAGGGATACCAATGAAAACCTAAATCTCGATGGCCGGAGGTGGATTTAAATGACTACTCTCCTACATGCGAGTCCAGTGTGTCACTAGTGTGCCACCTCGCTCAGTTATTTATACTAAATAAATCGCTGATTTCTACGACCACTGTTCCTAAACATATAACCAGGGGAAACTACTACTGGTCATTAAAATTGCTACACCAAGAAGAAATGCAGATGATAAACGGGTATTCATTGGATAGATATGTTATACTGGAACTGACATGTGGTTATATTTTCACGCAATTTGGGTGCATAGATCCTGAGAAATCAGTACCGTAATAACGGCCTTGATACGCCTGGGCATTGAGTCAATCAGAGCTTGGATGGCCTGTACAGGTACAGACGCCCACGCAGCTTCAACACGATAACACAGTTCATCAAGGGAACTGACTGGCGTATTGTGACGAGCCAGTTGCTCGGACACCATTGACCAGACGTTTTCAGTTCTTGAGAGATGTGCTGGCCAGGACACCAGTCGAACATTTTCCGTATCCAGAAAGGCCCGTACAGGATCTGCAACAAGAGGTCGTGAATTATCCTGCTGAAATATAGGGTATCACGGGGATCGAATGAAGGGTAGAGCCACTGTTCAAAGTTCCGTCGATGCCTACAAGAGGTGACCGAGACATGTAACCAATGGCACCCCATACCATAAACCCGGGTGACACGACAATATGGCGAAGACAAATACACGCTTCCAATGTGCGTTCACCGCGATGTCGCCAAACACGGAATGACCATAATGATGCTGTAAACAAAACCTGGAATCATCCGGAAAGATGACGTTCTGCCATTCGTGAACCCAGGTTCGTCGTTGCGGACACCATCGCAGGCACTCCTGTCTGTGATGCAGCGTCAAGGATAACCGCAGCCATGGTCTCCGAGCTGATAGCCCATGCTGCTGCAAACGTCGTCGAACTGTTCGTCAGATGGTTGTTGCCTTGCAAACGTGCCCTTCTGTTAACTCAGGGATCGAGACGTGACTCCACGATCCGTTACAGCTATGCGGATAAGATGACTCTCATCACTGCTAGTGATACGCGGCCATTGGAATCCAGCATGGCGTTCCGTATTGCCCTCCTGAACCCACCGATTCCATATTTTGCTAACAGTCATTGGATCGCGACCACCGCGAGCAGCAATGTCGCGATACCATAAACAGCAATCGCGATAGGTGTTTAACTGCTGTTTGTGTATGAGAAATCGGTTGGAAACTTTACTCATGTCAGCACGTTGTAGGTGTCGCCACCGGCGCCAACCTTGTGTGAATGCTCTGAAAAGCTTTTCATTTGCATATTATAGTATCTTATTCCTGTTTGTTAAATTTCGCGTATGTAGCACGTTATCTTCGTGGTGTAGCAATTTTAATGGTCAGGAATGTAATCTCACGCAATTAGGAACGTTTGAATCGAAATTACTTTCCTTGGCGTTTGTAGAGTAAATGTCGAGATATTGTGACATTTGAGGTAACGTAGAGGAAATTCATATTGACTTCGGCGAAGGAAGAGTGAAACAGCGAACTGCGAATACGTGGCGGCCACGAGTTCTGCTGCAGAGTGACGAGCTGCTTGGCCACGCACGGCCCGCGGTGACGCAGCGTCGGCTGTGTTTGGTAGCGGAGCCTAGCCCCCATTACTCACTCGGCGGCGCCCCAGCTGCTGACGTCAGCCGCGCGGTGACGACCTGCGGCGGGCGTCGAACTCTGGACAAGGCCGCGAGCGCCGTCGCCATGAATTATTCAGCCGCGCCGTGGCCCGCCGGCTACAGGCGCGCTGGTCACCCGGAGAGCCACATCTGCCCATCGACCGCGACCGCGCTCCACCACTGACCTCGGAGGCTTCGGTTGACCTCCCACACTGGGCAGCCAGGGGCGGACCTACCGCAGTGGACGTACCACTGCGGACCTACCGCTGGTTGGTTGGGTCGACGTCGTCTCTTCCTAGTTTTTCTAAACTCTTCCTGATCCGGTAGACATCGACACTTCAAGGTGAACAAATGCCTTTTTTTCTCTTTCTTTCAGTTGGCATCGACTCTTCATACTCATCATCATCATCATCATCATTAGAGACTGATTATGCCTTTCATCGTTCAGTCTGGAGCATAGTACCTCTAATAAAATTCCTCCATGATCCCCTATTCAATGCTAACATCCATGCCTCGTCTGATGTTATGCCTTTTACTTCAAACTCGTCCTCTTTCTCTCCCCTTACTCTAACATCACTAACAGCTAAAACATCTAACCCAATCTTACTTGAAGCCTCCGCCAGCTCTACCTTCTTCCCATTGTAATCCCCATTGATATTAATAGCTCCCCATAATTCGAGATCGTTTGCCAAGTCTTATCTGAGGAGTCCCTGGTCTGTCAATTAGAGGTGGGACTCCATCACCTCCAAAGGTCCGAGGCATTTTGCTCTGATTGTTGCCAGCATGATATTTAAATACCTGGGAAGCAGGTTGCTAGCCTTACTTGCCCAGAACCCCACTGGCTTTTACCCCTAACTGTTGAGGGACTAACCGGTGGATTTGGTAGTCTTTGCTGTCTGAGCACAAAGGTGGCCACGACTCAGAATATATCCGAGATGCCCAACATTTTTCCAAAGTAACTGGTATCCCAACTGTCAGGACCACTTACTTGGCCACTCATACATTGCCCGTGGTTCATGAACTAGGACATGACTACTGGAACCCACACCATGAACCACGACTCTTCATTAAAAAAAAGGTTAGTCCAGACTCTTCATACTGGACAAACCTTTTTTTTTCCTAAACTATTCCTGCTGACATCTACCCTTCATGGCAATCAAACCATTTTTTTCTAAACTCATTCCTGACCACAGTGACGACGACCCTTCATAATGAACCATCTATTTTTTCCTCTTCCTTATTTAGCCGATATCCAACCATCACGGTGAACAGTTTTTCCATCAGCTATCCTCATGTTATATTTGCGAAATCTGCCTAAATCAGCTGCTCTTCGTAAGGTGGACAACTACTTACGTGGGAGTGCCAGGATTTGGAAATGAAGTTCGGGGTGGGGCGGCGCGGCACGTGTTTTTAGTACTACCCCCTAGAGCAGGGGTTCCCAAACATCTTTGTCTCGTAGAACGGTTGCCAACATTTTCTGCCCCGTGTAGACCCCCTGCCTTTCATGTACTTATTCTTTTACGAATTCCTAACTTCTAATGTGTTTTCCCATCTGATTTGTGCTACTAAATTTGATAAATTTCACTGTAAAAGGGTGGAGTGAAAAGAAAAAAGGAAAAGAATGATGTTAAGCATCATACACTTAATTATTCAGTTTAACAAAACTGGTACCTACAGTCTTGTAATGGGAGGGATGTGCCTGATACTTTTTTAGTAAATTATCAATATTTGTTTTGTTAGGTTTAACCTTAAACCTCTTCTTTCAGTGACTTCCAGCCTGTTTCTTTTTTTTTTTTGTAATAAGATTGGCAACAGTTTCTGGCGACTCTTCACTTCGTTGACAGGTGGTTTAAAACGCAGACTGAAAAATTCCGTGATCCGAGCTGGTTTCGAACCCGCGACCCTTTAGTTTCCAGTCGAGCGCTTTCCCCTGAGATCATTAGAAGTATTTTTTTTAAAAAGCTCGTCCATTTATGTTTCTTTGGCCGTTCTTTCAGATTTAACAAATGTCTTAAATTCTGTGCAGTAGGAACTGCTCCACAAAATGCAGAAAAACTGAAGAAGCCCACATGTGCGCACTATGTCAATATATCCCATGATGATTGACGGAACATTTGCTGGCCCTTCATGGGTAGCTTCCGATACTCGTCCCAATCCTCGGAGAAGGAACAATGAAAATAATAATGCAGCTAATGGTAACGTAACTGAAAAGTTTGCTCAAGTTCCTCTTTGGAGATATGCATGTTATAAAATTTAATATTACATCTATCAAAATACATGTGCACCTTTAGAGTTACTTATGTTGTAATGCTTTACAAGTTAGAGTATAAAGGTCAATTGTCTGATCATCATCATCACCACCCCCCTCCCCCAAGCGAAATATGACTACGGGCCTGCTGCAGGAGACCGGAAATGAATTCCTCCACTTTCTCTCTTAGCAATGAAGCGAATAGTGACATACAAAGAATCAGTCTTCAGCATTATGAGAATAATTCTGAATTTCGGTTGCGACCTTCCTAAAAGTGAACCACTATCGTGAACCCCCATTTACAATATATAGACCCCCAAATTATTTTCCCGATGACGCGGACCACTTGCAGGTTGAAATAGACCCCTGGGTATCTATATAGTCCACTTTGGAAATCACTGCCCTCGAGTTACAATGCCCTATGCATACGGCCAGATAGCCAGACATTCTAGAGATGAACGGTCCGAAACTTTCGTTCCTATATTATATACCCGTAAGTCCGTTCTATGAACCGAATGGTGCTGTGGCCGAGGTTGTAGCTGGAAAGTGTAGCCAGCTGAAGGTTCTGTGTTCGAATCCTCAGCCTTTGATTTTCTTTATTTCATTTTTTTCAGTTTATTGTTCATGTAACGGATCACTACGTTAATTGACTATAATAATACTGATATATGCAATATTGTTAACAATTCGTGTTCTACATTTTCAAAGTATCTATTTTCTTTTCTTTACTGAAAATAATTATACAAACACGTTCAAATTGATAACTTGAGTTACCGGGTACTTCAACATTTTGAACTTTGCCGTCTAACTTTTTTTTCAGATATTAGTTCGTATTGTACACTGCATATTGCAAGCATCGGAGAATAACAATCAGATTCTGAAGACTACATTAATTGAACAGGGACAAGAGATTAATTAAGATTATATGAAAATTCTATCGTTTACCATCAGCTATCATCTTTTTTTATTTATTGACAATGTGAATAATGATATCGTTACTCATAGTCTTCAGAATCTGATTATTATTCTCCCATGCAAACAATATTCAGTATACACTACGAATGAATATTTGAAGGATATAATTTGGACGGAAAAGTTCAAAATGTTGAAACAATACAAGCTTTAAATTTGAACGAGGTTTTAAACTTATTTTTCTTTAAAGAATAACAAAAGCATACTTTGAAAATACGAAGCACGAATAAATAATAATATTGCATATAAGTGTTATTGTATTCAATTAACGTATTGATCAGTTAAATGAACAAGAATCTGAAAAAAAACGGACTACTGGACAAAAATCGCGGGTCGAGGATAGAACACATATTGTTCGGCATGCTATACTGTCCAGCTATACCCTCGCCCACGGTGCCGTTCGGTTTACAAAGCGGACGTACGAGTATATAACATAGGAACGAACGTTTCGGCATGTTTTTCTCGTGGGTGGCTGATCATGTGGCCGTATGGATATGGCATTGTAACTCTATGGGGTAGTGCTGCATACATGCGCCGCTCCACAGCAAACTTCATTGCCCAGACTTGGCATTCCCCTCGTTAGTGACACTTGAAAACTTGTGCCGGACCGGGACTCGAACCCGGATCTCCCACTTTTCGCGATCCCAAGTGACTGTAAGAAGGCGCAGGTGTCTCTCATTTATAAGAAAGATAATAGAACAGACCGTCATAATTATATACGAATGTCATTAACATCAATCTGCTGTATCTTTCTTAAAAAGTGATATCAGTTCGAATAAGGTGAATTTCCTTGAAATGGAAAAGCTTCTGTCTATGCTTCAGAATGTCCTAGGAAGCTGTGCTCGTCTGAAACTCAACTTGCCCGTTTCTTGCATGATGTCTTCCTACGGATGAAGGGTAACAGGCTGTCTTCATAGTCCATTATTTACGATAGGCGTTGGAAATGGTGCCGCACTGAAGACTGCTAATGAACGTCCGAGAATATGGAATACGTTCACAGATATGTGAATAGCTCAAAGAGCCCAGCGCGTTGTTCCAACGGCGAGTGTTCATCAGAGACACGAGTATCGTCAGGAGTGCCCCAGGAAAGTGTGATATGGCTGTTATTAAATGATCTGACCGACAGAGTGAGTAAAAGTCTGCGGTTGTTCGCTGACGTTTTGCTGTACATCACTGAATTACTGTAGTAGAATGAAAGACCACTTAGACAAAAAATTCTAGTGGTTTGGGTAATCGCAGCTAGCTCTAAATGTAAAAAAATGGATTATGATGAAACTGAGTAGAAAAAAATCCCATAATGTTCGAATACAGCATTACCAGTGTGCTGTTTGACAGAGTCGTGTCGATTTTTTTTTTTTTTTTTTTTTTTTTTTTTCCTTATATTGTGCGATGCATGAATTGCTACCACCTATGTTGGCTGGACTTCCGTGTATGTGGGATATGTAATTTTGCCCTACATAATTATAATTTCCTTATATATCTTCTATGATTGCCCTGGGGACCCTAACCCTGTGCCAGGGTTGCGGTTGTATTGTAGCTGCATTTTCCAGCTGTCTTGTAGATTGCCTGAGAACCTCTATTTTTCTTGTTCTTTCCTCTATCTGTGTTTTGATCATGGGCATATTAAGTTCCTGGTGAATGTCCACTGTCCTTGTCCATCTAGGTGCCCTTAGCATCGTTTTGAGACGTAAGTTTTGTACTATCTGTAGTTGATTTATGTTGGAGTCACTGGCAGTTCCCCATGATGCACAACCATATAACATTGCAGGTAGAATGGACTAGTGTATAGTTTTGTCTTTGTTGTTTGTCTCAGTTTCTGGCTGCTTAGGAATGGGTAAAGTCCGTGTGTTGCTCTGATTAGTCTATTCTTCTTGTCCATGATGTGTTCTTTATAAGTTGAGTGATGGTCTAAGATGACACCTAACTACTTTGTGGATGTTGTCCATTCTATTTCTTGATTGCTGAGTGTTAGTCGTGTCTCCAATATTGGTTTCTTCCTCGTAAGGAATATTGCTTTTGTTTTCTGAAGGTTAACATTAACTTGGTTGTCGACTGCCTACATTTCGAAAACATCCAGCTGGTGTTGTAGTCTGTTTATCACATTGTTTGATTGTCTTCCGCTTGTTAGCATCGCTGTGTCGTCTTCAAATTGAGCTAATAAGATTATAATTTAGGAATGTCATTGACGTAAATAGTAAACAGGGTCGGCGATGATACTGAATCCTGTGGGATTCCTTCGCGTTGAATTTTTGCTTCCGATCGCTTCCCTTCAATTTGGACGTAGAAGCGTCGATCTGTGAGGAACCTGTCAATGATCTTTATATAACAGTCTGGTAGGTCTGTTTTTCCACGAAGTTTTGAGATTAGCTTGTCACGCCAGACTTTATCAAAAGCTTTTTCGATATCTAAGAATATGGCTGCCGTGTAATTGGAGATGTTCATGTTGTATGCAAGAAATTCTGTAATTCGTAATAATTGTATTTCAGCGGCCAGTTTTGTCAATAATGCAAATTGTTCCGGTCGCACTATGTTATTGTCCAGTAGTGGCTGTTTAATTCTTATCAGCATTATTCGTTCCAGTGTCTTCCCCATAGTGGGTAGGAGGCTGAGTGGTCGGTGGTTGGATGGATTCTTCAAGTCTTTCCCTGGTTTGGGAATTGGCACAACTTTGGCTAGTTTCCATTTGGTCTGAAAGTACTCCTGCATTAGACAGCTGTTGATGATTCTCGTTAGTAGGGCTAACGGTTTCCTTGGCAGGTTCTTGATTTCGTCGATGGATATTCTATCTGGGCCAGGGGCAGAGCTGGAATTTAAGTTCTTTATTATCTGTTTTAGTTCTCGTGGTGTTGTCATCTCTGGTTGGTCTTGGCTTCTCTCAGTGAGAATTCCTCTTCCCTGTTGTCTTGTTCTTCTGTCTTCCTCTTCGTTGTTTTGGTAGTCATTTAAGTCTAGGTTATTTTGAACTTCGTAATTATTTGCAAATAACTCAGCTCTTTGAAGTGGAACGGGAACTAGCGTATTATTGTCCAGGAGTGCTGCCTTTTGCTGCGTCAAAAGATCATTATCTTCGAGATAATTCATAATATTTGAATACAGGATATGTTCCAAACCCCTACTGCAAATTGACGTCAATGAAATAGGCCTGTAGGTTAGGGTGTTACTCCTACTGCCTTTCTTGTATATAGGTGTGAACTGTGTAACTTTCTAGTCGTTTGGTACAGATCCTACTTTTAGCGAGCTGTTTTATATGGCTTTTAAGTAAGGAGCTATCGCTTCAGCATAATCCGATAGAAATCTAATGGGTGTACAGTCCGGACCAGAAGACTTGTTCTTGTTAAGTAATTTAAGTTGCTTCACTACTCCGATGATATCTACTTCAATGTTACTCATTCTGGCCTCTGTAATTCGAAATATTGGTTTCATCTTCTTTGGTGAATGAGTTTCTAAAAGCTGTATTTAGTAACTCTGCTTTAGTAGCGCTATCATCGGCAGGATCGCCATTACTATCAGGTAGTGAGGGTGTTGTTTGTGTTTTGCCCCTAGTATATTTAACATTAACCAAAATCTCTTAGGGCTTCCAATTAAATTTCGATAAAGAGTTTCGTTGTGAAAAGTATTGTGGGCATCTCGCATTGAAATCCTCGTTAAATTTCCAGCTTCTGTGTAGGATCGTCAATCCGGGGATTTTGTGTTCGTTTAAATTTAGCATGCCTATTCCGTTGCTTTTGCAACAGTGTTCTCAATAGAAACGAGGTCGCGTGGAAGCATGCTGTGCTTTCAAAACCCCGAAATGATCCAAACTTTTCTCCAAAAAGTAACACAGGTGAAGAACCTTCGGGCTATGCTTAAGAACCCGAATCAAGGCAGCTTAACGAGTAAGTGAAACACCGCATTTTCGCTTCGTCGCAAGAAAACTTGTCGGGTGAAATCCATCATTAAAACAATGCTGATTTGTTTTTTCGGTGTGAGAGGAGTCATCCATTCAAAGTTTGTTCCGCACGGGCAGACAGTTATTCAGGCTTTCTACCTGGAACTTTTGAAAAGACTGCGCAACAGCGTGCGACGGAAGCGGCCCGATTTGCGGCAGTCTGGAGACTGGTTTTTCCAGGATGACAATGCCCCTGGTCACACAGCGGTGTCTGCGCGACAGTCCTTGACCAAAAATGGTGTGACACATCAAGGGCAGCGGCTGTGTTGACGCGGGGCAATTGGCTTTCCTCTGTCCTCAGAAGGAGGCTCAAGAACACTGTTTCGCGATACTCGCGCTCGTGATATCTGAGTAATAAAGAAAAACCCTTAAATATCTATGGCGGTGATTTTAAAGATTTGTAAAAGCCAAGCGTCGATTAGTGGAATTTGAAAAGTTGTGGCAATCGATTTTCCGAACTTCAACTTTGGACAGTAATGTCGTGAACCGAACTTCTTTTGAAACGATATTCTTGGTCGAGCTTATACATTACTCAGTGTCAAGCCAAGTTTAAATAAGCATCTTATCTACTGATCAATTCCTAGCTAGTATTAAGGACAATTTATTCAACTCATCGACGAAATCCTTCCTGAAATCTAATAAGACTATAAAAAAAGAGAAAAAATGACGGAAGAGTAAGAGAGAGCTGCGACAGATGCATGGCCATCTGCTGCACACCTATAAAGTTAAGGAAACTTTGAAAAAAGTTGCACACTCAGGCCCAATGCTACAAAATAAGTATGTGAAGAAAAAATTTGCAGGTCGCACAGTGCAGAAAATGTAACTGTCACTTAAAAGGTAAAGCAGTCAACAATCCGAAGATTGGTTTGAACACCACAGTGCTTTACTAGGCATGGTCCTGTTTGGAGGTGGTATGCCGTTGCCTTCCTCCGACCTTCGAACTGACTTACCCAGCCAGTTATAGGAGGGCCTACAGTTTAACGTGGGTTCCGAACCACGGTGCTACTCGGTATTTTTCACATGAACAATACTGCCAGAGGTGAAAGCAGTGGAAAGTGACAGATAAAAATTCTAGGACATGGCGGGGATCGACCCCCAACCTTTAGATTAATAGTCTGGTACCCTCCCCCTGTGCAACCGAGGCCACTTACGGAAATCAACATGTTGAATTTTTGAACTGTTTCTTCACGACGGAAAATCAGAGATGTTACTGTCATTCGATAGCCGTGTTAAGGCCATTGTGTTAGAAATTAGTAAAATTGGTGCTGAAAAGCCAGCAAAATCTCTGGCATTCACTGAGGCCCTAGGACCTAATAAAGCCTCAATTAAATTTTTTTCACAGTTTAGCTCCAAGGTGGATAACTGTTTACTACACATTGTTTTCTTATGGGTATATTCCCACAGACCTCCCACTACCTTTTTCACAGTACATTTGCATTCCGTTTTCGACCAATTCAGTTCGCCCGCGTTTCGTTTCCGTTGCATAACAAAATAAGACCCTACGTCACAAAGATGCAGTAAATAACGTCTGCTGTTGTAGTTGCACTGGTGTTTAGTCTAAAGACAGTTTG
The DNA here is from genome assembly GCA_026315105.1 of Locusta migratoria. Taxonomy (NCBI): domain Eukaryota; kingdom Metazoa; phylum Arthropoda; class Insecta; order Orthoptera; family Acrididae; genus Locusta; species Locusta migratoria. The sequence continues at coordinate 188,023,139 of CM048746.1, forward strand.
ATGCACTCATTCATGACAGGCACTCCCGTGAAAGCCTCTATATTCTACGTAACTACTACGATTTACATCAATTTGAACCTGTTTTTTTGTATTCACGCCAAGGTTACCCACTACAATTTTCAGGGGGGAAAAATCTGACTATTCTTTGACACTTTAGTATGTGTTTTATGCACCTTTCCCTTCTTTTATTCAATCTGTATCTGTTCAAAATTCCTCAGTTTGTATTACTATATCATTATTATTTATCCATCTAAACCTCTACTCTTCAGCATTTTTCTGTATCTCCACTAAAATTTAACAAACTCTATTTTGAGAAATAATTAAGTTGCTTTTGATAGTTTACGTTTGATATCCCTCCTATTTTGCCCTCCAGCACTGGAGCGTCCCGTAGATGGTGATAATGAGAGCTTGAGTTACGTCTGAGTGAGTGTGTGAATGACTGCTGCTTTTTTTTTTTTGTTTTATGCAGGCATTAGTCGAAAATTTAAGTTGTGTGAATGTGATCGCCTATTTTACGTGTCTGTCTGCGACTTAGCGATCGTTACTACGGTGAATTGTTATCTCTTCTATATTACTGACATTGTAACAGAGGACTAGTAAACAAGAAATTATAAATATGAATCAGCATCAAGTGTACTAGTTATTTGTGACATAGGAAAATTCGTAGAGGCCCGGCATTCGAACCCAGATTTCCCGCTTTTTGCGAACGGTCGCGGTAACTTTTTCTCCTCTACAGCTACGTTTATTCAGTTTTCGTCTCAGATGAACGGTTAAGCCGTTATTTTCATTTAAGTTTAGACCTGTCAAAAGGCTATAGTAAAGAGCCACTTTTAGTGTTTTTAATATAACTTAAAGTGGACCAAATATGCATTACGCAGACTTTTCTTATGGCTGATTTTAGCACATATAACGCCGTAGATGTAATCTACGTAAGATATCGAAATTTTATTTAAGGGTGAGGCCAGAACGATAGCTCTTTTCATTCACGAGATATAGGATGTTATATCTGTCGGACAGAAGCGGGGCCGGCCGCGGTGGCCGAGGGGACTGAGACGCTCCAGACACGGTCTGCGCGGCCACTACGGTCGGGGTTTCGAATCCCCCTGGGGGATGGATATTTGTGCCGTCCTTAGTATTAGTTATTTCATAAGTAGTTTGTAAGTTTAGGGACTGTTAACCCCGTAGTTAAGTCCCATAAGCTATACAAACCTTTGAACATATGATTTGAACAGAAGCGGGAAGTGCACCCAGTTCTTTCCGTGCGGACTTCGCGGCTGTACGATCCACATCGAAACAGTTCACCTATAAATTCACTGACCTGTAGCGTAGCCGAATATTCAAACAGGCATCAGGCCAAAGTATAAATTAAGAAAAGAAATGAGATTACGAACAAGTCTTTGATGAGTATTTTCTTGTGTATTATATACATGAATCTTACTTGAACCACGGAAAAATGCAAGGGGAGGGGGGTACCCACTTCATTACTTTTACAGAAATGGGAATTATAAGTGCCTATACAACCGTACGCTCCGCAGCGAGGCGCCTTAGGCCGCTCGGCTACTCCACCGCGGCTCTCAGTGCGTGGACAGTGCTATTCGACGTAGAAAAAGGAAGGAAGATTGGGGTTTAACATTCCATCGACATTGTGGTCATTAGAAATAGCTGACACGCTGTGATAGTGTTTGTCAGCGATAGGGAATGAAATCGACAGTGCCCTTTGAAAGTAACCATCCCGGCATTAGCCTGGAGTGGTTTAGGGAAATCAAGAAAAACCTAAATCAGGATGGCCGCAGACGGGATTGATCCGCCGACCTAAGTAATGTCTATGCACACATATTTGAATGAATATTTGTTGACGTTATCTATAATCTTCATTGACGTAAGAAGTAGTGAATAGCTCATATATCAAAACTCGTCGTTTTTGTCTTCCATAATCTGATTTCTACTTATTACGTAGTTCATGAAGGTGCAGTGTTGTAATACTGGTTGCATAACAATAAAAGAACCAGTGTATATACACTGCTGCTGTAGGTGGATGAGTTGCCCTAATTTAACTGATAGTCGTGTGGTTATTACGAAAGGAGGCTTCAGAACGTAATTAGAAGTTGCTGCAGCGGTAAATACATCAATTGCGACAGTACGTGTAAAGAAAAACTGCTGCCAGTAATCAGCTAGTTGTTAAAGCAGCTACACCGCTTTATGTAACCAGTATTTCCGGATTCCTTACTCGTCTAGTACCTTCCATTACATTCAACGCTGCAATGAAGTCATAAAGATGATCTCGGCACAAAATTAAAATCTTCATTAACAGAACCTGATTTATCTTACACTGCACATCTGTGTAGTTTCTATTGGGGCAAGCGGATAATTCTACCGTATTCTTTACTCCGATACAGATTCCAGAAAATGAGACTAACCTCAGGGAGTGTAAAATATAATAAACAAACAACAGAACAGAAGGAAATAACGAAAAAGATTAGGATGTAATGTCTCGTTGACAAATGAGTCATTAGAGACTAATAGCCGCGGTAGAGTGGCCGAGCGCTCTAAGGCGCCTCGCTGTGGAGAGTATATTACCACAGTATTAACACAAATTTCATACTATTTTGTTAATACAAGAATCACTGAACACTTCCTTTGACGTCGCAATCCATGCTACTATAACTGAGGTTATCTTTTATCTTTCATTCTATGACACGGAGATGACAGTCCTCTTGTAACTGCGCTTCATACTTCATCTTATATGTGTCACTGAAGAACCTAGATATCTTGTACGTATACCTGTTTGACTTCCCTTTCCCTCTCTTTGTGACTACCAAGACATAAAAATAACTAATCAGCTGCATTTGCTATATTCCGAAAAGAATACATTAAACAAATAATGTTTATAGCCTACAGTTCGTAATACTTACCATTTTATCAACTTCGTTGGCGAATTTTATTGTCCATTTTTCTCACCAGCAACACTAATGCTTTAAAAAAATAAGTTGTTAAATGGTACTTAGAATTCAAGTACAACAGAGCGATACTGAAAAACGAATAACTCGTCACGCTCTGTGATTTATCGTGTCGGCGCAGCATCGTACAGAATTCATATTGGCTAGCCTCTAAATCATCATTAAAACTTAGTGACAAAGCATCAAAGCAATCACATCTGATTTAAAATAATGAATGACGGAAATTTTGAAAATACAAGATGTATCTTCAAAAATACGGACCCAGGATTTTCTTCCAAATTAATTGGATAAACTGGATATCCCGGAATATGTGGGATACTTGGCAATCGTATGTAACAATCAAAATTTAATAAAACGCATCTTGAACCATCAGTTGTTTTATTAAATCCTTAAAATCGACTAATTTCGGTCTAGGACCATCATCATAGATAAAAGGTATTAAAACAGGTTAGTCAACAGCATTAAATAAAATAAATCCGGCTGAAAACACAGGAGTCCCTTTCAATAAAATTACAAACGTCATACTACATTATCCTAGTAGTTTGACTGCCGGATTTATTTTATTTAATGCTGTTGACTATCCTGGTTTAATACCTTTTATCTATGATGATGGTCCTAGACCGTAACTAGTCGATTTTAAGGAGTTAATAAAACAGCTGATGGTTCAAGATGCATTTTATTAAATACATCACTGCTGTTAGCATTCACCTTACCAAACCTTTGAAACGAAAATTTAGCCTTATAATCTACGCTCCGCAACTGAAACGAGAATGACACTGCTGCAGAATGGTCTTGTGGAGTTTGAAAAAACTCGCTAGCTTCTTCTATAACTGAAATCATTTGTAAACCTGTACGGGCCAAAGAAAAGGGCGACCAGAGGCAAAGAACAAACTGGAGGCTGTCCCAGTCTACTGGAGATTCTTTTGTTGTCACGGGGGCGCCCCCCACCACATATAAGAACGCCCCCAATCACCACAAGCCTAAACAAAAGAAAAGAAAACAAACAAACAAATTAGTTAAAATGGTTTTCTTTTAAGAATGGTTTTAGGATTCGGTATTTTAGTAAAAAGGCCTGAAGTTCCTCCAAGACATTAAAATACCCAGGTGTTGCCCTCCCAGAAAGTGTCGAATAGGCCTCCTTGTTCAGTGGAGAACGAATAACATAACCCACACTGACACAAATATCCTTTTTGATATTTGTGTTTGAAACTCCTTTTGATAAAGAAAATATTTTTGTTAACAAAAACATTTTGAGTACTAAGTGCAAAAAACACTCAGAAAAGATTTGATCGTTATGTTAGATGTCAATTGTGCAAAAATGGGAGTGAGTTAATAAATTGGGAACAAAATTGACAGTTCATATTCGAAAGCATTTTTAAATGTTCAAATGTTTGTAAAGCTTAAGGGACTTAACTGCGGGGTCATTAGACCCTAAACTTACAAACTACTTATGAACTAACTTAGACTAAAATATTTTGAGTACTAAGTGCAAAAAACACTCAGGAAAAGATTTGAACATTATGTTAGATGTCAATTGTGCAAAAATGGGAGTGAGTTAATAAATTGGGAACAAAACTGACAGTTCATATTCGAAAGCATTTTTAAATGTTCAAATGTTTGTAATGCTTAAGGGACTTAACTGCGGGGTCATTAGACCCTAAACTTACAAACTACTTATGAACTAACTTAGACTAAAGACAACACAAACATCCATGCCCGAGGGAGGATTCGAACCTCCGACGCGGGAGACCGTGTGAACCGCAACGTGGCACTCCAGACACCAGCTTGTATGTTGTTGTCTGATAGTGTATGGATGCATGCATGTTTTGGATTTTCGACTTCAATCATCATCTTCATAGCAATCACTTGTAGTCAACAGTACGATGTTGTCGACGTTTCGAGAATACACCATTACCAAGGAGTCCAGCAGAATAGTGCTCCCTCCTACGTATATCTCGCGAACAGAACATGATGATAAAATCAGAGAGATTAGAGGCCACACAGAGGCATACCGACAATCTTTCTTTCCACGAACGATACGAGACTGGAATAGGAGGGAGAACCGATAGTGTTACTCAAGGTACCCTCCTCCACACACAGTCAGGTGGCTTGCGGAGTATGGATGTAGATGTAGTTGTAGATCTTCAGTACAAAGACCAGTATGCAACGTACATCAATACGTATACTTTGTCAGCCACCAGAAGTGACAGCAGAGACTTATGTGAAGGGTAAACCATCTGTCGCAGTGGTAGCCGATAGCAATACGCAACAGCAACAACAACACCTACATGAAATATACCGATATATCATCAGATTGTAACAGAATAGTGTTAACTTTGTACCTGAACAAGGAATCACAAAAAAGATTCCGCATCATAATTTCTCGCCAGCGCTATAGTAAGTTTCCAGATTCTTGGACTGGGGAAACGGAGAATACGGTAATGGAACATGTATTTCTTGGGCATGTGTTCGCTTTCCTTTAAGCGTACATAAAGTACAACGACCAATGTAAAAACCTAATGGAACAAGCTACCAAGTAGAACAAAATATCAGTTTCAATAAGACTAAAAATTGAATAATCCGAATATAAAAAATGAACAAATAAACTATGTAGAAGCAAATTCAGATGATGAGTTTTCAGATTTAAGTCATTGGAGGGAAAGTACTGAACTGAGAGGGAAATAATTAAACGGTACAGGAAATCGTGTCAGTAAAGAAAATAAATTAGATGTCAATTGAAGATGTTTCCTGCAAAGATCTGTTGTTATTACAAGGTAGATTCGCGAAGTTTCTCGCGGGTATTGACTGCATGTTTGGTACATAGGCATAACCGACCTACTAGATGGCAGTAACGCGCATTTCAACTGGCCATGCTGACTGCTGAGTAACAGGCCGTCAACCGTTTGTAAACCGTGCGCGCGGCAGCATAGTACGTCAGCGGTGCTAAACAAGTATATTCTGTCTGTCATTCATAAGGTGAAATGCAAGTGCATATCTTTATTTGTGTTTGTATCGTGCACAATGCGCAAAAGAACATGAAACGTCGGCCAAACGTATAAATAACAGCTTTAAAATCAGGCAAAATGGACAGGCGTTTTCTTGAACACCAGCGAGATAACTGTATCTCCTCCATTGTTGGAACAAAATGTTGTCTAATTCTGGATTCATTTTCACTCCATCAGCAGGAGCTGTTCGTAATTCTATATAAACACATAAAAGTAACAACCATTCCACTTGTCGCAACGTGCATTGTTCAACCTTTGGATGTATATTTATTTTGCCAATGGAAAAAATTCGCTTGACGTGTTTGTGTGTTTTACTCGACAACTCGAAACGCTATCATCAACCAACATGCACTCGTCCATGATTCGCTCAGTGCACCTATATTTAACGACATAATCAAGCCTGCATGGACGAAAGCTACTTTTGAAGTTGCTTATGATGCTCCTGACTGTGATATTTGGAATACGGGAGATTCACGTTGCTCAACACTCAACTGCAGAACTGCGTCTTTTATCCAGTGCGCATATTGTCGGCCCCATTTATGTTTAACAGATTTCTGTATCAAGACCTACAAACACGCTTCAACATAGGTACATACAGCTGAAAAGAATAAATAAATAATTATTATGCTTGCTGTCGTATTCATTATTGCATCATTATGTATACAAATTACCAACATGTGTAAATACCTCTACAGGCAGTTAAAATTGGTGTAGTGATTACTCCGAAGCTTGCACTGTAATGAATATTATTTCAGAATCGGTCACACTTTGCGAAGGTACCTTGTTAGTCATTTAGTAACAACAAGAGCAAACACCAAGTACGTTGGTGACAGGACAAACGGGGGAGCAGCTTCAAAACAATGTTCAAATGTTTGTAGCACTTATCGGACTTACCTACGGGGTTATCAGTCCCTAAGCTTACAAACTACTTATGAACTAGCTAAGACTAAGGACGGCACAAATATCCATGCCCGAGGGGGGATTCGAACCCCCTACCGTAGTGGCCGTGCAAACCGTGACTGGAGCGCCTCAGTCCCCTCGGCCACCGCGGCCGGCGAGCAGCTTCGATGCGTATGCTAGAAGAATCGCAGAAAAATGCAGAGGAGGATAAGTGGTTTAAAGGCCACTATCCAATCATTCGTTTATCATTCCGGGGCAGTAATAGAAGAAAGCAAACGGAAAGCTGAAGTTCTAAATTTAACCTTTAAGATATATGTCACGCAGGAGGACCGTACAAACGTACCATCATTTGATCAACGCACTAACTCCCAAATGGAGGACATAGTAATAGGTATTTCCGGTGTAGAGAAGCAGCTGACAGAACTAATTGCTAAAAAGTCTCCTGGTCCGGATGGAATACCAATTCGGTATTAAAAAGGGTATTCTGCGACATTGGCCTCTTACTTAGCTTGAATTCAGCGCAAAGTTCCTAGTGAATGGAAAAAAGCGCAGGTGACTCCCAGTTACAAGAAAGATAAAAGAACTAACCCACATAATTACAGGCCAATATCGGTGACATCAGTTTTCTGTAGAATTTTAGAGAATATTCTCGTTTCGAATATAGTGAATTTCCTTGAGACAGATAAACGTCTTTCTATGAATCAGCACCAGTTTAGGAAACATCGTTCGTGTCAAACTCAGCTTACCCTTTTCTCACATGACATCTTGCGAGCCATGGATGAAGGGCAACATGCAGACTGTGTTTTTCTCGATTTCAAAAAGGCATTTGATGCGGTGCCACACTGCAAAGTGCTAACGAAGATACGAGCATATGGAATAGGTTCGCAGACTTGTGACTAGCTTTGTAATAGAACGCAGTACGTTGTTCTCGACGGTGAGTGTTCATCAGAGACGAGTGTATCGTCAGGCATGCCCCAGGGGAGTGTGATAGGACCGCTATTATTTTCTATCTATAAAAATGATCTGATGGACAGAATAACTTGTAATTTGTAGCTGTTTGCTGACGAAGCTGTGGTGTACGGTAGGTTGTCGTCATTAATTGACTGTATTAGCATACAGGAATGACTTCGACAAAATTTCTAGTTGATGTGAAGAATGGCAGCTAGCTCTAAATGTAGAAAAATGTAAGGTGATGCACATGAGCAGGAAAAACAATCCTATAATGTTCGAATACAGCACTGTAGTGAGCATCTTGAAGCAGTCGCGTCTTTCAAATATCTAGGCGTAACAGTGCAGAGCGATATGAAGTGGAACGAATATGTAAGGACAGTTGTGATTACGGCGGACAGCCGACTTTTGTTTATTGGGAGAATTTTGGGAGGATGTACTCCATCTGTGAAGGAGACCGCGTATAAAACGCTTGTACTACCACGTCCTGAGTATTGTTCAAGTGTTGTGACACGCAGCAGATCTGTTTAAAGAAAGACACGGAAGCAGTTCAGAGGCGAGCAGCTAGTTTCGTGACTGGTAGGTTCGACCAATGCGCGAGTGTCACGGAAATGCTCCGGCAACTCAAATGGGAATCGCTTGAGGACGAGGACGTCCTTTTCGAGAAATTCTGTTGAGGAAATTTAGAGGGCCGGAATTTGAAGCTGAGTGAAGTACGATCTTCCTGCCGCCTATTTACATTTCGCGTAAATATCACAAAGGGCTCGTACAGAGGCGTATAGACTTCCTTTTTTTCCCTCGTACTATTTGGTAGTGGAATAGGAAAGGAAATGCCTAGTAGTACACTGTACCCTCAGCCACGCACTTTATGATAGTTTGCGGATTGTATGTGTAGATGTATTTATCAGTGGTTAGCAGATGGTTGGTGATTATGATCATAATTAATGGAGAACCAATTACGAAAACTATAGAGTGGAAATTTGAAAGTTAAAGTTTTCTGTTTTTTCCTTACATTTTCTAAAAATTAACTCGTCATAACTATTACTCATGTGCTCACACACTTCGCCTCACTAAAAAAATCAAACGCGATCTAATTTTATACGACTGAATAAATTCTAAATTGACGTACAACTCGGTGCTGATATTGTTAAAGGATGTCGTAGCTTCAAGTATTTGGGAGTGACGTTGTCGTCCAAGGGTAGAAATATGGTTGATATAAACAATAAAATTGGCCAGGGCAAGCGAGCTATAAAACAACTAAATGGCATTCTATGGAATAACAATATAAAGCGCATATCAAAACATATAATCTATTATTCAATTATTGGAAGTTTCACAACGTAAGTGGTAGAGTTATGGGAATTAACTAAAAGCAAAAAGAACTGCTATTGGAAGTTGAGATGGGTTTCTGGAGACGGAGTTGTGGATATTCCAGGCTTCATCATGTCAAGATCAGAGGGATCATCAGAGTGGAAAGCACGATCCTAGACTGCAGAAAGAGAAAGCGCCAGTTCTGGTATAGTCATTTGCAACTTATGCCAGACACAAGATGGCCAAAAATAATATGGAAATGGACTCCTCATCAAAGAAGAAGACCTGCGAGATGCTGGAAAGATGACGTCAGCGAAGGAAGGGCGGCGATAGGTCTTCATGAAGAAGACGGGAACGACTGTACTGGATGGAAATGGGGATGTGAGGGTCGGCGGCAGCCGTAAAAAAAAAAAAAAAAAAAAATATATATATATATATATATATATATATATATATATATATATATATATATATATATATATGTGTGTGTATGTATGTATGTATGTATGGGGGGTTACGGCTGCCGCCCCCTTCACACCCCTAAAAATCTCGCTGGAATATATATATATATATATATATATATATATATATATATATATATAGGCTGTTACAAGAAGGTACGGCCAAACTTTCCTCACATACAAGGAAAGAAAATATGTTATTTGGACATGTGTCCGGAAACGCTTAATTTACATGTTAGAGCTCATTTCAGTATTCCTCTTTAAATGTAAATTGAAATAATTCGTGCAGACAATTGTCAAAATACCCAATTGTTTAGTTAGTATGTACTGTACTTCCTCGATTCACGTCATCAACACAGATTTTCTGTGAACGTTTGGGCAGGAATTGTTGGTGATGTCTTGATTGGGCCTCATGTTCTTCCACCTACCCTCACTGGAGCACGCTATCATGATTTCATACGGGATACTCTGCCTGTGCTGCTAGAACATGTGCCTTTACAAGTACGACACAACATGTGGTTCATGCACGATGGAGATCCTGCACATTTCAGTCGACGTGTTCGTACGCTTCTCAGCAACAGATTCGGTGACCGATGGATTGGTAGAGGCGGACCAATTCCACGGCCTCCACGCTCTCCTGACCTCAACCCTCTTGACTTTCAGTTATGGAGGCATTTGAAACTTCATGGCTACGCAACCCCGGTACCAAATGTAGAGACTCTTCGTGCTCGTATTGTGGACGGCTGTGATACAATACGCCATTCTCCAGGGCTGCATCAGCGCATCAGGGATTCCATGCGACGGAGGGTGGATGCATGCATCCACGCTAACGGAGGACATTTTGAAGATTTCCTGTAACGAAGTGTTTGAAGTCACGCTGGTACGTTCTGTTGCTGTATGTTGTCATTCCATGATTAACGTGATTTGTTCAAGTGTTCATTAATCTATCGGACCAAACTGCGTGGTCATCAGTCCGTAGCTTACAAACTACTTAAACCTAGGTAAAATAACCTACGGACAAGCACACACACCCATGCCCCAGGGAGGACTCGAACCTCCACGGCGAGCAACCGCGCGCTCCGCAGCGAGACGCTTTAGACCGCTCGGCTACTCCACCGCGGCGATGTGATTTGAAGAGGAGTAATGAAATGAGCTCATATATATATATATATATATATATATATATATATATATATGAGTACCGCTGCCTCTCACATCCCTATTTCCATCCAGTACAGTCGTTCCAGTCTTCTTCATGAAGACCTATCGCCGCCATTGCTTCGCTGACGTCTGCTTTCCAGCATCTTGCAGGTCTTCTTCTTTGATGAGGAGTCCATTGCCACATTCTTCTTGGCCATCTTGTGTCTGGCATAAGTAGCAAATGATCATACCAGAGCAGGCGCTTTCTCTCTCTCTATATATAGATCATTCCGACAAAGTGTTTTGTTATTCGCCAGTTGTAAGATTGTGCTGAAAATGCACTCACTGAAGAGTTCCAATTTGTGTCATACATAGCACATACACCTCGTGCTGTTCTTCTCTGTCAGTCTACTACAATCTATATTCTGCGACCGGTCAGCGAGTAAACTAACAAAAATAAAATAAAATTGAAACATCTTGTTACATCAGATGTATTATTGACGGTTTCTGGAAGGACCGGTTTACATTTTCACATTGCCACCGAAATTTATTAGCTAACTTGTAACTGCTGTCCTTTAAGTCGATAGCGACGTTTTTACCTTTTTTTCCCTATGCGCAAAGTGAACAGATAAAGAAGCTCAAGCGAAGGAACGCAGTTTCATCAAAGCGCCTGCCTTTTAAAGAGTTTCCGGCAGCTCTGCGGTGACTGGTTTCGGTTAATATTTCCTCAGGTTCAGTCTAGACAGGGCCCCGCGTTTCGACAGCGCGATGTCGGGGAGAACAACATCGGCGAGAAGCGACTAAATCCCGGAAGCTGAACTGCCGGCGACGTTTCTGCCGCCCGTCCGCCCCTGCAAGGCGAGGGCATAATTTATGTTTCAATCAGAAACTTGCTGTCACGGCTCGCCCGCCGTCCATGTGAATAATTAGTTCTGCTGTGGGGCGAACCCGCGCCAAAGTCGCAACCAAGTGATACCGGCGACGTGCGCCCAGCCGGAAAACTCCTGCGGCGGGCCACGTGCTTCGGCCGAGCGCCTGTTCTCTCGTGCATGGGGGTGACGCCTTACAGCGTGTCGTATCTTCTCTCACAAGGGGAGGCCGCCAGTTGTGAAATTCAGATTCGAATCATACTACGCATAATGAAAGCTCATGGCCAGAGGTGTAATTTGGCAAAGCACCAAGATGCACTTCTCAGCCATTGTCGAGAAAATCGACAGTTAAAAATAAAGCCGTCGCGGTGAAATACTCTCTACGATGAGTATTCTTCCACATAGGTGTGGCGTAGCGGTAAGCGCTCGGGCTCGTAATACGAAGGTCGCTGGATCTAATCTCGCGGCATGCAACTTTATTTTTATTTATTTATTTATTTATTTTTAATTCAAAAGTATATACAAACACACACACACACACACACACACACACACACACACAAGACAATTAATAACATTTGATTAATAACATTTGATGGTAGAAGTCGCCAGTTTTTCCACGACAAACGACTTTCAAACAACTTATTATATGCAACTGGCGACTTCGAACATCATTATGTTTTCCGCAAACAAACTTGTATTTCACAAATGTTATTAATTGTCTTAATAATGCTTACCACGTATAGTTAACGGAAGAAGTATAAACGATATTCCGAAAGGAATACGTATAGTGTAAGTCAAACCTGACGAACGATAGAACAATTTTTCAAAATGTCAATCAGGTGTGTTTCTCAACAGATAATTTAAAAAACAATTGTTCTTGTAAACAAATAGTAAACATAGAAAATATTGTGGGGAAGGCGAACCAAAGGTTACGTTTCATTGGCAGAACGCTTCGAAGATGCACCAGCTTCACCAAAGAGACTGCCTACATCACACTTGTGCGTCCTATCCTGGAGTACTGTTGCCCCTTGTGGGACCCTCACCAGGTGGGACTGACGGAAGATATTGAGAAGGTTCAGAGAAAGGCAGCTCGTTTTGTTTTATCACGTCACGGGGGGCAAAGCGTCACGGAAATGTTGCACGAATTGGGGTGGAAATCATTAAAAGAAAGACGTTATTCATTGCTGCGTGATCTGTTTCCGAAGTTTCAATCACCGACTTTTTTTCTGAATGTGAAAATATTTTGCTAGCATCCACCTACTTAGGGAGACATGATCATCCCAATAAATTAAGAGAAATCAGATCGAAAACGGAATGATTTAGGTGTTCTTTTTTCCCGCGCGCTATTAGAGAATGGAACGGTAGAGAAAAGTTATGAAAGTGGTTAATGAACCCTCTGCCAGGCACTTAAATGTGATTTGCAGAGTATCTATGTAGATGTAAAAACGCATCGTTTATCAGATGTGCTCGATGTCTGGCTGTTGTCTGCTTTCCATATTTCTATGATAACATGTTAACTATTACTTTGGTTCGTGCCAAAAAAAATTAAAAAAAAATAAATAAAAAGTTGTATGCAGCGAGATACGATTCGGCGACCTTCTGATTACCTTGGTGCTTTGCCAAATTACACCTCTGGCCATGAGCTTCCATTATGCGCAGTATGTATCGAATCTGAATTTCACAATTGGCGGCCTCCCCTTGTCAGTAAAGGACTGCATTTATTGATGTGATTCCCTACAGTTACTGCGCATCATCTGGTTAATTACAGCACTACACGAAATGAGTGTGCAGAGTTAAAAGGGCAATTTGCGTGTAATTGAATGTAGCTCATATGTTGAAGTGTATGAAGATTCGACAATCTTTCTATCTCTTCAGCCCGTTTCCCGCACATGCAGGGCCGACTGTGTTATTGCAGATTTGGCATGTTAGTATTGACGGGGTGGTCGGATGCCCTTCCTGCCGTCACCCCATGCCCCCCGGTAGGAAATGTGTACCCTAAATGTCTGTGTATATTGTTATACGTGGCAAAGTATAAAGTGTTATGAAATGTTTGCGAATCGTGTAACTGAGGCGGGACTTGGGGACCAGCTCGGTATTCACCGAGGGCGATGTGGAAAACCGCCTAAAAACCACATCTAGGCTGGCCGGCACTCTAACCCCCTTCGTTAATCCGCCGGACGGATTGGAACCGGGGCCGGCACGCCTCCCCGTCTCGGAAAGCGGTACGTTAGACCACACGGCTAACCGAGCGGGTGTATGAAGATTCGACAATGTCTTCCTTTAGACTGATTAAATGTTTTTGGAGCATCAACTGCGACCAGCTTTGAAGAGAAGCGGCAACACTTCTTACGCAACCCACCCATCATTTTGCAAGACAATTCGTGGGTACATACAGCGCAAACTGTGGCTGCTCTGTTCGTTCGATGGGACTGGGAAGTTCTGTACCATCCACCATACTTTCTGGACTGAAGTCCTTGTGACTTTTAATTGATTCCGAAGATGAAGGAACCACTTCATGGCATTCGCTTCAGAACTGTTGCAGACATATGACAGGCAGCAGACCGCTCCATTCGCACCATCAACAGAACAGGCTCTGCCGGCCGCGGTGGCCGAGGGGACTAGTCCTGTGAAGTTGGCACCCCTTTTTTGGAAAATGTACATTTTTTTCGGAGTTCTAGACAGATATACAATAGTTCTGGAGTTCTCTGTACAAAATTTAAATAGTTCTGCATAATTTCGCCGAAAAAATAGGAAAAATTACCACAAAATTTAGTTTTTTCAAAATAATTTTCTGCCTAATTGTTCAAACATAGTTCTGATCACAGTTCTAAATAGTTCTCAAAGAGTTCTACAGGAAATCCGAATGACATTTTTCTGTGCAGATTATACTTCATGAGATAATTGCAATAATGGAGAATCCATTTACACGCTACTGTGAAGTTGGCACCCCTTTTCTCCAAAAATGTGCATTTTTTCAGAGTTCTAGGCAGATATGCAATAGTTCTGGAGTTCTCTGTACAAAATTTAAATAGTTCTGCACTAATTCGAGAAAAAATTACAAAAAATTGTAACAAATTTTAGTTTTTTCCAAATAATTTTTTGCCTAATTGTTCAAACATAGTTCTGATAACAGTTCTAAATAGCTCTCAAAGAGTTCTGCAGAAAATCCTAATGATATTTTTTTGCCCAGATAATAGTTCATGAGCTAATTGCGTAAATAGGGAAAAAAATACACAAAATTGCGCCGAGTCGTGTGAAGTTGACACCCCTTTTTTCAAAAATGTAAATTTTTTTCAGAGTTCTAGACAGATATGCAATAGTTCTGGAGTTCTCTGTACAAAATTTGAATAGTTCTGCAGAATTTCGCCGAAAAAATAGTAAAAATTACCACATAACTTCTGATGGCCGAAGTAAAGAAGATTTAAAGGCAGAATGGCTATGGGAAGAAAAGCGTTTCTGGAGAAGGGAAATTTGTTGACATCCGATTATAATTTAAATTTTAGGAGGTCATTTCTTAAAGCATTTGTCTGGAGTGCAGACAAAAAGATGATAGAAATTTGTGAGATGTAGTGCTACAGATGTCTGATGGAGCTAAGATGGGTAAATCACGTGAGTAATGCTCAACAGAATTGGGATGAAAATTTTCTGGCGCATGTATTGTGTGGGCGCTGTTAAATTTCGTGTCTATCACATAATGTAGCACCATTCTTTGGAGGCAGCATGGGCAATAAATACATACAAAACGCGACACAGCTTCACAGCGAAAATGTAAACAATGCAAAGAAGTTACTGCTATACAGATATACTGCTGATTTCGACTTTATGCCTATGTTAAAATATTTATCTCCTTTACAGTGACATTAATGTAAACACAGACTATTGGACTAAAATTATGTATAGTATTTTATGATATGACACTTTTCTAAGTGGCTGACACAACATATACAATGATTATATATGAATAAAATGAAAAACTAGGTGTAGCGTAAGGCAGGAACAGTTGTATTGACATGTAAACTCATGATTATACTGTTGATTATTTGTTCAATAAACATATGTTTACATGTCAATTCAATTGTTCCTGCCTTACGCTGCACCTAGTTTTTCATTTTATTCATATGTAATCTTTGCATGTGTTATGTCAGCCACTTAGAAAAGTGTCATATTATAAAATACTATACATAATTTTTGTCCCCAAGTCTATGTTTAAATTAATTTTACTCTAAAGCAGATACATATTTTAACATAGGCATAAAGTCGAAATGTATCTGCAACTTTGCATCTGTATAGCAGTAACTTCTATACATTGTTTACGTTTTCGTTGTAAAGCTGTGTAAAGTTTTGTATGTGTTTAATGCCTACGCTGCCTATAAAGAATGGTGCTACATTATGTGAAAAACACAAAATTTAACAGCGCCCACAAAATACATGTGAAGAAAAAGACGGTTGTAAAAATAACTATTGAAAACAGAAGATAAAATCACTATAAGAAAACACATGACACGTACGTTTGTGTCACACCTCATGTGTCATTAAGTTAAAAATCCCTTAACAAAAGTGTATATATCAACTAAAATAAAAAACCCATTGCACAAACTCATCAAATAAGGCATAAAACAAAACAAAAATTTTTAGTTATCTTAGGGCAGCACATCTTTAACATAAAAACTAGACCACAGCTTGTAAGCAGTACATCTGATAATGGATTTGTGAAAAATATCCTAAACCAGTCATGGTTTAATACAAATTAATATTTTATATCCATACTTGTGGTTGGTAGCTTTTTTATTATAAACAATTTTAATACACTTATCAGTGTTGTATATATTCAACAGTATAGTGAAGACATCAGTAAGTTAGGTAATTCATCACAGAGAAAGGCTCCTACCTTCTTCGAGGAAACCATAATACAGGTGAGTCTGTCAGAAAAAAAAGAAAAAGAAAAAAATCCGGGATTTATCAATGATATTTATCAGCATACCTAGAAGCATACTTCACAAGAAACAGCCGACAACTTACTGTTCGCTGTTAGTGTTATTTAAGCATATGCTATTTTTATCTACGGTTCAGTGAGTAGATTCTACGACCTGTTTGTTCAGCAGTAATTATTTATTATTTTATTTTACTTGTCTAGGACTAAGACATATCTTTCAATCAATAAATATCAATTACAATATACAAATTGCAATATAGAGACATTAGGTTCAATAAATAAACGATTAGAGTGTACAATTACAGTGAACAAATTACAATCCAGAAATGCAAAATTCAATAAATACACAATTAAAATAAACTAATTACATTCTAGAAACACAAAGTATAGGAAGAGCTGGCTAATTCTGCAGGGCACTCTGCTAAATGGGACCGCAAGCACCAAAAGTCTGCTGTCATGATAGCCACATCATTTACTGCGTGTAGTTCTTCTATGGTGTAGGGGTTTGGCAAGTTTTGTGCAGACCATGAAATGTTGTGGATCCTGCACATCGCCACACTCACAGAGCTCATCTTCGTATGTGTGAAGCCCCATTTCTGACATTCGTCTTGCAGTAATTATTAACCTCACATTTTTACATGTTTATAAGACTCAGAATTTCAAGGCATTTGAATCATCCAGCATAAGCATTTTGCTGGGCTAAGAATGTGTTTGTAACTGACATAGTTGGTCAAAAATATGAACTACTACGAGATAAAAATAAGTTCGCAGCGTTCCACTCGTCAGTGACATTGAACTTGAAATTTTGTACTGATGAAAGTCGTATGTCAGAAACTTTAAGTGCTGCATTTAAACTTTTTTTTTTTTTTTTTTTTTTTTTCATACAAGAGCACTTTCTTCTGTGCAAGCCACGTGCTGATATTTCCCACTATCTCAATTGGTAAATCATTTACGTCTGAATTAGTACTGTTTAATTGGCACTTGTGTCATCTGTAAATGGTGTAATATTTGAATCATATATCATCTTTGGGAACACAGTATAGATATACAACTAAAAATAGTATTATGGATTTAGAACGGAACCCAGGATCTCTTCTCTTTTAAGTAGATTCGAATGTGTCTTCTGCTGTTAATACATGTGGTAAATCTTCTGTCTGCTCTGTCAGCTAATATGAGGAAGAAAGCTTAGGGTTTAACGTCCCGTCGACAGCTTGGTCATTAGAGACGGTGTCAACTAATAGGGAATCGTTTGTAGTCCTCCGACATCCTTCCAAAACACTCCAACTTATGAAAAAGTACAATGTGTTCCATTCTACCATATTCTCTCGTTAAATCGAAGTAAATATTATGGTGAAAATTCCTGGCACATTAAAACTGTGTGTCGCATCTGGATTCGAACCCGGGACCTTTCCTGTGAGAACAGCCTTGAGGCATGCCAGTAGCTCAGTAGCGAGAAAAAGGTCCTGGGTTCGGATCCTGGCCCGGCTCACAGTTTTAATCTGCCTGGAAGATTCATATCACACATTCCGCTGCAAAATGAAAATATCATTCTGGAAATATGGTAATTGGGGAATAAGGAAAGTTCTCAGCAGGAAGTCGAGCGTACCTGTTCGAACACGTGATGTCATCCTCTAAGAAAGACCGCAACAACCTTGGCTGTCTTTATTTCTGCTTTCTTTGCGAAACAGTTTCCGAGCGCCGTCGCTTCCTATTAATGACATTAGCAACATCTATTAGCACATTTCCGAACCTTTGTACCACGGTTAGTTTACAAGGAACCCTAACTAAATGCTGGGATTGAAATTTGTCAGATATTTGTGGTAGCCAACGATTTAGTTTGTGTTAGATACGAGGAAAGTCTTAACTTTACAGAAAATTACAAATATTCATGTTTCCAGGAAATTTCTTATTAAATGATATAGTGATTTTTCCCAAGATGGAAGCATAGTGGAAATGAACCCTGTAATGATTAGGGCTGTGTTTCCTTGGAGAAGATGACATACTGTTTTTCGATGCATTCTTGTCCAGTCCAGACTTGTGCTCTGTTAATCATAATCTCATTCTCTAAAGGATGTTAAATTCAAAGCTTCTTTTCTTTACGTTCGTCTTTATTATATACTTTGCCACATATTTCTCCGTTCTAATATTGTAAGTTATATGATTTAGGCTGCAATCTGCTAATATGTCCGTGGTGGCTCTGTAAGTTGAAGTTTTTGGTTCGGTAATAGTGACGATATTTATAGGAAATCGATTTTTCAACAGCTAAGTCTCTTGTTCAAAATTAGTTCCTTTCGCCATGTTGCTGACAGAAGAGATCTGCAAAATGTCCGTCGCGGGAGATGCGTAATCACAACCTACAACAGGAAATCATGTCTGATTTATACTTTGCAGTTAGCTACAAATTTGGCAATTCGTTTATTCACATGCTGCCAGAGGCTGCATCAAAGCAACCGCGATTAAAAGTTTTCGACCGTGACAGGACTCGAACCTGCAATCTTCGGATCCGAAGTCCGACGCCTTATCCATTAGGCCACACGGTCGGCCGCTATTGCGTGCCCTGGCAATGCAAGCTACTGGGAGCCCGTGGTGAGGGTGAAATCGTGGAATACCTGCGAATTCGGTCGTTTCGTGAGTTCAGGAGCGTCCGCAGTACCGTCGCCTGAAAAAGCGTGGAACTTCTAAAGATGTCTGTGTGGAGAACCACGAGTTGTCGTCCCCGGAGTTAGAGAAGACGAAAACTCATCGAAACCGAAGCCAGGTTGATTCCTCAAAAATCGAATTAAGGCGCTTTAGACATTTTTTTTTTTTAATTGTTCACTTAACTTTCTTTCCCTAAGCTTTTCCTCTTCAGCCGTTGGCGCCTAACTATCATAACCCCCATAAACTAAACATTTCTCCTGCCAAATAAATAAATAAATAAAAGTCTAGTGTCACTGCCGCTTTTACCTTATACTAAATTAAAGATTAAACTAAGGGAAAGGATAAGGGATAACAAAAGATATAGTGTCTTCTTGGATTGCTTTATTTATTTATTTGTAATGAAGGAGCGACACTCACGACCCATACTGCCCAGATGGCCGTTGCTGCACAAAATATCAGTACACCGACAATTTCAGGGTTTGTCTTCTCGTATATCTGCTGTCGCAGGAAGTTCCTCTCTCAATTAGGTTGTGTTTCTGCCTTCGGTTGCCCGAGATGTATAGTCTACAGTGTACTTCTGTGAACCCTGTCGCCGTCAGTTACCATAATCGTGCATCGCCATTGATTTATTCAGAACACTAAACATACGACAAAAGACTCACATTCCAAAAGAAAGAAATAAACCTGGAAAGAAATTCCGCACTACATTCCATTTGCGGACTATTTTCGTTGATTCTGGTCGTATGCATTTGATCATTTGTTTGTTAAGGTTCGATACGGCGGTCGTCCCCTATCTGGCACTCCCCAACTGCGAGGGGTGTCGGTGAAGACACTACGTAGATAATTGGCGAAGATCTGTCGGTATCGAGGTGTGGCCTCGAGTCTGTGATGATGCTCTTGGAGGAATTGCCAGTAATCAAGTACCGACTTCTCACCTTCTTGGAAAAGGTGGTAAATGGACATGCCTTTTTTCCATGTGAGAGCGTGTGTTTTCGCGGCCAGAAAAATGTGTCCTCCGGACATAGGAGGAGCCTGGGGTCAATCGCGTTAGGCGGGACACGAAGGTAGCAGGCAAGAATCTTCTGTAATAGCGTCCAGACTTCGACAACAGATTCACATGTTAAACGATGTTCATCATTGTCCATAAGCTGGCATTCCGGGCAAAGGGGCGAATCCACCATCCTGATTGCGTGCAGCCGGTGTCTCGTCGTAAATTTCCGATTGACGACGTGGTACCATGTGGCTCTTATTCTTGTAGGGAAGAACGGCTGTTGAACTGCTTTCCACACCGTTGACCATTGTGTGGCCGGTGCTTTACTTTCCATCACATTTCGAGGGACTGCCCTAAGCAACAATTGGTAAATGTCCCTTGCCTTTGGGGCTCGAGTGCTGGGGAGCTGAGTATGTAAGTAGCTATATTCGAGTATGAAAGTCGCAATGTGGCCAAGACGGGGCCGACGTGTCCAATTGCAACCGGTGGTAGGATCGACGTAGGCATCAGCTCATCTATCAGGACGCCTGTTAGTGAGGTATGTCGACGTGTCCTCAGTTTCACCTTCGTGGACAGGAACGGCGCCATGGCCCGCGCTTTGACAATGATACGTCCGAATCCGCCGTCACGCCATTGAAGGGGAAGAGTGTCATAGCGAACTTTGAAAATGTATCCAGCAGTGACGTAATATCCAAAGGCCGGTTGTAAGTTGCGTGCCATCACTGCCGGTAGTGGGAGCACCTGAGCCATGTGTATGATCTTGGTCGCCACATAGACGTTAAGGTATTCCACACGTTGTAGTAGATCCATTGGTCGGAGTAGGTTTTGGCGTACCTCTGTGCGTACGACTTGCAGTAATCGTCTGTAGTTCATTGCTGCTGTGCGGCGCATGTCCCGTGTAAACGTGATTCCTAAGTACCTGAGGTCATCTGCCCGTGGAAACTGGGACACACAAACTTCAGGTAAGCCTCTTCCAATGAACACTGCTGCCGATTTGTTGACATTCATGACGCTTTTCGCCACCAAACCATATTGTTGGATCCAATCAATCACAACAGGAGAAGATCATCCGCATATGCCCTGCAGCGAAAGGTGTGACCCCTTAGGATAATTCCTGTGAGTTTGCTTTTCAGTCCTCCTATGAGTGGTTCCAGAGCAATTGCGTAAAGGATCATGGAGAGTTGGCATCCTTGTCGAACCGAACGCCGAATTGGCAAAGGATCTGTTACACGGCCATTCACCAGTACACGAGATGTAGCGTCGCGTAGGAGGCGCAGTATGATGTTCTTCAAATCATTTGGAAAGTCCATTCGATCCAACACTGCCATGAGACAATTGTGGTGTACCTGTCGAATGCGTGATCGAAATCAATGGCGATCAACGCTGCCGCGAGATGACAGGATGCGGCGATTCCTATCACATCTCTACATTCACTAGTGGCTGTTTGCATGGTGGTCTCTCCTCCTCGTGTAGTTTGTTCTATTGAAAGGACTACTGGTACAACTTTCTTAATACATGCCGCTAGTAGTCGAACGAAAATTTTATAGTCCGAATTTAACAACGTTATTGGACGGTAGTCTTCAATCCTTTGTCCTCTTGAAGGCTTGTGTATGGGGATAAGAAGTCCTTCGACGAAAGCCGATGGGATATGAAAGCCAGGAGACATCAGTTCTCAGTACATATTGATCCAACGGGGCATCATCAGGGTACGGAAAGTTCGATAAAATTCGATCGGCAGTCCATTTGGTCCAGGTGCTTTGTTCAGCGCAGTTTTATCGATTGCATCCTCCATGTCATCTCGTGAAACCTCCTCTAAAAG
This sequence comes from Locusta migratoria, assembly GCA_026315105.1. Taxonomy (NCBI): domain Eukaryota; kingdom Metazoa; phylum Arthropoda; class Insecta; order Orthoptera; family Acrididae; genus Locusta; species Locusta migratoria. The sequence continues at coordinate 188,045,116 of CM048746.1, forward strand.
TGAATCCGCAGACGTGGCGTCGAGGGTGTGTGAGACGTATTGCAAGACGTCGTTTTCGTCTCCCTCCTCACTGTTGTCTTCCTGGTAGAATCGTCGATAATAAGCTGCAAAAGCTTCCACAATGGCCGCTTGGGTCGTTTCGTTTCGGCCGTCTGGCAAGGACAGTTTCGTGATGAGCTGCCGTTTGCGTTGACGGTTTTCAAGCACTATGAGATGCATTGTAGGTGGTTCTCCACTCGATCTGTCTCGATGCCGTGATCTCACAACTACCCCTTCTAATCTTCTCCGCGTTAACGACAATATTTTCGCTTTAATGCGGCGACTTTCCATCTGTCTTTCGAGGGACAGGGGTTGGGAGGTAATTTCCCGAAGCATCGTATAGTAAAAGTCGAAAGTGTGACGGATCCATGCTGCAGGGTCTTTCCCATACTGTGTTAGCACCCGACGGCACGTCGGTTTTGCACACTCTATCCACCATTCCAGAGTTGACCGGTATCTTGGAAGCCGACGCTCGCAGTTCGCCCATGCCGCGGCAATCAGTTCCCGACATTCCGCGTCTTGGAGGTATGCCACATTCAACTTCCAGAGCCCACGGCTTTTTCATACTTTCTGTCTCGAAATGGTGACCGTGCATATGAAAGCGCTATGATCTGAGAAGGCAAGCGGCCAACGTTCGGCGTCTATCACTCATGAACCAAGATCTCGTGAGACGTAGATACGGTCAAGACGACTGGCCGAGTGACTAGTGAAATAGGTGTGGCCTGGGCGGTCCCCGTGTATCTGCTCCCAAGTATCGACGAGAAGTAAGTCCCTTACAATTATCTGAAGTTCAGGGCACGTCGAGAAATGTGGGACCTGATCCTTCTTGTGTAAAACACAATTGAAGTCACCCCCAAGGATACAGTGGTCATAACGACCAAGAAAGAGGGGGGTGATTTCCTCGGGGTAGAACTGTGACCTCTCGCGGCGTTTATCGGTTCCTGAGGAAGCATAGATGTTGATTATATGTGTTCCCAACGCAGTGACCGCCACCCCTCTGCCCGAAGGGAGGTACGTCACTTCTTCAACAGTGATGCCATCACGAATAAGTATTGCTGTTCCACTGCCATTCGGTTCACCAGGTGTCTTGTACGTCCTATAACCATAAATTTCTGGGAGAGTCGCTATGGAGACTTCTTGTAACAAAGCAAAGTCAACGTCGGACGCCCAGAGCATCTCTCGCAGCAACTGATACTTCACTACTATCCTTATCGTGTTAAGGTTAATTGTTGAAATCCGATAAGCTTCCTGGTGTGCTGCAGTTGCTAAGTTATTCATGAGAAGGAAAATGTCTATTGAGCGTCATGCAGAATCGACAATGCCACCAACCCCCATCACCTCTACCGGACCGATTCCTAGTGTGCCGCCGTCACCGACGCGGACTCCGTCGGTGTCGTATGGTCGTCTTCAGCGCACAGATTGGGCGCGCTCTCTCCTGCACCGGTGGGGCCGCTCCCATCCCGTGTCTCGTCGTTCTACTGCGGGCATCTGTGAAGTAAGCTGATCCGTATCTTGTATCACCTTGTCAGCGGCGGTCGCCACCGAGGTAGTGTCGTCATTGTGAGCCGAGTCCTCATCCTCCTGCGTCTCGTCCTCCATCTTTTCAGCGGAAGACTTGCGTCGCTTCGGGGATCGTTGCTTCCGGGTGTGTTCTTCCGCTTCCTATGACAGCAGCGAGTCGCGACGCTCCGGCACAAAGGCCGAAGTCGGCACAATCAGTGACGCTATCGCCATGCTGGTGTCACGGGGTTGTTCCTCCCTCGTGGAGGGAGGTGCCGTCGGCAGTGATTCCTCAGTACGTGGAGTATGCATTGCCGCATCGCTCTGCGTCGGAGGGTCGTGCATTGCAGTGTTCGAAGCTGGCAGATGAGTCGACAAATTTGTATCATTTGTGAGGGCGGCAGCGTAAGTCACGGGAAGTATCGTTGGCTGCGACGGAGGCACTATGTCCGTCGAAGGCAGTTGCGTGATCCGACGTTGCATGCATTCGGATCGGAGGTGTCCCTCTTTTCCACATCCCGAGCAGGTCTTCGGTTGTCCATCATATATGACTCAAAAATGTTCAAATGTTTGTAAGGCTTATGGGACTTAACTACGAGGTCATCAGTCCCTAAACTTACAAACTACTTATGAACTACTTACGAACTAGGACGGCACAAATATCCATGCCCGAGGGGGGATTCGAACCCCCGACCGTAGTGGCCGTGCTGACCGTGACTGGAGCGCCTCAGTCACCTCGGCCACCGCGGCCGGCATATATGACTATAGCGCGACAGTCGCCGATAGTTATATATGAGGGAACATGGCGTCGAAGTTCGATACGGACCTGCCGCACGCCGTTCAAGACAGGGTACGTTTCGAACTGCATCCACATCTCAGCAACGTGACTCTGAACCGTGCCGTAGGGGCGGAGCGCCACCACGACCTCTTCTGCTGGAAGTTCGAATCGGAGTTCGAAGATCCTGATAGTATGAAGTCCCAATCCGGCGTGGTCGACTGTCACAGTACCCACATTGCCATCAGAGTGACAGAAACGAAGCTCTCGTTTCGTCTCCTGAAGAATTCTTTCACATGTTGCTTCATTGATGATCTTTACATAAACTACACTGCTCACTATTGACAGGTGTGAATTTTCAGTTCATCTCGAATAAATCGTTCTAGGTCCAGTGCCTTCGGTCTTGCAAATTCGTTTTGGAACGTGAATCTGAGCGTCGATTAGCGGTACTGGTTCGCCACGCTGATCTATGTAAATATGCCGGCACGCGTGGAAATGGCCGAGAACGGGGTAAACAAACCCGAGCGCTGGCTCCGCGGCAGCAAACACAACAGCGTGTCCTCGCCGCGCCGCAGCGGAAAGCAGACTGTAAAAAGTAAAAATTATACCAGCCATAGCGGAGTAGTTGAAGTCTTCAAATTCTGATACTCCTTCCGTATCAGGCATATTGCGGTTTACCGAAATCATTTCATGCAAGGGCTGTGTTTCCTTGGAGAAGATGACATACTGTTTTTCGATGCATTCTTGTCCAGTCCAGACTTGTGCTCTGTTAATCATAATCTCATTCTCTAAAGGATGTTAAATACTAAGCTTCTTTTCTTTACGTTCGTCTTTATTATATACTTTGCCACATATTTACAGATATTTCTCCCTTCTAATATTGTAAGTTATATGAATTAGGCTGCAATCCGCTAATATGTCCGTGGTGGCTCTGTAAGTTGAAGTTTTTGGTACGGTAATAGTGACGATATTTATAGGAAATTGGTTTTTCAAAAGCTAAGTCTCTTGCTCAAAATTAGTTCCTTTCGCCATGTTGCTGACAGAAGAGATCTGCAAAATGTCCGTCGCGGGAGATGCGTAATCACAACCTACAACAGGAAATCATGTCTGATTTATACTTTGCAGTTAGCTACAACTTTGGCAATTCGTTTATTCACATGCTGCCAGAGGCTGCATCAAAGCAACCGCGATTAAAAGTTTTCGACCGTGACAGGACTCGAACCTGCAATCTTCGGATCCGAAGTCCGACGCCTTATCCATTAGGCCACACGGTCGGCCGCTATTGCGTGCCCTGGCAATGCAAGCTACTGGGAGCCCGTTGTGAGGGTGAAATCGTGGAATACCCGCGAATTCGGTCGTTTCGTGAGTTCAGGAGCCTCCGCAGTACCGTCGCCTGAAAAAGCGTGGAACTTCTAAAGATGTCTGTGCGGAGAACGACGAGTTGTCGTTCCCGTAGTTAAAGAAGACGAAAACTCATCGAAACCGAAGCCAGGTTGATTCCTGAAGAATCGAAGTACGACACCATGTCATACGTCATCTGCCACAGAAAATCACGTCGAAATAGCGGCCAGTATTAAAGGTCAATACCGCAGTAACTTGCTAAAACCTATAGCAATGGCGCAGCCAGGATTTGGTTCTGATTTCGACTTTATGCCTTATTCCTAGATTTATGCCTTATTCCTAGATTTACGGAAAGAGTTGACACATGTCTCACTGCAGGCGGTTAACAATGTTTCCAGCATGCGAAAAAGGTTCCCATATAAGCAAGTCGCTCGATTACTTCTTAAGTAACAGAATCCAGTTCGTTGTTTGGCGACACTGAGTATTTAGCAGAGGCAGGGGTATTGTCAGGAGTGTACGACAGAGTGAAACGACAATTCAAATGTTCAAATGTTTGTTAAGCTTATGGGACTTAACTACGGGGTCATCAGTCCCTAAACTTACAAACTACTTATGAACTACTTACGAACTAGGACGGCACAAATATCCATGCCCGAGGGGGGATTCGAACCCCCGACCGTAGTGGCCGTGCTGACCGTGACTGGAGCGCCTCAGTCACCTCGGCCTGAAACGACAGTGATTATCTATATCTATAAATGTGAATGTCTGTTCGGTGTACGTATATCACGTCTGCACTACAAGAAATAAAGAGCTGAAAATTGGTACAGTTACTAATGTCTACATGGGGAAGGCTTTATGGCGATAGGATAACTATTTATCTATATATATTAATGTGAATGTCTGTTAAGTGTACGCTTATCACGTCCGAACGACAAGACGCAGAGACTTAAATATTTGTACAGTTACTAATTTATACCTGACGAAGGTTTTAAGCACGGTTTTAAAGCGATCTGATAGATATTTAGTAATTTGACGAATACAACGCGAAATCCAGAACAATAATTACCCTTTCAAAATGGTTTTATTGGTTGCATTGTTGCTTGAGGGTTGATAATGATAAAAGGGTGGAGTATATTGGAACGGAAAGTTATTGGTGTATATAAAATTCTACGTGTGTGTGTGTTAATGTTTCGCTCTGCAGCAAAAACTACAGGACGCAAACGAATGGTCTGTCTGTAATTGTTGTCAGAAGTCTCCCATTGTACACCATAGCAGTTCCATGTCGATAGCTGTAAGGGGGTGGTTGAAAGTCGTCAAATTATAAAAATAAATAAATAAATCGGAATGAAGACTAGCAATGACGTTTGCGACTCTACAGCAAGGAGGTTAAATACAGCGAAAGGTGATGCCACAGACCATATCTTTGGTCTATGCGTGCTAATGTCTTCAGCTCTTTCTCTGTAAAGATAAGGATACGAATAAGGAAATATAAGAATAAATAAATAAAGCAGTAAAAAAGAACTTTCTTTTAATACATACTTTATGTTTTTATTTGAATGTTGATTAAAAAATGTTTGTTTCTGAAGAAGGTATTGTATTTCATTTCATCCTTCAAAACCAGTCCCATACCACACTATTGAAAGATAGCTTATCTATCATAATCAACCAACACGCGAGCGGAGCCGCGGGTTTAAACTAGTTTTCTATAATCGTCAATAGCGTGAGCAACAATTTGGACGTTTGATTCTAGTCCTCTGGTGTATGAGTACGTGTCGTGGAGTAACTTCAGCAAGACAGATGATTTCTAGCTGGTGTTATACAAATGTAGAAAAATCACAGTGAGTAGAAAAAGCAAAACCGTGACGTTCGAATACAGCACCAATAACGCGTTGCTCGAGGCAGTCACGTCGATTTGCCGGCCGCGGTGGCCGAGGGTACTGAGGCACTTCAGTCACGGTCTGCACGGCCACTACGGTCGGGGGTTCGAATCCCCACTCGGGCATGGATATTTGTGTCGTCCTTAGTTGTAAGTAGTTCAAAAGTAGTTTGTAAGTTTAGGGACTGATGACCCCGTAGTTAAGTCCCATAGGCTTTACAAACAGTTGAACAGTTCATGTCGATTAAATACTGTACCTAGGCGTAATTTTGCAAAGAGTGGCATAGATAATTTATCGGCCGCAGTCGAGTAACCGAGAATGCTAAGCCGCCTTGCTGCGGTACTCGCAGCCGTTCGCCGTCGGAGGTACGAGTCCTCCCTCGTGCATGGGTGTGTCTGTGTCGTTTTTTAGGATCAGTTACTGAAAGTAGTCTGTAAGTTTAGGGACCGAGGACCACTGCAGTTAGGTCCCACAGGCCACAACTTTAGAAATATTTCAACATTTTTGATAATTATCCTTCTGCGTCGAAGAGAGGAAGGGGAATGGCGGTTCAGTTCTACTCCGATACACATTGTTCATTCTGATCAAATCAGCTTCCCAAAATATCAGTATCTGAGCTGAACTGTCAAACTGTTTCACTGTTTACAATTATACCAGAGGTTATAATGTAGTAGCTTTTTGTGAGTGATGGTAGAGGAACGTGTTTCAGGCAATATAGTCTATATGTGCGCTTTGGTTGCCAAATGTTGTAGATCACAAAAGTTGAAAAATTTCTCTCACACTGTTTATCATTACTAGACAGACAGATTTTCGAAAAGTGGCGTGGTTGTTAGTTAAAAGTCCGCTGAATCTTATTGTAGTGAACGAAGCTGCTGAGCACTGTGGCAATATAGTGGTACACGTCCCAGTGCCCATGGCAGTCAGGTCTACAGATACATACTCCACAATCCACCATAAGGTGCGTGGGGGAAGGCACACTGTACCACTAATATGCATTTTCTTTTCTATTCCACTCCCAAATAGAACGAAGGAATAAAGAATGTCTATATGGCTCTGTACGAGCCCTAATTTCCCTTATCTTGTATTTGTGATCTTTACGCGAAATATTAGTAGGCAACATCAAGATGGTTCTGTAGTCAGCTTCAAATTCCGGCCCTCTAAATTTCCTCAACAGAATTTTTCGAAAAGAATGTCGTCTTTTCTCCAGCGATTCCCATTTGAGTTCCTGGAGCGTTTCTGACACTCGCGCCTTGGTCGAACTTACCAGTAACGAACCTAGCTGCTCGCCTCTTAACTGCTTCCATGTCATCCTATAAAATGATCTGCTGTGGGTCCTAAACATTTGAGCAATACTCAAGACGTGGTCATACAAGCGTTTTATACGCGGTCTTATATTCTCCCAATAAACCGAAATCGGCTGTGCGCCTTACTCACAACTGTCCTTACATGTTCGTTCCATTTCATATCGCTCTGCTATGTTACGCCTAGATATTTGAACGATACGACTGTATCAAGAAGCTCACGCTTAGATTTTTTACACTCAGTTAACTGCAAGTGTGTCTCACGCCCATTTTAGGGTTTCCAACAGGTATAGTCTTTTGGAAAATATAATAAAAATATAAATAATATAGATTACATATTGAAAAATAATAATATGTAACATTAAATATAATATAATAATATAATGCGGCTCGGTAGCACAGTGGTAGAGTGCCAGACGACAAATCCAAAGGTCGCGGGTTAGATCCCCGCCAGGTCCTAGGATTCTTATCTGTCACTTTCCACTTCTTTCACCTCTGGCAGTGTTTCTTATGTGAAAAATAACGAGTAGCACCGTGGTTCGGAACCCACGTTAAAGTGTAGGCCCCCTTATAACTGGCTGGGCAAGTCAGTTCGAAGGTCGGAGGAAGGCAATGGCATACCACCTCCAAACAGGACCATGCCTAGTAAAGCACTGTGGTGTTGACTGCTTTACCCTTTTTTTCTTCTTTTTTTTATTAATATAATATTTGATATATTTACTTTCATATTATTTTTTGTCTAAAATATTTTCAAAAATGGGCCGATAAAAAGAGCAGTGCGATATTTATTTATATAATTTCTTTTATACTTTTCGAAGAAATTTGGTTACAGCAAAAGTTCACATATTTTGGGAGGTAAGTAACAAACCCATCCCAGTATCATGATTTTTAATTATGATTCATGATTTTTTATTTATTTTTAAAAAGCTATTTTCCTGCGATATATTCATCTCTAGATGGAATATCAATCTCAAACCATTCTTCGAACCACCATTAAAAAACTTAACCAGAAAAGAAAATGACGGCTGAGCCATACGAAGGATTATACAGTATTTTTGGGCCTATGTACCAACTTTCAGAAACAAAATTAAAAAAAATTCAAACTGAAGTTACTGCGTATTAAATTTTGAACAACTTTTACTTGAAATTTTTTTTCAATACGACGATTATAGCCGATATACGGCCGTTCTGGTGGTTCTGGTCGCTGGCAGCCAAACTATCACGGTTGTAAAATAGGGTGCTCAGCGGTTGAACGGTGCGACCTAAAAAATTAGAACACGTTGCAGACATACAGACAGTGTCAAATCTTCGTTACTTTTGCAAATATCTTTGAAACAGTACGAAGTATGGAAAAACATAAGAGTGCGAAGTTGTAGAGAATTTTCTCATCTACAAATCCGTTTATTCGGTTTTCGTCTGAGATGAATGGTTAAGGCGTTGTTAATCATCGAGCTCTCCAAAGGCCACCGCAGACAGCCCACTTTTAATGTTACGAACATAAAGCGTATCAATTGCTGGAAATGAAATCAAGAAGTTGAACATACGACATAATAAGTGAGATTGAGCTCAATATAAATGTATTATGAATTTTAAGTCTTATTGAATCCACCATTGCTGGTGGAACCTGCTCTACGGCTCTTCAAGAGTATGAAGAAAGTGGGATACCAACCGCCGTATGTTTACTAGAAATATTTATTGTTTCACTATTTCCTACTGAGAGATAGAATTCCACGAAACCAGTTTCGAGCCGGCCGCGGTGGCCGAGGAGACTGAGGCGCTCCAGTTACGGTCTGCACGGCCCCTACGGTCGGGGATTCGAATCCCCCCTCGGGCATGGATATTTGTGCCGTCCTAGTTCGTAAGTAGTTCATAAGTAGTTTGTACGTTTAGGGACTGATGACCCCGTAGTTAATTCCCATGGACTATGCAAACATTTGAACATTTGAACCAGTTTCGATATCCGTACTTAATGGATATTATACTGCGACGTAGGGACCTGAAGATGGCATAAAGGATTTCCGACATTGGTAGTGAAACAACAAATATTTCTATTAAACATTCGGCTGTTGGTATCCAACTTTCTTCATATGAATTTTAAAGCTGAGTCAAAGGTGCTCGATTAATAAATAAATAAATATTTGAAAGCAATGCTAGGCCTCATGGCGGACCTTCTGAACTTCAAGCCCTCCCGTAGTATCACTTCTTTATGATGTGGTCGTGGTAATGTCCACAAACGGCGACGAACGGTTTGATGACTACATAAAAATAGCGACCCTGCGTGAAATTTCATTTTGTGATTTTTAATTTTTCTTGGCATTATGCCTTTTCGATAAGTAACAATACTGATTTTTAGTAGGATGTCAGTTTTATTTAATTTTAGTCCACTGGCCATTTTTTTAAGTTTTAATTTTGACGTTGCTCCAAATTTTCAACTACACATTTTTAAATTGTGATAGAAAACGTTGATTTACAAATTATCTCCATGCCTTAACTCACTGAAGAAATACATAATTATGAATTTTCAGTGAGCTGCAAACTTTAAATTTGCCCTCATGAGGAAGTTAAAATTTGGACATATATCACTTGGTAGCCAAACCGTCCAAATGACCACATCTGTATCGGATTTTAGAATTTTTTGAAACTTATGGTACGTTAAGTTCAGAACTCAAATAACAATCAGCCAACGCCATTCGACGTAATTCGCAAAAATTCTCGAGTAAATCGACTTTGAAAATTTTCACGTACATATAAGTACCAATAGTTTAATCAGTTGCTCCGGTAGTAGCGTTGTAGCCTTGCAAACATAGGTTAGTTGGTTCGAATACATACACTCTTTTCATATCTAATGGCAATTTTTACGAAAAAAGCGCATATTTTTGTTTATTTACGGTTTTCTGTTTTATGAAAGGTTAATAATAATTACAGTTTCAATCAAAATATGTAAGTTACATTTTTTTACAGGATTGGCTTCACTATTAGTTGACGACGGTAGTCTTTGATTGTTTAGTTTGTGAAGAGTTACGACGAAGTTTTTTGGAAAGTCATCTACAAAGCTACTTAAGGCTTTCCAAGCAGCTAGCTTACTACTGAACCATCCTTTTAGGTGACGAGAAAGTGTTCAACTCGTCTACATACACAGAAACAAAAACTACACAACACGTGAAATTAGATATCCCAAAATATTTTACGTAACTCAATTCGAAAAGAATATATAATCACAACGGGATTCGAACCATCGACTCTATGGTTGTGAGACCAGAACGCTGCCACCTAAGCTAAGCGGATATATGGTTTTACTGTTTGAATTATTGTTACATACGTGCACTTGCAAAACTTCAAGCCGCGCGGGAGTAACCGAGCGGTCTGGAGCGCCACGTTACGGATCACGCGGCCTCCCGCGTCGGAGGTTCGAATCCTTCCTCGGGCATAGATGTTTGTGTCGTCTTTAGTATAAGTTAGTTCATAAGCAGTTTGTAAGGGACTGATGACCATGCAGTTAAATCCCTTAAGCTTAACAAACATTTGAACATTTTTGAAAACTTCAAAATCGATTTCTCCAGAATTTTTTAGAGTTGCATCGAATGGCTTTAGCTGATTGTTATTTAAATTCTCAACTTCACGTACCACAAATATGAGTAAGTTCTAAAATCCGATACCCATGTAGTCTCCTTGTAAGTGACTCTTGGAAGTGATTTCAGAATCTGGTGTATGCTGATGTTCTTACTCTTGTCTAAAAGACTTCTTCCTTTCACAAACCCAACGATGCTGATAAAATTCACCATATACAGTATCAGGGACAACTATTTTGACTTATACTTAGCCGCGGCGGATTAGCCGTGCGTGTTGGAGCGCCGTGTTGCGGTGCGCGCGGCCTTCCGTCGTCGAGGGTTCGAATCCCCCCTCGGGCATGGATGTTTGTGTCGTCTTTAGTATAAGGAAGTTCATAAGTAGTTTGTAAACTTATTGACAGATGACACCGCAGTTAGGTTCCTTAAGCTTTACAAACATTTGAACATTTTTGAGCTTATACCTTAATCCCTTACAATACGCATTTCAGCTCCGGGAGAAAATGAAGCCTAGAGCTAGAATTTCTGATCCTGTTTTGTAACACACGGTCACAGTCGCCTCCAGGCAGCAGGAAACGAAAACATTGCTCTCGGTGTGTTGTGATGGAGCCTTGGCATACTTTCTACAGTTTTCGTTTCCCGCATTCCATTCGTCCCCCAACCAGCAAAGAGATATGAGCCGAAACTTTCATTTCTGCTCTGTCTTAGAATGAGCATATCTTGATTCAAGGAACTTAACTAAGTACTGTATAAACTAATTCTGATAAAAACTGATTCTGACCGTTAGTCGTTAATGAAATAATGATTTACTAATTTTAACGAACTACCATCGTAAAAAAATATGACTTTACACTAAATTATTAATTTTTGCTGAATGTATATTTCTTGTGGCAACCTACTAAAAATTCTCATCCTGAGGACAGTAGAAACGGCTAAAACTACGCAATCAAGGATTGTAACCTGAAATGAGCACATGCTCCTGGATGAACGTATATCTGTTGAACGTATATCTTCTTCTAGTGACCTGAACGATCTCTGACTAAATATTATTGAACGAAGAAATGTCTTTTATGAACTTGTTGTAAGTGATATCAGTGCTTTCAGACAACTCGGAAAATAAAAATACTGTACTTATATCAAATTTATTTTATTTAAAAAAAATTTACGCTTTGCACGATCCGTCTGTAATACAAGAATACTAATAACCAGGTTTCGAATTGGTTGTTCATGATTATATATCACCTATCTCGCCCCGCGTCCGAGTTGGACGACAACTGTAAGTGCTCAATCGTTCAATGTTAAAACTTAAAAAAGTGTCAATAAAACTTAGAATAAATGAAAAGACCAACTGAGATATGCTTGGTCTACACAGGTGACTTTAGAGCATTATGCAAAAGTCTGACGGCAGCAATCATGCAAGCAAAGAAAGTATGAAGTTTGCGTGCCGTATGCACTTTAATATTTCTATATAAACGTACAAATGAACAACAGCAAATACAGATTTATACAGTCAAGAGGTTCACTTGATTTTGCTTTCGCTATTCACAATTTGTACACTGCATACCGGCGTTTCATTCACGAGAGAGGATTGGGAAAGACGTATATTACAGTACAGATGGCAAAATACGACATGAATACCGTGTTGGCTGTTGTATTATTTCTGATACTGGAAGTGAGCACAGCACTCATCCAACTGCGGCCAAGCACTGCTGCATAGTGCCTTTGGGAGCACTCTAAAACACTCGTATGCGAAGATAAATCCATTTGTACACGTTTCAACTAGTTTCGACACTTGTTCAATAATTTATTGTTTTCGGAATCAGAGAAGGAAAGGTTTAAAGGGCCTCCCAGAATATTTTCACCAGAGTGTCTTGTTTGGTGGGCTCCGCCGTTGGCAGCGTTCCAAACGTCGGAGAACAACTTTGGAGAAATATTGGTCTGCCGCGACTCTTTTTATTTCGGAGTGTCACTTCTCTCCATAAAATGTGGCATTATTAATTGATTTCGTAGAAGGGAACCGTATTTTTCGAAGAAAAAACGCTTCAGATTTGTGTGGAATAGCCGTAAATCACACGGGAGTGTAGTTGTTCATAGCTCAAACATCTGGCGCAATGCTCGTCGCCTGAAAAGTTCAGCTTCTAGTCTCTGTTACTGGGGGGGGGGGGGGGGGGGGAGGACTCTAAACTCTCTACAAGCTGACAATTGCTTTTTATTTTATCACATGTTTTTGCAGTGAAGTTTTCTCTTGAAGTACTGTTCCGTAGATAGAGAATAAAAATGAACAGAAACGCCAGACAGATGTTTTGTGAAACGAATTTTCTGAAAGTAGCAAAGTATGTTAGAGTAACACTAGACCTGCATTTCAGTTAGAGCAAATAGGGAACGGAATGAGAAGTTGAAGAACGATCCACTTGGAATGTTAACGAGTACTAGCCATGTATGATACATGTCACTTCTGTTGTATAATCGCAAGATGCTATTGTTGTCTAGTATGTTAAATTCTTAGTTTCAGACAAAATCATTCCACAAAATATTTGACGACTATTTAGAGTTTTATTCAGAAACGATAGCGAAAAAAAATTCAGCAAAGACTGTAAAACTGTCTAGGAGGAAAAGTAACAGGCGACGGGTAATACTCGCGTTTTCCCAACTTTCCCCTATAACAACATGTTAAACAGAATCTTCTTATTTAGCTTCTGTTTTTTTAGAAAAAATATTTATAATGTGGACTGGAATTTGTGTTGATTCCGCAAACATACTTCCTGCAGTATTTCCACCTATGTTGTGGAAGCTGTCTTCATTAATATGCTGTCTGTACATACAAACCACCGTCTTTGAGCCACTAACATATTTGCGAGCCTATTCCATAAGGGCCGGCCGCAGTGGCCGAGAGGACTGAGGCGCACCAGTCACGGTCTGCACGGCCACTACGGTCTGGGGTTCGAATCCCCCCTCGGGTATGGATATTTGTGTCGTCCTTAGTGTTAGCTAGTTCATAAGTAGTTTGTAAGTTTACGGACTGATAACCCCATAGTTCAGTCCCATAAACTATACAAACATTTGAACTAACCACCTTATGCTGGGTAGCCGAAGGTAACTGCTATCAATCTTTTACTGTACTGTTCAACTGCAAATAACACAAGCGAAAAACGCTTGTCTATATGGCTCCATACGAACCCTAATTTCTCCATCTTCGTTGTCCTTGCGTGAAATGTACGATCACAGGAGTATAATCGTTTTGTAGTCGTCTTCAAACAGCGGATTGTTATAATTTTCTCAACGGTGTTCCCTACAGGGATCTACCGTAGGGATGCGAGATACTAAAAATCTTTACTCAAGAACGGGTCGCACTAGAGTTATAGATGCTGTCTCGCTTATAGGTGCACCGCATTTTACAAAAAATCTCCCAATAAAAGGAAGTCGTATTTCCCACGTGCTCGTTCAATTTCACATGTATACGTATACGTGCGTGTGCAATAAATAAGAGTACATACGAAAACATTTATTATAAAATGTATGAAATTTCTTAAAACATAGCACTACCTGCTAAAGTGGCACTAGAGAGCCCATTCCTACCTTTCGTGAAGGTAATTACATACTGAGCGCCCTGAGTATGGCTTGCCATCCGACGTAAATCTTTCAGGCCGCGGTGGAGTGGCCGAGCGCTCTAAGGCGCCTACTTGCGACCGCGCGGTTGCTCGCCGTTGGAGGTTGGAATCCTCCGTCTGGCAGGCGTGTACGTTGTTCTTAGCATAAGTTAGCTGAAATAGTATCTAAGCCTAGGGACTGATAATTGTAGCCTCTACGATTTACAAACATCTGAATTTTGAACAAATCTTCCAGCAATTTCAATCTTTTTTTCTTCAAACTCTACGGTAGTTTCTCTGTCAAATTCACTCAAAAAACACCTAAAGAGGAAAAATTATTTGTATCAATAAGACTACCGTGCCAAACGTTGCAATCAATTCTGGGTTATCCAACATCAACGTATTATCGCTGTCCAGGTGTTATGATGTAGAGAAGTCTTACAGATTTTATAGAGAACGACAGTACATGTAAGAAAGTATAAACACCAATATATGATTGTATGTGTGCTTCAAACAGCAAATGACCATATTCTGTGCGGAAGAAAAAATAGTCTCTTTCTCTGTGGGGATACAGATAAAACTGCCAGTAACAGTAATGATGGGCATTGGGCACTACACTCGTAGTGTGCAATAAGTTGATAATTTGGCCAGGACGAGAAGTCTGGACGTCCACTGGTGTCATAGACGTCAGACTCAGGACGGTCGTATGGTGGTGCGACTACGGTCGCTATTTAGTTGCCAGGCAGTTACGCACATTGATTGGACATTGACCAGTGATTTCTACTTTCTAGAGATTCATATCTCGCGAGACAAAGATCCAAGCTGAAGCGAAGGGAGTTTTGGGTCAGTGCTGTAATCATAAAATGAAGCAGACTTGGAGAATTTCATCATTTACATGACGAACTGAAGAGGTGCACACAAAAATGTTTCTCCTACTACAGGATAAACGTGGCAACCTTTAAGTATAACCTTACAGCTAGTCAATTATGAAATGATCATCGTAAACAGTGGAGTCAGTGCAACGTATGGCATGGCGTTCTTATGCTTAGAGAAAGTTCACAAAATTCTTTACAGAATACCAATGAACGTATACGTGAATGTGTTCTTAGTGTTATTAAACAGAGTACTATTGGTGTTTTATATCACATATCTACGTAATTGTTGGGAATTTCTAATGCATGTTTCGATATGATTTCTGCAAGTTCCGATAAAGTTTTCAGACTGCTTAACAGAATCTTCTAACGTCTAACCTATTAATGACTGATTTTTATTTTTTATTTTTTTTTAATAGTTGGGAATGCTGCGTATGTCATGTAAAAGCACTATATAGTATCAATCAAAGAACTTCAAAAATAGTGCATTATTCACATTGAGTTAAAACCTATTTCCTTTATTCTTGGATTACGTCGTTATTTCTTCTTCATTTGGTTGGACACTATATTACTTAAAAACACTTTATTTAAAACTATATGTGACGGTTTTTATTTTTCGGGACAATGGCTTACGGCAAATAAAGTACGATCCCGTAAAATACGAGGACATCTGGTGCCCCTAAACTAGGGAGATGTGGATAACCGCCTAAAGACAACATCTAGAACCGACCAGCACGCCTACCAAAGTCGATAATCCGTCTGAGGGATTCGAGCCGAGAACGTTATACCTCCACATCCTAGAAAGCGTGACGGGTATTTCCTGAAACAATGACACGATTTTTTTCATAGACAGTTGACTTTTATATATACGCTGCAAATTTAATCTTCACTTTTACAGGGGAAAAGTCCTTTAGAATATTATTTTGATACGTTAGCATCCAAAGTACTTCAGTGAATTGTAACAAAGTTAAATCTATCCGAAAGATAAAGATTACCGATTCATGTTGGTTTTTATTCTGTCATGGATGCAGCACAATGTAGACCACTCAACAACGTTGTTCAAAAGTCAGAAAACCATCAGCCACCTACATGCAACTTTGCATTTGTGACTTCCGACTCCAGTTCCAAATGGAATACTGCGCGCTCAGAACCAAGTTACATACGTAATGGAATCAGGAGCATTCCTATTGCTGTATTCAGTAGGATTTGGTGGTAAATACATGTCTTTTTCTCTGTAAGACCTACTAAATTGATTTTGACCTGAAGACCGTTTGTCGTTTTCCAGGACATAGAAAGAATCGCACAGCCAATGCAGAAATATCCGGAATTGTCTTAGCATTGTCGTGACGCTTGCCGTTAAGTGGTACACGTCGCGTTGCTTTTGCTATGCCTTGCAGACGAAACCATCCAACCGACGAACGTTCAGGTAGGTAGGCGCTGCCCCATTAGACTGGGTGCACACAGGTCCAGCATTTCACCTGAAGCAAAATGTTGCGCAACGTTTCGTTGCAAGCGTTTCGCTTCTTTGCTCCTCCAGTGTGCGGGAGGTTTGCCCGACGCAATATTTGGTTTCAAACAGCAAAACATAATATTGTTTGTATTGTTCTCCTCCAGTAGTGGCGCAATTAACATGTTTGAGTAGGAAGTCAACGTAGCCATTACTTTATAGCAGTTTTTGCAAATGCTGGACTCAAATGAAACATTGGGTTCACCCGATCAATGAGAGGAGAGACATTAAGTCTTTCCTCTGAGAACTGATATCAGATCCGAGGAAATTTTACAATTATTGTAGAATGTGTGTAAATAATTTTGAAGTGTTGTTGGAAGTCGTGGGAGACAAAATTTCCAAAAAGGACACTAATTGGAGATGCAGCATCCCTACTGAATTTTCGATTAATTTCCATTTCAAATTGAAGGCTTCAAATTAATAACCATTATTGTACTATTACTCTCTCTTTTTAGGTTAATCGGATGATGACAGTTTCGCCATGGAATGGTGTCTCATAACAAAAGAGTTTGTACTAGCGACTTCAGATTAAATATTATCTAATACGTTTTCTGTATTGGAAGAAGAAGAATTTTAAATTTAGAAATAATAATAAATACTAAATTGTAATTTTAATCTTACTAAATGGTAATTTACAATCAATTTAGAAATATTTTTGTTTAAATCTGAATAAAACATCATGTTTAAAGCTGCATATCGATTGAAATAAGAGGTTTTCAAAAAATGAACGCTTTTATAACTCATGAACGTTATTCTTGATAATAATGCACGAATTTTATTAATTTATTTTTTAATTATACATTTCTTACCTGAGATCTTCATTTCCTGACCTATATGTTGCCATGCTTTTGCGAATACGTCCTGCTTGTAATGATATTTTCTGGTAATGACGTACAACTCGGGTCTGGTTTCCACGAGGGCTACAAGTTCATCAACATCGATAACTGCATCTTCCCCTATATCAGTCATTGCGCAATACACTTGACTAAAACACAGACCCGAAAACGCAAAGCAGACGCTTCTGTAGGTCAGAGCCACAGAATAGGGAGCATCCTTATTCTGTGTCAGAGCTACGCGTGACAGCTGTAGTAGTGGCAAGTGGAAGGGGGTTGGTGCATGCGCAGAACGTTTTGCTCCTTGAAATATCGGATCCAGGCGTAGAGCAATTGCTCAAATATTCCAAGGTAGGGATGGGCTAAACTGCGAGTTTCCAATATCAGTGATTTCTGTGACTGCTACTTTTAGGTATCTGCGATTCATAGTTGCGATTTGTCACTGTTTACAATTGCAGTAGAAATCCTTAACATGTATCCCTCCGCACTCAAACTGCGATTTCCGTGACTGTGATTGCTACTCTGTGATTTCTGCTACTGTGATTGCTACTTGTGCGACTTTCGTGACTTGTGCCATTTGTGTGGCAAATGCTGTTATATCATCCATAACAGATTCGTCGTCCTACATGTAAATATATACAAATAAAGAATATTGATGCTCCATGTGCAAGTAATGTTCGGATTGCTTACACCTCAGCAAATGTCAGTTTGAAGTTATTTTAATGTTTGGTATGTAATGTATAGTTAAAAGTGAGGTTATTCGCAAGTAGTCTGTAACAAAAATTGCCATGTAGACCTGTAATCTTAACAGATACATTTGGCAGATTACAGCAACTGTGCCAGTGCAACGAAAGTGCTATGTAGAATGCATGAACAGTTTTTTTTTTTTTTTAACATTGTGTGATATAAGTCACTTACCAATTTGAAAGACATGATAAGTAAATGTGAAATACATCGTGAGTGACTTCTGAAAATTCTATTTTCTCTTTAAAACCTTTCGGTGTCACTACATAATCATCCAAATAACTATTGATAAGAGCTTGCGTTATATATTACTTATCGAAGTGTCGACCTAGTGTGTTAATGTTGGCAACTAAATCTTCATTTTATAAGAATATTTAACTTACTGACTGTACAAGGTTACACACAAGAAACCTTACAGCCACAGATCAAGAACAACAATTATTTATTTTATGGTAAACAAAATATTATTTTCATCATTCTATGTGATTTAGTTTTATAGGATCATTCATCGGTCTTTGCCAACATAAGCACACTATGCCACCACTGCAATAAGTAAAAGTTTTCATAATACTGAAGGAACCGATACCACCAATCTGCTTTCACTCATGTCATCACAGAAGGGAATGTACAAAAAGGAAAAAGACGGGAAACAACATTCCTAAACCTAAAACAAATCTGATAAAATAAAACTTCCCATTACGCGAAAATCTTGTTTATTTTCAAGTGTAAAATTTTTATCGAATCCTCGAAGATACAGGTTTACTCCTATATCGCAGTACTTAACACAGTCCATACTGAAAATGGAGTTGGCCTGCTGTTAATCATTTCGTAAAATTACTTAGTTGACCACTTGATACCACCCCCTTGGAATTTTTATTTTATGTTCGATGTATAATGCATGCAAAAATATTCGTTGAAACCAGATTTGCAATGTAAGATAAGTATTGTGAATTCACATAATAGTTGTAGGATCTATGACGAAAAATGATTTTGATCAGGGATCAAGTCCCTAATACAATATTTATATGGCATTCACATTCGTTGTCTTTACCAACTATAACCTAAAAACATAGATGCCAAGCTTTGCTTCACAACATGTAAATGCTGCCGCCAGGTAAAATAGTGCCACGAAGTGTAAACATTTTCACAAAGCAAATTATCTTCTTGCTTGATAATTCGACAACATCCCCAAAACAACACACAAGCGAAAGTACGACAGTTGGCCAAGAGGCAACACAAGGCTGAATATTAAATGCTATTCTCAGTTGTTACTTGCGACTCTTAGTTGCGATTTTTCACTGAAATCGCAGTTGGGACAAGTGAGGGTGTTCGAGCTCACTGGTTTGAACCGACGGCGTTCGACCATCGGATGGCACGCCTGACACAATTTAAACTGCTACTTGTGACTTTTAGTTGCGACTTGCTCTTAGTTGCTACTGCGCTTCTAAACTGCGATTGAAATCGCAGTCAGATTCCGTAAAGTTGTGACTGTGAATACTGCGGCTTCTAAATCACTGTGACTCTATAAACACATACCATCCCTATTTCAAGGTGTTGCGAAACGCCTCACGACGTTTGCTTGATAAGTGTGCGGCTCCCATTGAAACACATGGAGCGCTCGTACCCAGCAAAAGATTTTATTTCGCAACACTGGCTTCAGGTGAAATGCAGGATCAGTGTGCGTCCGGCCTTTGTGTTGTTCCATCTGGTGCAAGCTAGATGCATGCCATGCGCCACGTGCCTGCCGCGTCACACCGGTCCAGCGACCGCTCTATCTTCCACGTGTGCGTGGGACAGAGGCTAAAACAAAGACCCATCATGACTAAAGCTCAACGTTTTCCTAAAAATATTATACCCAAACGGGTAGCATTGATAGAGACGGCGTACCACTGTCTCAGATTTTACACAGTAAGATCAAATGTTACCATTTTATTTTATTTATTTATTTTGTGGAGATTACGAAATGATGTGTCACAGTGATTAGTATTCACGAGGATGACGGTGGAAACTCGGCATAGGCAAAACAGGTTTAAGTTTTCCCTGATTAACCTAATTCAGAATACTGGGATGGTTCCTTGGGAAGAACAGGGCTGATTTCCTTCCCCGTACTTATCAAAACAGTTCGGGTTTGCCGGCCGCGGTGGCCCAGGGGACTAAGGCGCTCCAGTCACGGTCTGCACGGCCACTACTGTCGAGGGTTCGAATCCCCCCTCGGGCATGGATATTTGTGCCGTTCTAGTTCGTAAGTAGTTCATAAGTAGTTTGTAAGTTTAGGGACTGATGACCCCGTAGTGAAGTCCCATAGACTATACAAACATTTGAACATTTGAAGTTCGGGTTTGCGCTTCGTCCCTAATGACCACGCTGTCGTCGGGACGTTAAACCCTAATTTTCCTTCCATTTTGGTGCAGCGGAGCGACTGAGCGCATTGAGGCGCTAAGCTACGTTGCGCAAGGCCGTTCCCCGTCGGAGGTTCCAGTCCCCCCTCGGGCATGGATGTTTGTGCCATCTTTAGTATAAGCTATTTCAATAAGCAATTTGAGAGATTAGGGACTGATGACCAGTAGTTAAGTCCTATAAGCCCTACAAACATCTGAACATTTTTTCTCGGACTGCATTTCCTTTCCCCTTCCCTGCTTTCCTATTCTCACTCCTTTCCCTCCCCACTTCAGTAGTTTAGTCTCCCTATCCCAACCAAACAACCCAACCCAACCTTCCTTTTTTACGAAACAACTGTTTATCGACCTGATCTCCTTCCCCTACAAGTCATAATGGGTCAACAGCTTAGCTGTAACTTGTAAAAACAAAAACTATTACATAATTAATCGAACTATCATATATAGAACTATTTCAAAAGTTTAATTATCTTACATATGAGTTAATATGCTAATTATTTTACTTTAAGCCTGTGATCGATAAAAATGCTTAGAAATAGTTTGAAAACGTCTTCAGAACTTGTTGGATATTACTAAGTGCTATCATTGTCAAACACAGTCGAAACTACAGGCCGTAAATTCAACTAAATACCTAGGAGTAACAATTACGAACAACTTAAATTGGAAAGAACACACAGAAAATATAGTAGGAAAGGCGAACCAAAGACTACGTTTCACTGGCAGAACACTTAGAAGATGCAACAGTTCTACAAAAGAAATTGCCTACACCACATTTGTGAGTCCTATTTTGGAGTATTGCTGCGCATTGTGGGATCCCACCTAGTGTGGCTGACGGACAATTTAGAAAAAGTTCAGAGAAGGGTGGCTCGTTTTGTATTAACGCGATATAGGGGTGAGAGTGTCACGGAATTGATGCACGAGCTAGGGTGGAAATCATTAAAAGAAAGTCGCTATTGCTTGCGACGAGATCTATTTGCGATATTTCTTTCACCAACTTTCTCTTCCGAATGCGAACACATTTTGTTAACACCCACCTACATAGGGAGCATGATCATCAGAACAAATAAGAGAAATCAGATCGAATACTGGAACATTTAGGCGTTCCTTTCTCCCACGATCTATTAGAGAACGGAACTGTAGAGAAACATAATAAATGCGGTTCGATGAACCCTCTGCCATGCACTTCACTGTGACTTGCAGAGTATTTATGTAGGTGTAGATACGTGATAATTTGCGCTACATAGGCGTCTCTGACAGTTTATACGTCATATCTACAAACTATGTGACATTATTTTGTAGGTAGATTCGCTGATATATGTGGGTAATATATGCAAAACATGAAGAAGTAACACATTAAAAATAAAATGAACTCGTCTTCAGGCACAAAATTGTGTCTCATTGTACGCAACGCATCAGGGCCTCTATGACTTTTTATACACATCTGTGTTCCGCTTTTAAACGTTGACACGGCTAAATATAAATTGGATAGGTCTCGTGGTCGCGGGGTAAAGCCCTCGTGTGAAACCAAAAGGTCGTGGGTTCGAAACCCGATCGGACTAGTGAATTTTCCAGTCTGATTTATGTTCACTATTTCAAAACAGCCAAAGTTGCATAAAATGTTGAATTGTACTGACGACTACTTACCGGTTGGCCTGACCCCATTCTCAATTCCTCCTAAGAGACAGGAAACTCACATGTTACTGTGGCTAAAAAAATAGATTTACATGGTAGGGCCATCTTTTGAATAAGATTAGTATTTTCTTAATTCAATGTTATATATACATACCTAGTTACTGTCATCTTCAATTCACAAGAAAGTGTATCATCAAATTTACAGAAAAAAAGGTATTATTTTCCATAAGGCCAGGCATCAAATAATCTTAATAACATGTGACTTACATGTCTCTGTGGAGGACTTGAGAACTGGCTCTGGGCAACCCGAAACTAGTCGCCAATAAAAACCAACATTTTATACATCTTTTACTATTTTTAAATAGAGAACACAAATAGTACAGAATTTGCTGTTCCTAAACAACCGAAAATACTGGAATTTCATTTTCAGTCTTACAAGGAGACCACATGGGTATCGGATTTTGGAATTTCTTTATATTTATAGTACGTGAAGTTCAGAAATTAAATAAGAATCAGCCAAAACCATTCGACGCAACTCTCAAAAATTAGCGAGAAAATCCGCTTTGAAGTTTTGCAAGTACATGTAAATACCAATAACAAAAACACTTACAACCTCTGGTGCTAACGTTCTGGCGTGACAACCATAGAGTCGGTGGTTCGAATCCCCCTGTCACACATTTTTTCCCTTTCAAATTCAGTTATATAAAACAATTTGGCATCTCTAATTCTGCCAGTTGTGTCGGTTTTTGTTTATTTGTATGTAGACGAGCTAAAACCTTTGCCCTCACGTAAAACGATAGTTGAGTAGGTTAGGTGCTTGGAAAGCCATTAGTAACTTTGGAGATCACTTTCCCAAAACAGTGTCGTAGCTCTTCAGAAAATGAACATTCAAGACTAC
Source organism: Locusta migratoria (assembly GCA_026315105.1). Classification (NCBI taxonomy): domain Eukaryota; kingdom Metazoa; phylum Arthropoda; class Insecta; order Orthoptera; family Acrididae; genus Locusta; species Locusta migratoria. The sequence continues at coordinate 188,067,984 of CM048746.1, forward strand.
CGTCGTCAACTAATAGTGAAGCCGATGATGCTGCAAAAAAAAAAAAAATAAATAAATAAAAAAAATAATAATAATAATAAAAAAAATAAAAAAAATAATTAATTAATTAAAAAAAATAAAAACCGTAACTTATGTCCTTTTGATTGAAACCATCGTTATTAACGACCGTCTAAACAATAAAGAAAGTTTCGAATAAACAAAGCTACGTGATAGCGACCTGCTCTACATGACGTGGCACGAGCGCCGCGGCCTTCTCTAAGTGGTCTTGGTTTGATTCCCATCGTCCCCACCTTGGCTACGGCCTTGCGGTTATACCCCAAATTTCCTTCCTTCCTTTTCAGATAAGCATCCAAATAATATTCATACGTTTAATTTTATGACAGGATGAAAAAACCATTAACGTTATAGTACATTTCAAATGTTGAAATGTTTGTTAAGCTTATGGGACTTAACTGCGGGGTCCTACGTCCCTAAACTTACAAACTACTTATAAACTACCTTGTACTAAATGCAACACAAACATCAATGCCCGAGGGAGGTTTCGAACCTCGACGGGGAAGGGCCTCGCACATCGGAGCACAGTGCCTCAATGCGTTCGGCCACTCCGCTGAGGCAGTACATTTCTAACGCATGACATAGGTAGTACAGTATTTAAACCACGTGGAACTTGTGCACGCGTGTAGGATATTTACGACAGTGCATAAATGACTGCGCGGTGAAGGCGCTATGTCACGGATTGTGTGGCCGCTCCCGTCGGTGGTTCGAATCCACTCTCGGGCATGGGTGTTCGTGTTGTCCTTGGCTTCATTTAGTCTAAGCACCGATGACCTCAGCAGTTTGACCATTTGCATACTTGATGTTTATCTAAGAAAGAGATCGGATATCTACTTTTATTGTTCAAAATAAATTGACATGATGGCTGTTGAAAGTCACTGTGAGTTTAGAAAAGGAATATCGAACATATACTAAGATTGATATAGTAAATGGCAACTTGTTAAGTCTATTGGACTATATTATCGTAATGTTAGAGAGCGTTATGCGTCAGAAGTTTGAAAAAGAAACCAGTTATTATAAGTAGAATTCTTGAGAAATTTCTAAGGCGGGCCTTTGTTGTAGCAAGATGAAGGGCTTTATCGCCTTTTCAGTGCGCTAAAAAAGTAAGATATATTACAATAGTTACTATATAGAACTATGTTGGTGCACTCGTTTGGACAGTGGTAGAGTGTCAGCCTACAAATCCAAGGTCGCGGGTTGGATCCTCACCAGGTCCTAGGATTTTTATCTGTCACTTTCCACTTCTTTCACCTCTGGCAGTATTGCTCATGTGAAAAATGCCCAGTAGCACCGTGGTTCGGAACCCACGTTAAACTGTAGGTCCACCTATAACTGGCTGGGTAAGTCAGTTCGAAGGTCGGAGGAAGGCAACGGCATTCCCCCTCCAAACAGGACCATGCCGAGTAAAGGACTGTGGTGTTCAAACGAATTTTCGGATTGTTGACTGCTTTACCTTTACTTAGTAACACTGAAATGGGGCCTTTGCGATCGCCTGTTGACACCGAAATTTAAATGAAAATAGCGGCTTAACCGTTCACCTGCCACGAAAACTGAATAAAGGTATTCGTAGGGGACAAAATTTTCCATACCTAAGTTCTCTTAGGGTTTTTTTTTTTTTTTTTTTCCAGAGATCGGTCCATTTGTTTACAAGGACTTGGAGAACATTGTCGCGTCATGTGCCCTTTTTTTTTGTGAATTTCACTGTTTATGACGCTATGTCTCCGGACCTATGCGGTGGCCGAGGGGACTGAGGCGCTCCAGTCACAGACTGCACGGCCACTACGGTCGGGGGTTCGAATCCCCCCTCGCGCATGAATATTTGTGCCGTCCTTAGGATTAAGTAGTTCATAAGTGGTTTGTAAGTTTAGGGACAGACGACCCCGTAGTTAAGTCCCATAAGCTCTACAAACATTTGAACATTTTTTCCGGACCTATCTGTCGAAGGTGGTGCTATTCGCCATCACGTTTGTTGTCTGATAGTGAGGGGTACGTGTATGATGTTTGGTTGAAATCGGTCCATTAGTTTACGAGGAGATGAGCATACAAGCACACACACACACACACACACACATAAATACATTTTTATAATATGTACACATTTCTATTTTCGTGGAATAGGCTATTTTTCTGCATTAAAAATACGATCCGAATTATTATTGTGATCGTTTATAACGTTCGGTGGTAATTATTCTTAATTCATAAAATGCAGCAACCAGTTGCTTGTAATAAATTATTTGTGAAGACCGGTTTTCGCGCGCTTGAGTGCCCTTCTTCTGGTAAACGTCCAAAAGTCGGTTACAGAAATTTAAAAGTCTGAGTATAAAAGTATTCGACATGAGTGTGAAAGTTTACAGCTAATACAGTCAGTGATGCAGTTTTGAAATTAACAGATTGTAATAAAAGATATGTACATTATTCTGACAAAAATTTGTTATTTATCTGAAATTGAAGCTTAAGTAACATCAAATTTTGAAAATTAGGTCATGTGATCGAAAACATTCTGTCATAGTTTAAAGCTCTGTTGACGTCCCATGACATGAGAATTACGAAGATATATGTGTATTAATACCAGTCTTAGCGAAAGTTAATAAAATTTTCCTTCCTTTTAAATTAACACTGGATTTACATGGTAAGTGCGCAACTATATAGCTAGAGTTCCGTTTCAGATTATTTCTTGAGTACAAGGAAATCAATCTTATACACTCTCCACGTATCATTAAGCAGTTTTCTCGTGCTGATTGGTTAAAAAAAATCAACTTGGGGGATAAAGAAGGGTGAAAATAAGAGGAAAAATATTTTGGCCAAGGTGCCCACATTAAATATCTTCGAAGAAAAATAGAAGTCGAAGTTTTGCATCGCTATATTTCAAGTGAGCTTATCTGGAAGACAGGATTTGTTGCAGGTGTTTAGCAGAGTGAAGATTATTGTCGTAAATTATTATTATTATTTTTTTTTTTTTCGTTCCGTGTTCAAATCCTACCTTCTCCAATATTTTTCTGTCTTTTAGTTGTCGTGTAAGAACCTGATACTGTTAAATATAATCAAATTATTTACGAAATTAGTAATCATTTTAATCTTTTGAAACTTCCTGTCAGATTAAAATTGTGTGCCGGAACCGGGACTTTTGTTTGGAACGTAGGAGGCGAGGTACTGGCGGAAGTAAAGTTGTGAGACGGCATTGTGAGTCGTGTCTTGATAGCTCAGTGGTAGAGCGTCCCCGCGAAAGTAAAAGATCCCAGGTTCGAGTCCCGGTTCCAGTACACAATTTTAATCTGCCAGGAAGTTACATATCAGCGCACTCTCCGCTGCAGAGTGAAAGTTTCATTCATTTCAACTTTTATTAAAAATATATGCTTTTATGAGATACGCTCAATGAGCGTTTTTGAAACACAAATTTTTGATTTATCGATCATATATTGAAATACCATATCGGTGATGTGTATATTAAAACTGACAACCTTACAAAACGATTTTAAATACAAATCATTGGCATGTCATATTGTAAACAGCTGTTTCGGAAATGTAAGCATCAGCTCTCTATCCTGTACATTATAATACTTCCCACTTTTGCAGCTGCAAAGCATGATACTTACTAGTGAAATAATTGAATAATAATATTATTGTTACATCAAAACGATTTTCACAAAAATAAAAGAACGAAGTAATGCTAACTCATTTACATCCCTGAAAGCGGGTTTCAACCTCATTTTACGTATTTCTTATTCCTTAGAACACGTAAAAACAAATGTTCTGCAATTTTTAAGATGTCCTGTACAGCGCGATACTATGCAATATTTGCAGAGCATTTTCAGAAACGCGAGTGTACAAACAATACATCACTGTTAGTGAATTTTACGGCGGCAGGAGCAGCATTGTGTCAGATGACGTCACAGGCATCACGCGACACAAATGGAACGTTTTACCGGCTTTCAGTTTATTTGAATTACATTCTCTTTTTTTTGAAGAAAATACTGCAGTTCACGAGGAAAAAAGCATGTTATGAGTATAAGATGACCTAATTAACCATTTAAGAACTCCTACTAAAGCACGTTTCACACTGACTTCCTAGGATGCTGGTAGATTTGAGATATAACAGAACTATCTTCAAAAGGAAGAGAGGGGAAAACTAGTGACACAGGTGCATTTATCGCCCCTTGAAAGCCGTATCCTGCAAGAGGGAGGGCTGTGATGTAACTTGTGCTTATTCGTTTATGGGAAGCATAAGAAAAATGAAGCGGGCAGTTTTCAGTGTCGTATTGTTAGTACTTATAATCTGAGGAGTAATACGCATCTTCGACAAGTGTCCATTGTTGTCTCCGTAGGAGACTGCCCACGTCGACAGTGAGTCGGCGAATCCGCCAGTGGGTATCTCTTCAGCAGACGCCGCTCGGAGTCTCCGGTGTCAGCTCTTCCGCGGAAACTCTTTGGCTTTGTATTTGGCACCGCGTGGTTTGCGTGCTGTTTGTGGTGCCTTCCCGTTCATCGTATTGCAAAGTGCACCTGTTCGTGAACAACGCGCGTAAATCAAGTGATACGCTTTTTGTAAGGTGTGTGTGTTTCGCTGCGTGCAGTGTTCGATGTTTAGGCGGCTGACAGTGAGTGTAGATACGATGGATCTGTATTCTGCTGCGCGGTCGGTCCCCAGACCACGTGGATGCTTCAGAGCCACGCCTTCAGTGTACCGGCACTCAATAACACAAGATATTATGGAAGTGTGTGCTATAATAAGTTTCTTTGCAGCTCGTGTATTCGTTGTATTTAGTACTGTACAGCAAGACTTACTGGCAAAATTAACGCGAGGATTGTTTGGTGTAGAAACCATGGCACATGTCCGCAGTTGTTCATTGGAATTTTTGCTGGAATCTGCTGTGACATGACTATACAAGTAAGTGAATGATTTAATTACTTATTCATAAATAACATTTCAAGTAGGTAACTAATATTTGTTCCCTCTTGTTTCATTAGTTTTCTCGACATGCCGCCTGTTCTGATAAGTTATGACTGTTGCTACTGGTACCTAATCTACCGATTATTTGTTGCCAAAAACCAAACAATCGTCAAATATCGTCCATATTAGACGTGTGAAAATTTGCAATTCATTACTTTTTATTTTTTTTTTTTATTTTTTTTTGGTGGGGTTGGGGTGGGGGGAGTTTTGTTTGTAGTGGACACAACGTATTCATTGCAATAAAACGAACAAGGCTCATTATTTTCAATAGTTTCTTCAGTGTCTATATAAACCAAGGAACAAAACAGTAACCTTTAATTTACACATTCATTTACTGTGGGTGCGATTCAGAATTTACCAAAAATTGCCTTGTCGTAACCATATGTACTTAAAACTGAGTAATTGAATTTAATAACAGTTCAAATTCTTATTGGTCATGAATGTGTCCTTCATTTCATGCTTTTATGAATAACGATAAACAATTTGCCCAAAAAGAAAAGATGCAAGGAGGTGGCGAACTTTTAAATTTCGCGCCATGTTAAATTTGTACAGATGACTAACTCAGCATTGTAGAAGGTGTGTTACAGCCCTAACTAAATCGTCTAAGTAATTGTGGACGAATAATAGACGCAGTTTTCCTTCTTTATGCAAAAATAGAAATTTCAAATTTGTGTGTGTGATATGTAAAATTTATGAAATTATCGGTTTTTTTTTTTTTTTTTTTTTTTTTTTTTTTTTTTTTTTTTTTTTTTTTTTTTTTTTTGCGTGTTAAAGACATTTTACGAAGTTTCAACACCAAACAAGGTGTCATCATCAGAAGTAGTGATAAAAGTTTAACCCAGAATTGATCACCAACAGTATATTAGAAAAGCGTTACGGGTACATGAAATATTGTATTTATATAGAAAAAATTGTAAAGAAAATTATGTACTCACATGAGACACGAAAAATTAGACGTCATATATGATATTTTTATGCTCTTTAGTACAAATTTTAGTCGTCATATAAATACATGATTTACCTGTTGTCATTATTTTTTTCTTTGCAAATAAAATGTTTTATTTAACGCCTTTTCAATAGGCATATACAATTTGTGGTCCATTCTAAGTTTTAATTCTATCATTACTTCTGATGAATGCACCCGTAGTTGCTGCTGAAACATGGTAAAATGTGTTTAATTTTCCACGGAACTTGTCAGGCTGCTATTTTGCACTTACGGTAAAGTCAATTTAATGAGTTTAATGATTAGAATTCCGAAACGCGTCATTTTTGAGAGCACGCTGTACATGGTGTGACCAATAACAAAGAATTTGCAACCTAACCAGCTTCACAGCAGTACTACCTAGTCATTTCATCATGGCTGCCTACCTCCTCAGTGACTTTGTCGCATTTACAATTAATGAGTTTAATTTTTTTGGTTTCCCAGTTATGGATGAATAAATATTATTCCTCAGGACCATTCCGTACATTTGGGTTTCTATAATTTTCCGCAGTCTCCCAGCAGGGGAAGCAGGATCGCAGAAGAAAGCAGGTATGGTTCACAAAGGACTCGAGTGTTCTAACCAATCAGCGAGCTATCCGTAAACCTTCGGTCAGTTTCACCTCCATTCAGAGTTCATTATGGGGAGTGTTTAATGAATATCTTCCATTGTTAGGCGTTCATCGATTATAGCTTTTTACACCTCAAACATTTTCTCTGTGATCACGTTGTGAAGACTGCGATACAACCCTTCGGCTTTGACCAATGTCGCCATGTGCGTCCTAGAAGCTACGCTACGTAGATATACCAACTAGCAAAACAAACACTAGCAACGAATATAAACATAGGGGATAATATCTCAATACTTATGTATTTTAGATAATAATCTGTGATTATCCTCGTAAATTAGAGTTTGCCACATCATAATGTACCATCGATCACAGGTCTCGCTCAAAATCTCTTCAACCCAGATATGACGTCAATGGTCAAAGCCGGTGTCTCGTACCGCAGACTTCAATTGACCCGTGATAACATTTGAAATCTCATAAAGACGTGACTTAAATAACTTACCTGTTTGAAAGTGGTGACTAATTCAGTGACTTGGCTGGGTGGGAGGGCGCCGTCGTACCCCCCCCCCCCCCCCAAATTCCCCATACCATTGTCATTTCCACGAAGCTTTTATCGCTTACAAAGCAACCTGCTTATTAGTTGAAACGGCTTGACAGTTCTGTTGAGATATTTTGTATACTGATACGAATGAACTTCCTGTGCTTAAGAACTGATCTCTCCTCCCCCCCCCCCCCCCACCCCCGCCCCAACGAAGACAACTGAGTCACCGTTTGTAGAAGAAGAAATTGTCTACCGGTACGGCCGTGCAGTTGGGAGCCTGTGTGAGCTACACATACGATTTTGCTGCATGTGGCAGTGGTGTTAGGTAGAACACGTATCCATACCACTGAAAGGCCATCCATTTAACGGCTTCGGAGTCGAACAAAAGTTATTTCCAATATTCTCGCAACAAGTTGTGAAGGCTTGCAAGCGACATATATCGAAGTACACACACACACACACACACACACACACACACACACACACACACACACAGCGATTTTATATATTATGAAAATGGTAAAGGTTTTATACGCGTAGGCATAATTTCTCCGTACTTAATTACGACATACGTGTTTTGCAAATATCTTTCAAGCGCCGTTACATTTAATCTGCCCACTTTCGTAAAGGTATAAATACAAAATCCGCCAAATACGGCACATTTGCATCCGATCGCCTGAATTGGAGGCTACGCTACGCGATGTTCATTTGTTGCAGACCACGTGATTGACGTCAGCAATGTTAACCTAAACTTACCGCTGCGGCGGCTCAGCTGTAGACGGGGATACCTCCCGTCAGCTTTGAACCCTGACGACATCGCAGCGTGGTAGTTTTGAGGTGCGTGCGTGTTTGTAGAAGGCGTGAGTGATTGTGGTGTTTGAGTTAATGTCATGGGTCAAAGCAGATGGGTGGTATCCCAGTCTACAGTTATGCCGCCGCGGCAACATGCAAATAAGATTTTTTGACGTTGGAAATTAAATATGCGTTTTATAGACGAAAGCACGCAATGTTTTCAAGATGTTGAAATTAACGTGTTAACACGATGTTTCAATAATAAAATAATTGAAACTTCATGTTAACACGTTAATTTTCACATATTGTAAACATTGCTTGCTATCGTCTATAAAACGCAGTACCACATATTTAAAAAATTCTTATTTGCATGTTGCCGAGGCGGTAAGGTTTGATTACCATTTGCTGACGATTCGCTGACAATATAATCACGTGGTCTGCAACAAATGAACATCGCGTTGCGTAGCCTCCAATTCAAGCAATAGCAAGTAAATGTGCCGTATTTGGCGGATTTTGTATTTATACTTCAATAGTACGAAAGTGGGCAGATTAAATGTAACGGCGCTTGAAAGACATTTGCAAAACACGTATTGTTAGCTAAGGTATGTCGTAATTACGTACGGAGGAATTATGCCTACGCGTATAAAACCTTTACCATGAAATACATATAAAGAAATAGTACTTTTGTTAATCACAATAGACATCTACAGCCTAGCTTGTCAAAAGTACTTTGTATCTGATATGAGACCGTATTACACGATACACGTCATAGGTGTTTATTCATATTGACAAAATACAATTTTTACGTATATCTCACAATTTTAAAGTATATTGTTAGGCAAGTACCTAAGAGCACACCTTGGATGCTCGCGTGTTAGATATCTGGCTCAGAGGCAGTCTCACCTTCAATATTCCAATTTTGCTTAACCATCTGTGGAAAATGTCAACTCTTAGCTTCTTCTCGTACACTTCCAAACCAGTGAAAAACATTACCTCGCCACCACCCCTAAATCATCTGAAAGGAAATAGTTTACTGCTTACTACATTTTTGTACTGAATGCATCTACGAAACAATGACTGTTCAGGAGATGATGGCGTGATCACCAAAAACTATCTCGGGCTTACATTGGCATTCACACTGCCACTTGATAAGTGATACTTGCACACTTGAAAAATATTCTAAGATTCGCGAGTCATTTATAATTTCCAATAGCTTTTGTAGTTTGATCGCAATTCCGTAGTATGCTTCAAACGTCTCCCACAGGTTCGCCTGCTAAGCTTATGTGACAGTTATTTACGTACATCTACTAATTGTTCCACATTGGTTTATTGTTTGGATTGATAGATAAAAGTAGAATCATTGTTGTCATACTCGTTTTTCTCGCTTTGTGATGTCCACAAATCTATGCATTTAAAGGAAATTGCCAATTGTATTACTTCGCAATGTTTTTCAAGATGTGGTTGAGTATTTCTGCAGCGTCTTAAAACGGATATATCTTTATAGATAATTCCGTCATCTGCGAAAAGTCTGATCTTATTTTTTGTGACAATTGGTGAGTGCCGTATTAGATCCTGGAGGAACACTAGAAGTTACTTCCATGAATCGTACCATGGCAAGAATAACAAAAATCATAAACGGCAATTTTAGTTCGTCACTGATAGATTTTTCAAGAATTCCAGCGTGCACGAAAGTCTCTTTACACCGTAAGCTAAATCAGCATTTCTCAAGTATTGCAAGTTTTTGTTGTCACGCTATTTGCCAGCATGCGATATGTTGATGGCTCTCCATCAATATTAACTTTTTGCACACTTGCTATAAAAAATCCTTAATCCAGTCATACATGACTGTTGAATGCCTCATCGGTTGCTCTGTATATAATAATAATAATAATAATAATAAGCCTGGATGTGGTAATGAGTTAGGTTTTTTCCGCGAATCTAGAATAACCACGTCTACCTAACAGCATGTAACTCTAGCCTTCAGGATTCGATGTTTCTCGGTATATACACTACGTTTAAATGCAACACATCTTTCGGAAGACGAAAACCGATTTTGGTAAACCGTTTTTGCTGTCGTGTTTACATCGCATAGCCTGAATCGGATTTCCTAGCTCACTTAAACATGGCGGCTGGAAAACAGCTGATTCAGTTCCTTATTTAGTCGACACAATCGCTATTTTTCTTTATTTAAATATACATATTTCACATTAGAAAATATCACTCTTTCCAAATGTGCCGAAAATTCTTTACAAGAAAACACAATCTGACAAACCAAGAACGCTTCAAAAACGGTTGCGTTTACATGGGCACGAAAATCGATTGTGGAACTGGAAAACCGCTTTAGATCGATTTTGAAGTGTTTATATGACTAACCACAAGCGGAATTGGGAAATCGGTTTACGAAATCCGGTTTTGGGGCCCCATGTAAACGGGGTGATATTCTGCTGGATATGGAGGTCATATCATTCTTGGATTCCCCCATTGTGCCACATTCCTTATTCCAAGAATGTACACCAAAGACATGTCAGTCCTACTTGATGGTAGTTTCTAGGGTCTCTTCTGCTAAAGTTCCGTAGATGAGTGTGACTTCTGCTTTCTTCCAACTAAAAGTCCATAACAGGGCCAGTGGCTTTCTTCCGTGTTTGGCGCAGGAATGTTGTCTGTTTTCGCCGCAACGCTTGATGGCAAAGAAGCAGAGCGTACAAGCTCTCTCTTCTGTGCTTAGGACGAGACAGCAGCAGACCGACGCCACGTTTTGAAGCAAAATGCGATGAAATAACTTCACTGTGAACCAGAAAACCTTTGTTTCGACTCAGCGCCCCGCCAAGTAATTTCCATTTGAAATGATCATTATTTCAAGTGTGTTTTATGCATGATGAATGTGTTTGAACTTCGCGACTGTTTCTAATGCAGGGTTGTTTCATTATTACTGTTAGTCTTAGCAAATCAGGCGATGCCGAAGGAATTAAATTAGGTAACGAAACAATAAAGGCGGTAGATGTGTTTTGTTAACTTGTGCAGTAAAATAACAAATGATGGTCGCAGTACAGAGGATATAAAATGCAGAATGGCAATGGGAAGAAAAGTATTTTTGAAAAAGAGAAATTTGTTAACATCGAATATTAATTTCAGCATAAGGAAATCCTTTCTGAAGGCATTTGTGTGGAGTGTTGCCATATATGGGAGTGAAACATGGACTATAAACAGTGCGGACAGGAAGAGGATACAGGCTTTTGAAATGTGGTGCTACAGAAGAATGCAGAAGATTAGGTGGGTAGATCGTGTAACTAATGAGGAAATACTGAACAGAATTGGGGAGAAAAGGAATTTCTGGCATACCTTGACTAAAAGAAGGGATCGATTGGTAGGACACATTCTTAGACATCAAGGAATTGTGAATTTTGGCGTTGGAGGGAAGTGTGTGCGTTAAAAATCGCAGAGGAGACCAAGAAATGAATATAGTAAGCAAATTCAAATGGATGTAGGTTGCCGTTCTTATGAGTAGATGAAGAGGCTTGCTCAGGATAGATTAGGTTGGAGAGCTGCATCAAACCTCTCTCTGGACTGAAGACCACAACAACAACAATTAAAACACGGGACTAGGCAAATTGATGTGTGAACGTCAGTGGATCAGTTTGTATAGTAAGAAGTAAAAGCTTTGGTAATAATAATAGAACACACACACACACATACACACACAAAGCATACATTTACTTTTAATTTCAGCGCTAAACAGTCATTGTATTTTTCCTCGCGTCCCATTGGTCACCTGAAGGTAACATAACATTGGCTACGTGAAATATAAGATGCCGATCTATGAGCGATAGGGAAACGGTGCTGGTCGTGGTCTGAATTTCACCAATCTAGGCACTTGGCTGCAGGCACATAGTGTTATAAAAGGACCAAATATCTTCAGCAGTTAATGTAAATGTTCGATTTATGCCGAATATTTTCACTGACTCATAGTTACCATCTTCAGACCGGCAATTTCGAACAATGTAGTCGAAATAGACGGACATGATTCGATATATATCTAACTTGCGATTGTAGTGTTCTCGGGAGCTACGACGTATGTTTACGTTATTTATTTTTCCACAACACTAACGCTAATCGAAAATGAAATGAAATGAAATCAGGTAATATAGGCATAATTGAAGATCGGGATCAACCCATCGGCTTTGACCAATGATGTCTTATCCAGTCTCACAAGATATGCTACGTATATATACAAAACGATCACTATCAACGACTATAAACATGAGGGGTAATATCGTAATACTTATGCATTGTAGATAATAAATAATCTGTGATTAACCTCATAAATTACAGATTACCGCGACAGAATATACCATGGATCCCAGGTCTCAGCCCAAAAATTCGTGTCGTTCAAATGTTTCAAATGTTTGTGAAGCTTATGGGACTTAACTACGGGGTCATCAGTCCCTAAACTTACAAACTACCTTATACTAAAGACGGCACAAATATCCATGCCCGAGGGGGGATTCAAACCCCCGACCGTTGTGGCCGTGCAGACCGTGACTGGAGCGCCTCAGTCTCCTCGGCCACCGCGGCCGGCTATTCGCGTTGTCGGCGCTCACTTGTGAAAAGGACACTCCTTAGCTTTTTAATGACTTTATTTTTAAAAATTCCGACTTCCGTAATAGTAAGTATCCGATGTTGGATAAGTCGTTAACGTAGTTCATATACTGAAATGTTTATATCAAGACATGCTTTCCCGATAAGTTATTTAGTTTACACTTCGTGTACTCACTGGGCTATGTCTTTCAACGGTTTAAAGGCACAACGAACAACCTCACTTCCACAGGTGCCTGATGTGTTCTAGTATGGTCGACAACGATTATTTTATAATAATAGATGACGCAATATTTTTGTATCGGATACAACATTTAGATTCTGTGGCAGGAAATGTCTCGAAACATAGACATGGACGTAAAAATATTATTTTAGTTGTTTCTGCTAATGTCCATGGTCATGCACTAGATCTCCTTACGGTTAAGGTATGGTAGATACACTTACCCTCAATATTAGTTTCAACAATTTCTTACTGATGTCTTAGTAATTTCCATTGGCCGGCCGCGGTGGCCGATGGGACTGAGGCGCTTCAGTCACAGTCTGCACGGCCACTACGGTCGGGGGTTCCAATCCCCCCTCGGGCATGGGTATCTGTGCGGTCCTTAGTTGTAGCCAGTTCATAAGTAGTTTGTAAGTTTAGGGACTGATGACCCCGTAGTTAAGTCCCATAAGCTCTACAAACATTTGAATTTGAATTTCCATTGAGAAGTGACGTAAAAACTGGTTTCTATTTCTGTAGATGTTCTAAAAATATCCAAATGACTAAAGATCTGTTTGGTCAGTCTTGTCTACACGTTCGAGTAGCATTACGCTCTCTGGGTTAAATTTAATGCTGAGAGGACTTTCTCAATTTTTCAGACACCAATCTCTGTTACAGAAGTGTTATTTTGTATGGAATACATGTTCGTCTTCAGAATAGGTGTTTCAACTGCAATTACACTAAATACCCTGTTGTTAACTTCAACTCCCCCAAAGTTGTGAACACTGTTTCTTCTCCCCGCTTCCTTTTCTGTACTCATTCATTTTCTTTCTTCTCCATTCTTAATAAGAGGCCCAGCCATTGCTGGGCGTACGTTGCTTGTGCTTGTAATAATGTATTTGGTTAAAAAAAAAAAAAGCTCTTTCTAAACAAGGCTACGGTCGTATGAACATAGTGGTATTTACCATAGTATTTCCCGAGTATTAACGTCTGCTTTCTCCTCTTATTATTATTCATCATATCAGCTACCACAGGCTCTGTAGACCACGCGCAGCATCAGCGGTCTGTTCTCTCTCTCTCTCTCTCTCTCTCTCTCTCTCTCTCTCTCTCTCTCTCTCTCTGTGTGTGTGTGTGTGTGTGTGTGTGTGTGTGTGTGTGTGTACGCGCGCAACACGCAATCTCCTGATTCTCTAATCTGGACGATTGTGTGTTGCTTCATAAACTGATAAATCTCAAAGTTCTTTCGAATCTACACATGCCATTATCAAACACGGATCCCCAGATTTTTCTCATCATTTAGAAGAAAACATTCGATTTTTGTCTTGGTGTTCAGCTTTTCGAACCATACGGTACTAATAGACAGATGGTGTTATACATCTTCGTCTGTGGTGACGGAGAAGCTCTGCTTTTGAGTGGGCTATTCATTGCGTACAAATATCTTGGTTCTGAGGTTTATTGTCTCATTTATCTCTATTGCTGAAGTATGATACATGTTACTTAAACTGATGAACTTTTCTGAATATAGAATGATTGTCAAAAGTTGTCATAATAAATTGTTTAAAACGAATCATTGTCCGCTTGTGATTCCACAGATCTAGGTATTTGCCGAGCCGGCCGCGGTGGCCGAGGGGACTGAGGCGCTCCAGTCACGGTCTTCACGGCCACTACGGTCGGGGGTTCGAATCCCCCCTCGGGCATGGATATTTGTGCCGTCCTTAGTATTAGCTAGTTTGTAAGTAGTTTGTAAGTTTAGGGACTGATGACCCCGTAGTTAAGTCCCATAGACTCTACAAACATTTGAACATTTGTATTTGCCGATTTCAGGGAACATTATTATCAAGTGTGTGCCATGTGAGGCATTGACAAGCGTGTGCCTCTAAGTATTATGTATAAAACTGCAGGTGTTGCTGTATAGTTTTTAGATCAGTAATAACTACATATTGAAATTACACAGCCGTACCCAAAGTTACTATAGACGATGGATTTCTGTCCAAATCGGGTCTAAATTGGATTCATTGGTAGACGTCAATAGTGACGATCATAACCCACTATATGAACTGTTCCATGAGTTGTACCCAACACTACATGATTGGACAATTCGCTGCTTCCTGACATACTGTAAAAAGTGTATGAAACAGGTGCCTAAAACATGGTTGTTTTTATTCACTGCTCAAAACAATTAGAGAATCAGGTGAGATATCATATACAATAAACGTGTGAAAACGTACTTCATTCTGATATTGGTTACAACTGTAATTTGTGTGTGTTGCAGTACAATATTTTACCGTTTGAACTCTTTCCTTGAGGTTTACAAGGCATTTACGTAGAGCGAGACACCATGCGGCTACCGAAAAAGGCATTCTCGTTGCACTCTGATATTGTGTGTGATCACCTCGGACGGCCAGTGACAGCTGCACACCTGCGTGACTTGGACAGTATGTTATCAATCAGCTCTTGAGGGATATTTGGCCATTCTTCCATGCGTGCAACATCCAGCTATGCAACCGTTGTGGGAGGCGCTGTTCTGGCTGCAATACGTCTGCCAAGTGCATTAGACATGATCAATCTGGTTTAATAGCGGTGAACAAGCTGGCCACTCCATTCGTTCAATCCCCCAGCTTCAAGCGTGTCTTTCACCATTGCAACTCATTTGGGAAGAGCGTTATCGTCCACCAGAAGCAACCCGTCTCCTAGGGCAACAGCGACGGGCACAACAAAAAGTCGAAGAATCTCGTCTCTATAACTCTGAGCTGTCCAAGCGCCATTCTGAACGACGTAGAGGTCCGTACTTCTGCCAACACTGACTCCTGTCGACACTTTTCGTCCACTACCATGATATGATTTTTCGTACACATAAGCAGGATTGTTGCGAGTTTCGCCTTCTCTCTAGACGAGGAAACGACTAATTGGCTGAACACAAAATCTTGAATCAACTGTGAACAGAACCCGGCACAATCCTAATGTTTCACTGTCAAGTTTCTGCAGACCAAACAGTGAAACAGTGTCATGGTTTTAATTGGACACACGCCATAGGCCTCCGTGCGTAGAAGCCACATTCCCTAAGGCAATTTCGGTGTTGGTATTGCGTGTCTTGTTGGTGCCTGAAGGTTGCGTTGCAGCTGAATTTCATTCACCCTCCTGTCTAGGCGGGCTGTTAACCGGAGATAACTGTCATCTTTTGCTGACTTTACCCGTGGACGACCTTCGCATTGCCTCCTTTTAATGGTACCTGTACTATGAAATCGCGCCCAGGTTCTGGAAATTACACTTTGGGGTATTCCAATAACTGCAGCCACCTTCCTCTGCCGCGGTGGAGTGGTCGAGCGTTCTTAGGCGCTCGCTGCGGAGCACGCCGTTGCTCGCCGTCGGGAGTTCGAGTCCTCCCTCGGGATGGATGGATGTGTGTGTGTGTGTGTGTGTGTGTGTGTGTGTGTGTGTGTGTGTGTGTGTTTTGTCCTTAGGTTAGTTTAAGTAGTTTGTAAGCCTACGGACTAATAACCTCCTAATTTCCATAGATTTACAAACATCTGAACCATCCTCTGTGTCTGCCCTGAATCCAACATTCCTATGGCTTTCCACGCCATACCTCCGGTTAAGTCGCATTGTTTTGCATTGCAGTACTGCTTACTACACAGTCTGAACCCAATTGCTTGTGTAATTCGTTTGGCAGAATAAACACAATCAAGACCAGTCCCCTCTGCAGCATCTTTCTGTTGCCGTAATGCTGATGTCTCAATCGCGTAGAACTGACAGAAAGACGTGGAACCATTCTGCCGGTTACAATACTCCAAAACATAGATATTCCAACCGATCCCATAAATGTTTTTACAAGTCCATTTTTGAGAATTCTTTTTAACCAGAAGTTTCCATATTTTATTAAATCTTCGACTTGACGGGATGACAGCAGTACGCCTAGTACCATTAATAGATTTGACTTCGATTATTACGGGAAATAGCGTGTTCAGTATGCTCTGCAAGAAAACAATTTCCTAAAAGTAGAATAATCTGAGCATTATTATGATGTAATTAATTTACTCCAAGTCGAGGGTAATAGTCAAGAGAGAAAATTTTCTTTTTCTGTAACGTATATTAACTTTAATTAAAGCTTAACAAAAAATTCTCAGCAAGCAAGCGGATAACTCAACAATGGACCAATTGCTGCCGGTAGTTACATGATTAAATTATAGAATGAAATGAGTAAGAAGTACTACTTTCACTGGTATTCATAGATTCTAATACAGATTTATCTGTATCAATTAAATTTGCTTTATATTTAATAATTAAATCCGCAACAGCTGTTAATATGCTTTAATAGTTCTGAAGTAACACGGCATTTATCGGATCGAAATTAGTAAGCTACAGTGCTACAACTTCTATTACACTCAATTTGACAACAGAAAATTAGAAATCGAACTATATTACATTAAAGGCGACTCAGAGATCCATGCCAAAGGGGGGATTCGATCCTCCGACGTGGACCGGCCTCGCGCCTCAATACACTAGGCCTGCTTCGCCGTGGCGGAACGTTTAACCTCATTCTTACTTTCCTTTATTTATTGATTTTTTGTATTTCTATGCAATCAACATCTGCGCTGCTACTAGATGCAAGTTAACATTCTTCCCATAAGCATTCTGTGTCGTTCATCAATAGCTGCTTCTGGAGTAGGCATTTGCTTCCAAGATTCTAATGAAATCTAGATTACAAGATTATTCGTATCGAGCGAGCTGACACGGCTTTAACAGGTTAAATTCGGAGCACGCTTTGTCAAATGATTTAAATGTCTTCAGTCCCAACGAAATAAATACACTGAAAATCTATGTTAGGTACTTGAGGACATACGATATTACTTTCTCTTTAGTTTCCCTGCTCGAAGTTCAGTTAATGTCTGTAACGACCTTTTCGGCGTCAGATTGTATTTTTTTAGTATTATTATTTCTTTTACTTTCTCTACGGATTTCCTGGACGCCAATATTGCCCGTTTTAACACACATTAGTTACTCAGTAGAAGAAATTGTCAGAAATGACAACATTAAAATCTTGATACCTATAATTATTCATTCACTTTATGAATTAACATCCTGTACTCCAGATTCGAGAAGGGGAGGAGGTCTGACAACTGGCACCTCTTGATACCCTCTGCCCTATCTAGTCGCTTATGACTGTGCTTCATGTTGCATCTGCCATTGGAAACAGCAAAGAGTGCTGTTATTCACACAGTAACCCCCCCCCCCCCCCCACTTTTCCTCTCTGTGGACAAACCTGACCGCAAGTAATTTACAAGGGGAAGTTAGGGCAAAATTCGAATCATCTAACACACAAGCTTACGTTCCAGCTGCTCAACGTAATAGCCTTCAGTTCATTTTAATATTGCATTCAAGAAAGGAAAAGTCTGCTAAGGGGTCATATTGACCCCAATGGTAGTAAGGTTCTTAATAGTAAATAAAGAAAAATACAGGCAAAAATTGGACATACGGCAAAAAAAGTTTTGCAAATATAACTACAACTGATGACTTGCATAGGACAAAGCTGCTCTACTTTTTTAATATTATTTTGGTTACAAAGTGGCTGGGTATATTCGCATGTATCTAGCGCATGCTCGTTTAGACATTAACAGAGCTGTCCTCGTGAAATGACCGTGATTGTTGGATTTCTTGTAGACGACATTGTCGCCGCAATAGCATCGCAGTCACAGTTTCACTTTCACAGCCGTGCATATTAGCTTTCCTGTTTGTCTCATTTTAGTGGCGTGTTCAATTTAACATGTATAACGTAACCATATTGAGCAAGTGTGCAAATATCACATGTTACATTATTTCTCCTTTCGAAAAAGCATGGATACCTGTTCCAAGCAGCCAGTCTGCAATAAAACTGCTGTGGAAATGGAAGCAAAAGGTACGAAATTGCATTTTATGTAATAATTTATCAATGTTAATGCTTTTGAAATAAGATTACAAAAATTAATAGGCTTCGTATTGGTTCCTGAGAGTGCGTTTCAAAGATCGTCATTATTTCACCAGCCTGTATTCTCAGTAATTTTATTTTCACTACTAGTTTTGGGTACTGTCCATTTTTCAGTGCATCTTTAAAACAACAACTAAAATAGCAAAGACTTTAAAGTGGTAGCTCTCTCACAAAGTGTTATGGTTTTTAGTGATCAGTATGCGAAACCAATAGTAAAATTAATTTTTCACAATACGGCCTGGTTGAGACATTATACAAAATTGTTAAAGCTGTGGGGCCCAGGGCACACTTACAAGACAATGTTCTGTGCATTTCAAACTTTTCGTATAACGCTATTTTATTACCAGTTGATAGACTTGCACCAGGTCAAGACGAAAAGAGTCTCACATAGCGTTCCTATGAGCAGATTCAAATTGTGTCGTGTGCCACGTATCTGCGATGTATCTTTTTAATACAGCTATGGTCAGGTGGCTAAAATTATGCGACGGAAATTTTCTGTACGAACATGAAATTGCATATTGTAAAGCACAAATCTTTGCTCATAATGACAAATAGGAAAGTTCTATCGTTCGTCTTGTAAGGAACTAAGATGCTCTTTGTGGTGTCTTTACTTTTGTTAACAGAAGGCTCAAATAATTTTCCAGAGTTTTTAAGAATCGTAACACTTATTTATAATTTAACAATAATCTATAATTATTCAAAAAATATAGCTATTTTGTCCACTCAGTTGCTATGTCAAGCGCCTGTTGGCACTCACTGTCATTGTTCTCCTCGGATTTGTGTGTGACTGCGTAATTAAAAGAGAAAATGCTCTGGTACAAAGTTGAATGCGTTCTAGAGGCTGTTGATACCAATTAAGTACTGTAAGGGTGCGTTTCAAATCTGTATGGGCATCCATTTTATATTTTTATGTTGTTTTCCTAAAACACTTTAGGACAATATTGTATGATATTTCTTTTAAAATTGCGTAATTGGAAGCAATGTCAATGTTGGGAATTTGGAGTTGTTGGCGGGAGTAATAAGTGTTAAAATTAAAATGATACTATTTATTTTTTAAATCAACTGCGTACTGAAGAAGGCTCTTGACAGATAATTTGGTTTTAATTAATAAGTTGCCACTCATTTGGAATTGGAGTTCATAGATCCACAAATTTGGATCCTCTAGTGGTATTCAGAAACGATTTACAATTCATAACAATTGCATCAAAGTTAAGCCTGATTGTTGGCTTTGCCTTTATTATATTAAGTCTGCTTCGTAGCCCGTATGCGGAGGACAACAGAAATCATACTTTATGTATTAAAAAAAATAATAAAAATGTTTTGATTACATTTTTAAAAATATGCATAAATTTGTGTCATGTAATTTCCGTGTGTTTTAGAAGATGTTTGTTCCGTCCGATTATGAAGGAAAAATCTACTTAAAATTATTATTACTATTTTCTTCTGTATAGTACCGTTCTTCGGAAGATTCAGTATTGTCTGGACAGCATATGAAATGTCAGGAGAATCCAGACGAATCTCAACATATGGCAATCCAACTTTCAAATGGACAGCAATGTTAATTACTACGGTACCCTAATCACATTTTTCCTGTATAGAGCC
The DNA here is from genome assembly GCA_026315105.1 of Locusta migratoria. Lineage (NCBI taxonomy): Eukaryota > Metazoa > Arthropoda > Insecta > Orthoptera > Acrididae > Locusta > Locusta migratoria. The sequence continues at coordinate 188,088,223 of CM048746.1, forward strand.
AATTTTTTGAAATGTAATTTAGTCGTAACTGAATCTGTGCCACTTATAAATACTCTACACATTTATTTGGATGATACAACTGTATACGCACGCGAAAAGATTATATCGGCAGAAGACAGGTTTACAGTGACACAACAATTTCTTACTACTGGGGTTAAATTTTACTTATGGCGTAACGTGTTCATGTTGCCAACGAAATGATCGCTATAGGAGAAGGATTAACTTGCTGGTCGGAAAAGAACGCATACATGAACCTTTCAACAAAAGAGCAGGTACACTATCGATTATTATTAGATGGCGAAGATTGGAATGCTTATAAAATATGCTACATATATTTCTATTAATTTTGTGGTTGATGCAACACACGAGACCATTACTATTCTTAATATTCTCGGCTGTACACACAGGCAGAATTTCACTGTCGAGTACCTATGCCATTCTTATGTTACTTTAAAGTGTCCTTAATCACTTCTTGTATTCAGGGTGTCTGGGATTATTCAGTGATTAGTCTGCTTCATAAAGATCGATTAATTTTGTCGTAGACTCTGACCATAACTTGTTGGTTATGAACTGCAGGCTAAAACTGAAGAAACTACAAAAAGGTAGGAAAATAAGGAGATGGGACCTGGATAAATTGAAGGAACCTGAGGTTCTTAAGAATTTCAGAGGGAGCTTTAGGCAACAATTGACATAAACGGGAGAAAATAAAACAGTAGAGGAGGAGTGGGTAGCAATGAGAGATGAAATAGTGAAGGCAGCAGAGGAAAAAATAGGTAGGAAGTCAAGACCTACAAAAAATCCTTGGATATCACAGGAGATACTAAATTTAATCGATGAAAGGAGAAAGTATAAAAATGCAGTAAATGAAACAGGCAAAATGGAGTACAGACGACTAAGAAATGAGATTGACAGGAAGTGCAAAATGGCTAAGCAGGAGTGGCTAGAAGGCAAATGCAAGGATGTAGAAGAATGTATAAATAGGGGAAAAATAGATACAGCCTAGAGGAAAATAAAAGAAACATTTGGATATAAGAAAAACAGCTCTATGAATATCAAGGACACTGATGGAAAACCAGTTCTCAGCAAAGAAGGGAAAGCTGAAAGGTGGAAAGAGTATATAGAGAGGCTCTATGAAGGAAATGAACTTCGAGACAATATTGTAGGAAGGGAAGAGGATGTAAATGAAGATGAAATAGGAGATACTATACTGAGAGATGAATTTGACAGAGCACTGAAAGACCTAAGTCGAAACAAGGCTCCTGGAGTAGATGATATTCCCTCAGAGCTACTGAAGTCTCTGGAAGAACCAGCCATGACAAAATTGTTTCACCTGGTGTGTAAGATGTATGAGACAGGTGAAGTACCCTCAGACTTTAAGAAAAATGTTATAATCCCCATTCCAAAGAAAGCAGATGCAGACAGGTGTGAAAACTACAGAACCATCAGTTTAATAAGTCATGGTTGCAAAATATTAACACGAATTATTTACAGAAAGATGGAAAAGCTGGTAGAAGCCGACCTCGGGGAAGATCAGTTTGGGTTCAGGAGAAACGTAGGAACACGGGCGGCAATACTCACTTTACGGCTTATCCTAGAAGGGAAGTGTGTGGGGTAAAAATAGCAGAGGAAGACCAAGAGATGGATATAGTAAGCAGATTCAGACAGATGTAGGTGGCCGTTCTTATGTGGAGATGAAGAGGCTTGTTCAGGATAGGGTATTGTGGAGAGCTGCATCAAACCAGTCTCCGGACTGAAGACCACAACAACAAACAACAACAGACGGCACACCCAACTGAACTTCGACGTCATGTTTTCATACAAGGAACTTCGTTTTCAAATAAGCGCTGTCCTTGAGTTACAGCGCACAAAGCGGTTGCCTTTCGCATTGTAGTAAACAGACTTGACTTTTATGATCAAACCTACGGTGAGGCACTAAATGTGGGACTATTTTCTGACGAAAACAGAGATACGTTAATGTTCCGCGTTACACTATCAAATTTTTATGATGTAAATTTTTGACAAAGAAATATGAGCGGCCTTATGTCAGCAGTTCCAAACAATTGATGTAACACAACTGTCATTGTTCACCCTGATGTACGCGCGTGTATTTTGATGTTATGCTTGGAGTGTTAGCCCAGTAAAAAAAATGTATTTTCATGAAACCGTTCAGGAAATTGGAAAGTACTTGTATACACCACGATTATAGAAGATTTATTTAATCGTTCTTAAGATCTAAGTAGTGACTTTTCATAATGGCGAAAATTATGCTTCGCAGAGTCAGTGTATTCTAAATATCGAAAAGTTTCTTTTACATCTAACATGAATCGTTGCTGATATAGTCCGTCGCTCACGCGATTTCCGGACACCGTTGCTCGGGCAGATGATTGGCGGCATCCGCAATATCGCCATTCATTTCGATACCTAGAACGGTTTGTGAGTGTATTTATGATATATCCAAGTGTAACACATTTAATACACACGAACAATTTAATATAGTCTATCAATTTGTGGTAGAATTTAATAAGTTAACATTTCCAGATAACAAAGTTACATCTACTTTCCGAGTGATCATCATATACTAATCTAATCAACGTCAAAAAATTTATTAAAAAAAAGGTCTAGCAAATTAGCATGAACAGTAATTTAGGTGAAAATAAGTGCAAACAGAATAGAGATAACAGCACATTAATTTTCAACGAAGTTTACGTTTGCAATGTTCTACACACATCCATCTGTTTCGTGCAGTACACCATCACCCCGATTACATGGGCTTTCAAAACCGAATTTCTTAAACTGATTTCTCAGATCCGCTTTTGGATGGTCATCTAAAAACTCCAAGTTCAATAAATGAAATCCACTTCTGTAGAGCGGTTTTCCAGTTGCACAATAGATTTTCGAGCCCACGGAAACGCAAGCAGTGTTTTTGGCTTGTTGGATTGTGTTTAAGATTTTTCGTCACATATGGCCAGAGTGACATTTTCTACGATGAAATGAAAGTATAAATATTAGAGGAAGCATGAATCTGTGTCTTTAAGTAACAAAATGTAGCGATTGTGATAACTGAATCAGTTGTTTTTCAGACGCCATATCGATTCGTGCTGTAACATGTAAACACGACAGCGAAAAAGTACGAAATTTGGTTTTCGTCTTCCGGAAGATGTGTTGCATGTAAACGTAGTGCAGCTAAGAGTTGTTTCTTGGCACGCTCATCCACAAACGTTACCACGAACTTCTGATATTAATAATCGCTACATTTTACGATAATGCATATTGTTTTGTCATTCCAGAGTTAATCGTTCGCTGTCGGAGGCTCGAGTCCTCCCTCTCGTGTGTGTGTGTGTGTGTGTGTGTGTGTGTGTGTGTGTGTGTGTGTGTGTGTGTTTGTCCTTAGGTTAGTTTAACTTGGTATAAGTAGTTCTAGGTCTAGAGACTAATAACCAAGCAGTTAAGTCCCATAGATTTACAAACATTTGAACATTTCCAGGGTAAATCCGAAATATCTAGTTCTGTCTTTGTTATATAAACTTCAATTATCGATCCAGGTAAATGAGTAATAGTATTAAAAGATCTAGTTCTAACGTGGGGAGGATATTTACTTTTCCTCCCTTTAGTTGTTCCATCATTCCTTCATAACATTAAGGAGAAAAAAAAATTCTTCCTCTTGAATTACCATTTCCTAGATTCCAGTTCACCTTTTTGCTGATACTTTTCGTTTTCCTCTGGAGCTGAGACATTTCACGTATACAATCCTTTTACTGTGAGTCAGCAGTATCACTCTCACGATCTTCACAACACAACTCATATAAGCATTCCAGCCGTACATTATGGTCTGTAATAAACTCTGTCCGACATTTTTCTTCCCTTTTGAAATCACTTCCATAAAGTAAAACGAAAAAGAATGTTACGTAAATACGAGAACTGCGATCGTTTTCAGCATGCCTAAAACTACGCATATGACGTGTGGAGTGATACATCGCTTGAGTATGTAACAGCGTTGCTCGCGCGAATGACCATTGTCCTGCAGGCTTCAATAACATTTAACCCTTAGCTTCCCAGGTCATTTTTCTGTCACATTCTGTCCCAGTTGCGGTCTGATAGACCGCAATTTTTAAATAATCCCAATTTTTATCTAAGTGAACTATTTCAATTTATTACGCAAAAGGCTACTTGCGTCTACATAAATCCTCCAAAAGGAATGTATTTTAAAACTAATTTTATGAAATATATATATTCAAACATAAAACTGCAGAAAATGATTTAACATTACATTATTTTATTATTACTGTAAAAACTCAAATACTCTGGCCTTAAAATTCAACTTTGTGCCCTATTTTTATTGTTTACTATGCATTTAATGGTAAAAACATAAGTCTCCAAAAAAATTCACAAAAAAGAATTTCACTACTGCTTAGTTGGTAACTTCTATCTTTTCAAATGTTTTCTCTGCACTCGATGTAAATTTTGATAGAACACTCAACGTAGGTGGGCTTCTTGCAACAGTGGCAAACATGTTTTTCTATTCTTTTTTTGTGTCACAGGTGGAGCATGTTTTAAGTTTCACATGTGCCAATACAGTTTCTTCTTCACTTTCACTCTATTCTGAGTCTGAATTATGTTCACCTTGAATCTCATAGTCACTGTCTGATTCCACATGTTCCTGAATGGTCTTCAAACCATTTGAAAATAGTATGCTCAAAATGAGGAACTGTAGCACGCACAGTAGAGAATCCATAACGCAAAGGCCCCGATACGGTCTGAGACCGCTAGCACAAAAGATGTGATATTGTTCCGACTCGCGTTAACGTGGCTACTGACAAAGGAAAAAAGTGCAGGTGTTGGAAGCAACGATTACACAACGCTGTGTTATCCATCCCCACCCCTGTCCATTAACAATTGACTAACAATAAGCGTTTGCGGTCTGTGAGACCGCACCTGGGACGTCAAGGGTTAATAAACACTGTACATTGAGCAAGTGAAAGTCATTGATGACTGAGGCTGACGGACGGAGAAGTAATTGAAAGGTACAAAATAAAATGGAAAAATCACGTGGATGACTGGTGTGACTCACCGGACTCGTATTCCAGAGGACGGGAGTTCAAACCTTCCTCTGGCCATCCTGATTTTAATTTTCTTCCATTTCCATAGATCGCTCCAGGAAAATGTTATCACACCCAGGCCCTAGAAGAAACCTCTTTCCTCGACAACATAACGCGTGGAACTGGAGAATTGGTACATTATTATAAAGTGGGGCAGTTGGTTGAAATGTATGTGGAAAGTCTAACATTGCTACCAACGTATCAAAGCTAGAATGGGATGATTTTTTTACCTCGTGTGTGATTACTGTTTAATATATACTTTATTTCTCTCTGCAGTTTATTTTGCTCAAGTGTGTCAAGCTAACTGTGAAACTGCTTAGTGAAGTTTTAGAAAATGGGTAAAAAACACGCCCCCCCCCCCCCCCCACACACACACACTACTACGCCTAAAACTGTATTAGATTCCGTCGGCAGTCAATACAGCTTTGGATTGGTAAATACGCAAGATTCATCCTCCAAAATAATGGCAATATGGGTAACGATTAGGAGATGAATAATGATTACGAAACCTTCTCTCCAATTTTTGTATGACTAGATGTCTCTTTTATTATTTTGAAGACTCACCTCTGGTAACCCTAGACGTAGCTGATTGTATATAAACGATTAGTTTTTTCATTCTAGTTTTAAGGCCCGTCATCTAGTACTTACTGCGTAATTTCGGCGAAGTGGGAACATATCGAAGGTATTCTGTTCACGATGGCTGCCAACAGCAACGGTGATTGTATATTATAGAAAGTATTACGTTACGTGTGTCAGTTCAGAAACACATACCGTAAGAACCGTATTTAACACGTCTCTGTGATGTGCTTTTACCAAACTTACAATTTGTAATTAATCATACGATAACAGCTGATCGGTACCAGGAGCGCGAACATGTGAGTTGTGGGTAGGGCCTACTAGATGGAAATACGAAAACACTTCCATCCCCTCCGCCTCCTTTTCCCCCTTCACGCCCCCTCATCGTTCGGAACGGGTGTCGTAAACAGATTCCCCAATTCAACTTTCTGGTTGTTCATGTAAACACTCCAAAATCGATTCTTGAAATCCGCTGCTATAAAACCTTTTTCCTGCTTCCACGATAGATTTCTGTGCATTGTAAATTCTACTGTTTTTGAAAGTGCTTGGCTTCTTAGGTTGCGTCTTGTTAAAAATTTCAGGCTAACATGACAGAGGAACTTTTCTACAGCCTAAGATACGTGTGAATTTTATGCTTAACAGTTGTACAAATGTTTGTAAATCTATGGGGCTTAACTAGTCTGGTCATTAGTCCCTAGGTTTACCAACTACTTAAACTAACTTATGCTAAGGATAACAGATATACCCATGCCCGAGGAAGGACTCGAACCTCCGACGGCGAGCAGCGGCGCACTCCGCAGCTTGGCGCCTTATTGCGCGCGGTCGCTCTACCGCGGCAACAATTGTCCTAACACAATCAGGAACTGAAACAGCTGTTTCCCAGACGCTTTTTGTGAATGACAAATGAGGTAGCAAATCTGCACCAGGCCTTAGTATGTAAACAAGATAGCAAAAAACTGTTTACGAAAACCAGTTTTTATCCTCCAGTATCTATACGTACGCTACACCTAGTCTAGTAGGGTGGTATAGTCCGTAAATAGGAAACGACTGCTGTCGAAACAATAACTAAAGCCTTTGTCGCTGGCCTTTAGCAACCGTTTCGCTCTGCTGCTGTGAATGCAGCGACAATGCTGTTCGCGCTTACGCTGACGGAGCCCCCCCTCCCCCCCCTCCCAGGAAAGCAGTGAAGTCATTGAAGACTGTAGAACTAGTAAGTAATATAAAAAAACGGAACGTACGCGAGCGAATTAGCGGAAATAACGTTGAATTTCAAAGCTAGTTAGAAAACCAATTTCGCAACTGTAGTGTTCTTCCGGGAAAAGCCATTACCCTCACCTAAACCTCTGCTCGCTCTCCAGCGCTTTTTTTTTCCACGAGCGTCCGCTTTACTTCAGACTGCGTAGTTAACCCTGGGAATGCGGATGTGCTAAATAACCTTTTAGTCGAGGTGAATGCCATAGAAAACGAGAGTGCGAAAAACGGAGTGACTCGGTTGTTTTCCAAGCGCGCGCAGCATAAAGGCAGTTAGTCGGTCACCGGCACCTACGCTCGAGATCACCTGGTGTGGAGGCCAAGTCGTAGGTAACGCAGCCGCGGCGTCGTAACACAAATCAGCCGTTACTAAAAGGATAAATTTACAGGCGAGTAGGAATAAAGTTCGGGGCGTAATAAATGGACGGCGGCCGCGCGGCCTGACGCAACGCGGCGGCGGTAAATTTCGAGCGGTGTGGGCCTGTCGCGAAAAACCTGTGGCGGTGGCGCGGGCGACCTTGCGTCTCCTGCCAAGCCGCCGGCATTCATAACGGCGAAGGCCGCCAGCCAGACACCACGTGGCGCCCATTCGCGGTGACGTCACGCAGCCGGAAACGCGCGCCTGCCAATAAATCTCCTTTGTCCGGATAGCGCGCCGCCGCTCGCTCTACACACACACACACACACACACACACGCACACGCGCGCGCCGGTTGTGCTCCGCGGGCGGCCACGCACTAGAACTCTAGCGACGCCCGCCAGTCAAATGGGGCAGCGTTCTGCTCACACCACTTGGAACAAACGTGACGTCATTTTTTGTACGTCACACGGGGTTCGTTCCAGCAGCTGCCAGACTGCTTCACGCGCATGCGCAACGCTGAAATTGTGTTCCAGCAGTGCCTTCTCCCGCTTCTGGCTACTTGGATTGTGGCTGTTTGGTGTTCCAGCAGTTGCCGTAAGCAGCCAGACGCTACCCGGAAAAAAATTTCTGGTGCGGTTAAGCTGCCAATTTGCGCATGCGCAGAAAGGTCTGAGAGTGGGTGATAGCCATCATGTGATACGTGTTTGTAGCGTGTTTCATCGATTATTTCGGAGTCACTGCTATCCTATTTGATGTCAGATACTTCTCGTTAAACTTCTTCGTTATTAGGAGGAAAGTATTTTAATTATTCCTTTAAACTCACCTTTGCCTGCAGCCAGAAACAGTGCAGAAAGCGTTCCAACGTCATAGTAGCTGCGCATGCGCAGTAACACCTGTTTCGTGGCGCTTGTAAGTAGCCGTCTGGCAGCTGCTGGAACGAAACTATTATTACCATTAACTAAGGACGACTATGCGAACCCGAGAATATTTTGCCTACAACATATTCGCGGGTATTGTTCAAAGGAGAGTGCGAGTATTAATTGAGGTCAATTTAGATGAAAATCAGTGTTGGTTTAGGCCTCTTAGAGGCTGTCAGGACCAGATCTTTAGCTTACGCTAGATAATGCAAATGTGCTATGAGTGGAACAGGGAATTGTATCTATGTTTCATAGATCTAGAAAAGGCTTATGACCATGTTCCTAGGAGGAAGCTACTGTCAGTTCTACAAGATTATGGTATAGAAGGCAAACTTCTGCAGGCTACCAGCATCCTTTTCTGTTGATGAACTACACTTCCTGAGGATTCATCCAGTGACGGTGCATCTCCCTTACGTACTATTAATTTTATGTGATCGTTCCAATTCACATCATACGGTTCGCATCATCATCATCGTCATTAGAGACTGATTATGCCTTTCAGCGTTCAGTCTGGAGCATAGTACCTCTAATAAAATTCTTCCATGATCCCCTATTCAATGCTAACATTGATGCCTCGTCTGATGTTATGCCTTTTACTTCAAAATCATTCTGCACCGAATCAGTACTTTCTTCTTGGTGTACCTCGACTCCTCTTAGCCTCCGCTGCCGAGCTCATGAGTCTCTTATGTAACCTTGCTTCTCCCATGCGTGTAACATGACCCCACCATCTGTCTGTTCGCTCTGCTTCATCTATGGTGTTCATTTCCAGTTTTTCCTTTGATTTCCTCATTATGGGCATCCTCCTGCCATTGGTCCCATCTATTGGTGCCTGCAATCATTCTTGCTACTTTCATATCTGTAACCTCTACCTTATGAATAAGGTAACCTGAATCCACCCAACTTTCACTCCCATACAACAAAGTTGGTCGAAAGATAGAGCGGTGCACTGCTAACTTAGTCTTGGTACTTACTTCCTTCTTCCAGAAGAGAGTAGATCTTAGCTGAGCACTCACTCCATTAGCTTTGCTACACCTCGATTCCAGTTGCTATGTTGCCTTCCTGTGAGAAAATACATCCAAGGTACTTGAAACTGTCTACCTGTTCTAACTTTGTTCCTCCTATTTGGCACTCAATCCGTTTAAATCTTTCCCATAGACATTACTTTTGTTTTGGAGATGCTGATCTTCATATCATAATCCTTGCACATCTGATCGAGCTCTGAAATATTATTTTGCAACCGTTCAGTCGAATCGGCCTTTACAACTAAGTCATCCGCATATGCGAGACTGCTTATTTTGTTTTCACCTATTTTAATCCCGCCCTGCCAGTCTACTGTTTTCAACATATGATCCATGAATAGTATGAGCAACAGTGGTGACAGGTTACAGCCTTGTCTTTCCCCTGAAACGACCCTGAACCATGATCTGACTGCTGCCTGACAGTCTTCGTAAAGTCCTTTTATTGCCTGCAGAAGTTTGCCTCCTATACCATAATCTTGTAGAACTGACAGTAGCTTCCTCCTAGGAACACGGTCATAAGCCTTTTCTAGATCTATGAAACATATACAATTCCCTATTCCACTCATAGCACTTTTCCATTACCTGGTGTAAGCTAAAGATCTGGTCTTGACAGCCTCTAAGAGGCCTAAATCCACACTGATTTTCATCTAACTTAATACTCGCACTCTCCTTTCAACAATACCCGAGAATATGTTGTAGGCAAAATATCCTCGGGTTCGCATAGTCGTCCTTAGTTAATGGTAATAATAAACGGCTACTTTCAAGCGCCAAGAAACAGGTGTTACTGCGCATGCGCAGCTATTATGACACTGGAACGCCTTCTGCACTGTTTCTGGCTGGAGGCAAAGGTGAGTTTAAAGGAACAATTAAAATACTTTCCTCCTAATAACGAAGAAGTGTTAACGAGAAATATCTGATATCAAATGGGATTGCAATGACTTCGAAATAATCTAAAAAACACGCTACAAACACATACGTATCACGTGATGGCTATCACCCACTCTAACTCAGACCTTTCTGCGCATGCGCAAATTGGCAGCTTAACCGCGCCAGAAATATTTTTTTCCGGGTAGCGTCTGGCTGCTTGCGACAACTGCTGGAACACCAAACACACACACCCTAATTAGCCAGAAGCGGGAGAAGGCACTGCTGGAACACAATTTCAGCGTTGCGCATGCGCGTCAAGCAGTCTGGCAGCTGCTGGAACGAACCTAATACTCCACTGATAGTTCTGCAATCGTGAAATCATGACAATGACTGTGTATAAGCAACATATTTATTTGCATATTTTAATGGGGAACTTAATATGATACTAAATAATAGAAATACGTAAACTAGGCCCGTAGATCACCTCTATTTCTTTTGTAATGCTCATTCGTACAAGCTGCCAGTCTTCAGGTTTGTTATGACAGCGAACATGCAGAGATGCATCGACACATAACACTTCAGTATAAAAGCTGATCTATTGATGGGTAGCTGGACCGAATGCTATCCTTTAAAAAAAAGTAAATTACCGGTAAAGCTGTATCACATAGACATTTTGTATTTGTCTCTATAATATTTTTGTTCAGAGCCAGTTGTTATTATTCCCTGCAGATCTTTCAGCATTTCGTGACAACTTTCTAGCGTTAAGAAATCACTGTATACAAGAGTATCATCCGTGAAGAAAAGTGTAAGAAGCCTTCGCAAAATCTACTTCGTTCCATTTAAAGCCAAATGTATTTCACAAGAACAATAATTTGCGTAGGTTCATTTTAGGTTTCATTTTATAACATAATAATGCATTAATAAAGCCTACTAAACAACGATTTTAGTGTTACAGGTCTGTAATTGAGTGAAGTACTTCTACTATCTTTATTGTGTAATGGTGTAATCTGTACTGCTTTCCAATCTTGAACGAGGACTACGCATGCTACGTCGAGAGACGGCTAAAATGGAGCTACTTCATAAGCACATACCAAAAGAATCGTTTTTGGTGTACTGTCTGGGTGTATATGGAGTTTAGTGGTGAAATAATTCCAGAAAGCTGTGTTTGTTATCGCTTTATAATGTGGTGCTCATCAGGAACATTGGAAGCCATCACACAGTCAAGGTAGTCATTGTCTCTTACCGCTGGTATCGATTATCATTAGAAATTACTGTACTCATTTTATCATTGTAGTGGAGAGAGGTATGTCATTAAAGTATTCGTCCTTTATTATTTACATCAACGAGCCATGAGAGCAATGTTTGGTTACGCTGATTACATTGGTTCCGTAACGATCGCTGCCTTTCCTGACAAAACCCAAGCGAGATTACATCATTAAACTGCCTTCTCCCTACTGTCCAAGCAAAAGCAGTAAAGTGCACTTTCACGGATTTACAGTTCCAGAATGGTGTCGCACTTCTGTACGAAAAGTAGTTCGTCTACATATGAATGATACGACGGAACGGCAGGTTCGTTTCGTTGCTGTTAATTGCTGTACTTCCGTCTTTCTTTTGGGAAAAGAAGAAAAAATAAACCAGTCCTTACCTAGCTCAACGAGTCGGAAGAATAATGAGAACCATTAGGATCGCAACTGCTGGTATTAATCCGTTAAAGGTGACTTCCGAGATAACATGTCAGTGACCTTTCGATACCGGCTGTAAAAAAACTGGGTGGTTTATTTCGATTTGCCCTTTGGTCAGAGACCATATTTATACCTGTCGGAAGATTGGTCGATCTGTAGCTACATTACAGTATAGGATCAAAACATTTTACAGTTTCTCCAGCCCAAGCGAAATCCGTTGATTCTTTTTCCCATTCAATTACATCCCCGTGCAACCCCCCCCTCTCTCTCTCTCTCTCTCTCTCTCTCTCTCTCTCTCTCTCTCTCTCTCTCTCTCTCGCGCGCGCGCGCTTCCGCACCCCAACTGCAGACTCGTAATTTCCCAACTCGCCACCCAGAAGTAAAACGCTGCAATCGATGCTCAAATCACATAATCGACATATGCACCTAAAACGTATCAAGACAGTGCAAACGGCGTCACACTCCTAAGAACATACCGATGGCTCGTGTTCGCTAGACTGCTTCTGTATCTTAATTTTGCTTGTAATTTTAGTATTCCTTTTCTCTCGGACAAACTAAAATATTTATTCGTATAGTAGATAAATTTGAGCCAATAAAATGTACTGTTTTGTATTTATGTCAGGTCTTTTTTTTATTGGCAGACAGAATTACAGTGACTTACGGACGGGTAATAATAAGCGACTGCTTCTTTAAACTGGTACTGCACACCTAACACCAAGAGAGTTTCTTTTGGTGTAGCAGTAACTTGATTACATCACTTAACAGCGTGATTCGGGTATTGAAAAAAACTCAAAGTATCAAACTGCTTTGATGCAAGTAGTACTATTCAAGTAAAATATTTTCTCACAGTTACTAACGCATTACGTGATAAACATCCATCATAGAGAGAGAGATGTCTGAAACAATTTTTAGACGTAGAATGTAAGTTGCCGACATGTATAAGCAATTTGACTCTATCTTATTTTGGAAGAAAATATACATCGTATTCGTCTTGCAAGCTTATTTCATTTACAATTATTTCTTAACTCAGTGCTGATTGGTTGCAAATTGACTTAATTGATAACTTTATTACCGGTTTCGGGCGATACCCATCATCAGATACACTTCGGCTTACAAAGAAGAAAAGCAAAATATCTTAAAACCACGACTCCACACTTGTATTGGTAGAGTATGATAGATAAGCTGTCTTACAGAAGTGTGCTATGGATTTTCTTTTAACGAAAGAAATGAAATACAACAACTGCAGCAATAAAGAAATTTTAAACATTATTCAAATGAAAAAATAAAAGTATGTCAAGTGCTTAATGATTTTCAATAAATAACACGTATGTTAAGAGTAATGTCCAAATTTATTTTCATTTCATTTTAAGGTATTTTGGCAACCTACGTTATCTGCTGTTTGGAGCGTAAAAGTATAGATTTTTTGGGTTGCCGACCCTTGAGCAAGCGAAGTATAAATGACCGCGTGAAAAACAAGTGGCTTGGTAATGGATTCCTGCGACGTTTGATGATCGTCCTTGTGCTTTGCCCTCGAAAAGGCTAGACGAACTGGAAACTGAAGCCTTTCGAATTCAAACGGCATATCGGAATGGATAAAAGGATTGCCAGGTATAGAAACGTCTTTTCCGGCTGGTCTTCCTGACAAAATTGTTGCTTCAGTGACTGACTGACGTTGAATCCCATTGCACAATTGTGGAGGACTTAAATTTCTCAGAATTACGATCGGTGATCCTACTTCGAAAAGCAATCGATGAAATGACAGTCCTGATGGATCTAGCGAATTCAGGCACACTACAGAGTAGTTCATAGCTTGATCTTGTTCAACAACTTTGACAATCGACTTGTAGGTTGTAATATTTCCCGGTAGCTGAGTAGCTGTGTTTATGTTAGTAACTTAGTCATTCTGTGGTGCTAAAGTCTCTCTCTCTCTCTCTCTCTCTCTCTCTCTCAACCATTCATTATTTTTGTAATTGAAGTCTGTGATACGAATGACGCTGTTTCCTACACCATCAATCGATTCAGTCAAACTGTAGAAGTTTTCTGGGAATGTTACTGAATAATTGCCCGGGATATTAATAAATGTTCCTTGCCAATTGCGTATGTATCCTACTTCTGTTACTATTTTACTTGCTCAAAAGATGTCATCTGAAAGAAACAGTTGTATTTGCGAATGTTTCTATTAATAGTTTGAACTCTACATTCGGTTCCGTTTTTGTATGTTCTTTATCTTTATTTAGTTAAGGTTTTCAAGTCTGAAGATGGCCATGTAAGCCAAAAACCAGTATCTATAAAAAAAACTTGTAGAACGTACACAAAATTATATAGTAATTAAATATGACGATTTAATTCCAAGAAAATGCTAATCTCTGTACTCCATAAAAGTTGGAGACATGTTACAAGGTATCTTCATGGCAATTCGTCCATACTGCCCCCTCCTGAAACACCCTGTTTGTTCTGACGTCGCTGGTGGACATCATCACGTTGTAAAATAATTTATCACTACAGTAACTGTACCAGAGGATGTCCTTACGATTACTTTTTTGGATGACTGTATGGGGACTACTCAAAGGCCAATAAAGGAAAAAACAATTAGGGGAAACACACGCACGCACACGCATACATTACATGAAGTTATCTTTACATTATAAACACATACATACACATGACCACAAAATGTAAAATAAGCATGAAATAAACTGAAAGCCTACTGATGATGGCACAGAGGTGCTGAAACTAGTTTGGATGCTTAATAAAAACAGTGTTTTGCATATCAGGGGGACCTCATACCCAGTCATTTTTGTTTTATCCCTATTTACCTTCAAATAGAGCTGATTTAGGCGGAGAAGTGGAGTTTCAATTTCGCAACCAGTACAACAACAGACTGTTTCCTATGTCAGGGAAAATAAATGCAATTACACTGCAACGCACTTGCAGAGATATCGGCTCTTCTACCAAATGAATCTGAAAATACGTCAGAACAACGTCAAAAATTTTGTCGTGCCTGTTTACTGTGCTAGTGTCACCAGATCGAAGGCTGTCCGCCGGTCTGACCCATAAAAGGCCGTAGCGCTCATTAATAGGCAATATTGACGCAAATTGGAAGCAGTTTCCCGCTGATGCATTGTGTGTAAATGCGACCGGAAAATTCGGCTCCTGTAACCTGTGCAGGCGTAAACACGGCGCGTGTGAGGTGCGCCAGTGCGACCGCCAGCTTTTGTCGCCAAACAAAGCAAGCACTGCGGATATTGCTGGGGCAGGATGAAGGCGTCATGTGCTCAAGGAAGCTAGCATTAGGGCTTAATGTCTCTTCGACAGCGTGTTCATTAGGGTCGGAGGTTAGGCTCTGACTGGATGAAGATGGGGAAGGAAATCGGCCGTGCCCTTTCTTCCCGACATTTGCCTCGATTGACTTACGGAAATCACTGAAAACTTAAGTCCGGTCGAAACATGATTTGCGACCGAAACCGAATATTCGGTTCCTCTTCTGGTTTCGGCCGTAACCGAAACTTACATAATTAAGTTCAAATTTCGGTAACGTTATTTCTTGAGAGAGTGTAAGCCTAACCAGGATTCCTTAGAACAGGCTGTTTCGGCGCGCGCGCGCGCGCTTGCACGTGAGCTGGAGCAACATCACCAATAGGCCGTTCAAATGTTTAAGCTTATGTGACTTAACTACGGGGTCATCAGTCCCTAAACTTACAAACTACTTATGAACTACCTTATACTAAAGACGGCACAAATATCCATGCCCGAGGGGGGATTCGAACCTCCGACCGTAGTGGCCGTGCAGACCGTGACTGAAGCGCCTCAGTCTCCTCGGCCACCGCGGCCGGTATAGGCCGTTCACCGAGAGCTGGGACAAAACGTAACCAGTCACGTGAGCGACTACGATCGTTTCCAGAGAAAGCATTCGGTGTTCACGTGATACGAAGGGGAGTACAAAATCCTTGGCGGACGTTTTGCAGCTGATGGCGTCGGCTGGCTGCCGAACTGACGTCATAGCGGACCCTGAGAAACCTGGACAACAATGTAACGAAATAAAGCACGACATGGAAGATTCAAAGCCAGTTACAATAATGTTAAAAGTACGATGAAACTGAGTTCATTCTGTCAAAACAGATTTGTTTTCATACAGGTTGCTAACAAAACGCTCCATTCATACGTAATTTAATAACATTACCAGTAATAATAATGGTAAAGGACGGCGAAAGAAGGTTTATTCTGTCAAAATTGAACTGTTTTAATTGAGGTTTATACCAAACCGCTTCTCTCTCTCTCTCTCTCTCTCTCTCTCTCTCTCTCTCTCTCTCTCTCTCTCTCTCTCTCTCTCTCTCTACAATTTCCACATTTGACTTAGAACTAAAAATACGACACGGAGAACGCACTTGTTGCAAACTTCTGCAGTCACTGTTTTTACTCCTTCTTCTTGCAGTTCCATAACTTCCGGCATTTTGTATGTTTTGTCTTTCGCTGCAACATAGCCTTTGATTCTGGCCCACACTTACTCGATGGCGTTTCACAGCAGTACGTAGGAATTCTAAGAAGTTTTTCCTGCGTTCTTCGCCATTTCATCTATCGCGTATTCGTTGTGCGCTGTTCTGTAATTTTGAAATTATCTAAAAGTTATTTCTTCTACATACCGTCTTCAAAATCGAGGTTTTCAGATTTTAGCCACTCTGATATTTCGTGCTTATTGGAATTCGCACTGGGAACTTTTTCTTTTCTACGATAATGGTACGGCGCTTTATCAACAACAATAACTGCAAGCCGAAGAACAACACCTTAAAAACCACTTCTCGAAGGTTCAACTAGTCTCTCAAGCGACTTTAAAGATGGAGTTAAGAGATCCTGAAATCGACGCTGTACAACACGCACTAACGTGCTTACACCTGCAATTGATATGGCCACGCTGACTGAGCGCCCATGCATAGTACACCCCTCGACGGCAGCGCTGTGGTCACGCGCCTTGCTGTGTTTACAGTACGTCTCTCGTTTCGGTGAATAGAGTATAGAGACTAGGCCTCAGAACAGCCCGTGCTACGTTACACTGCCTAGGCCGCCGCCGCCAGCTGAATGGCTGGCCGATGGGACACGCCCCCTGCCTCGCAGCGACCAGCCATTCAGCTGGCGGCCACAGCCTGTGAAGTGTGACATAGCACGGGCTGTTGTGAAGCCTTGTCTCTAGGCGGTGTTGGCTAGGGACCGCTCACTTGTTCGCGGGGCCCCACTGCTCGGCCTTGAGATGTTGTCGCATGGGGCACACGACTGTGGTGAGTGAAGCAGCCGGCTGAGCTTTGATATCACGAGAAACTGCCAGCTACTTTCCAGTTCCCGCGACGGGCACAATTGTCATATAGCTATAATTGCATCTGACACTTTCTCCATGTAAATGTGGGACGCGTGACATCAGCGATATTATATCTTTCATAATTATAACTAATGTAAAAGCTCTGTGGTTCTGAATATCAATGAAGTGGTTTCATGACAGAAATTTAATAAAACTTGTTAATTGTGGCATTATTTTACATATTGAAATGCCTGTTTCATGGAACCAAGGAGTACTTCCTATTTTCCCGTTATTTTTAATGAAGAACGCGTATATTTCAGACGTTGTTGCTAGGGTATTAAAATAAGCCAGACTATGACTGATTCATCACGCAGGACCGCACCCCAGTTTACACCGTGTTAAACGTAAAAGTGGCAATACGAATTTGACAGTGAATTTCATAATTAAGATTTCGGTCTCCGAGAAAAATAGGCTTTGTTTTTTTTTTTTATTTAAGTGCAAAGAAATGGTGCATTTGCATTTAAGCATAATAGCTTACTTCAGGTAATTAAGTAACACAGTGCCTTCATTGCCATTAACTAGAGTAACCAAAAGTCACCTGTCTTAAAAAAAGTTTTAGAACGCACTAAACATGGGCAATAATAAGTGGCATAATGACCGATCCAGCATTTATCACAAGAAATGGCACAAATACTACGGTGTTCAATTCAGCAAGACAGTGCAAGAAAATACGGATGGTCCGCAGCTGTTCCTTATTTACATAAACGATTTGAGATAAAATCAAAGCAGCTCTCTTCGGTTGTTTGCAGATAACGCCGTCATTTACCGTCTACTCCTGAAAAGATCAAAGAATCATAATTATATTTAAATTTATGTAATTGTCCGATTCGTAACGAAAACATTTCAGAAATAGGATTATGTTACAAACCTTTAAAGAATCTTAGGAAATCTGAAAAATGACTAATGTGGCGTCTTTTTCTAGTTGTTGCTGCAATTATTTGCGTTACAAGCGTTCTCGGTTCAAAAAACCATGACAAAAACGAACATAAGTGGTAAGTAACACGACTTAAACAATGCACGAGATACCGCCAACTCATTAGGGTCCCCTGCTGGCCGCTTGGCGCGCTGAGATCGCAGCGGGTAACAAACATTCGCTCGAGTGTCGTGACTGGTATGTTAGACTGTGGTAACACACTGTACATTTCGCCCAAATAACTGTGGTGGGTATAATCTTCAATGCAAAAACAAAGAATCGCCGAGATCCTTATGACGATTCACCTGACCACATATGGCCTGTGCTTACAGACCCATATTCGTAACATCTGTATACCCAAGAATTAATGGATATTTTTAAAGTTCGACTATAATAAATTTCATCGTCGGTGAAGTCAGTCACGTTGAGTTTGCACAGATTTTGAATACCGCTATAAGGTAATAGGAGGGCAGACCAGAAAGTAATTTCCACGTCCTCGTTATGGCCATTTATTAAACCACCTACACAAAAGCAACACGGCTATGACAACATGGAACGTAAGTTAACTTTTCTACATAGTCTCCAAGAGACTGTGAACATTTCTCGGAACGGTCAACCAACTTTTCGATTCCGGATGCACAGAAATCTCCTCCAGCGTTTTGTAATCATTCGTAGACAGCCGCTTTCACCTTCTCATCGTTTCGAAATCATCGTCCACCGGGATACGCTTTGAGATGAAAAGATGAAAGTCGCATGGCGCTAAGTCAGGCATGTATGGAGGATGTCGGCATACCTCTCACTTGAATCGCTGCAGCAGTTCGCTCGTTGGGCGAGCCTTGTAAGATGCGACTTTCATCTTTTCAGTAAACTCAGAACGGATCTCGGTGGACAAAGATTTCGAAAAAAAGGTGAAAGAGGCCGTCTCCATGTGGTTACAAAACGCTGGAGGAAAATTTCTATGTAGCCATAATCCAAACGTTGGTTGACTGTTAAGAGAAAAGTTTAGTCTCTTGAAGACTGTTTTCATAGCTGTGTAATAAATAACCATAACGTGGAAGTGCAACTTACACTTTATCTGTCCTCGTATTAACGCTGATTTCTCAAAACAAAGTAGAAATTGTTGATTTCTGTAAAATATTTTTTTTTTACTGAATCCAGTTCAGTATTTTGTTTGTGAAAGACACTGATGATTTAACGCTGGGGTGTTAAGAAAACTAGATTTTTTGTTTTGTTTGAAAACCAGAAGCGACAGACATATAAAACAAGGGAGAAAGTTAATCAGTATCTAACAAATAATACATGATAAAGCGGCTCTAATTTTTAATTGTGAGAATAACTTAGAGCGATATATTTAAGTGTTGGAGTTAGTAAAACCAGATGTCACTAGTTCGGGGATGAGTGAAACCTTCGGAATTCGACGGAATTGTCATTTCAGTTGTTCATTAGTTATTACATGTGGAATGCTCCCTACAATGTATCTACGTCATTGTTTCAAAGTTACTTTTATTATTAAAGTCGGCAGTGTATTAACCCTCTCATGCATCGCATACTCAAATTTTGTCTCATTTCCGTCATCTTCTATATCTGAGGTGACCGTAAAACCACAAGTACCTCATATTATAATAATAAATACTATTATGTCTCCTAGACGTCAGTGTTAGACGTGGGGCTAACAAAGAAATGGAAAGTAGAGATTACAAAAAGAGTAGAGGCAGACCTTCATGTGGTTGCACATTGTCGTCTGTATATCGGAAAAATAAAGAGGGCCTGTCATTCGGTACCCAAAGAATTACACTTCGATGGCGTATAACTCAGGCCAGCTAAGTCAGGTCATCCCAATGCCAAGAGGTGTCTTGATCGAGACTGCCGACGGAAAACACGTTACATTTGAAAAGAAAAAAAAAAAGTTTAAACTTGCTTTGTGACTTGAGCTCCTGAAACAATTACATTGGACGAAAAATACAAAATAGTGTACACTCTTCATGTATTCCTTGAATCTATCAACAGATGTTCCATGTAAAATGTAGCAGCTTTTGTACTCGTGCCCTCATTTGATACCTCCCTATTGCTCTGTGAAACAATTATTTTCTTTTTTTAGATAAATTTTGATGATTTCTGCACAAGATAGGTCTAAAGTTACCAAATAATGTAATAGAAATTTTTCTCATTGTCGGATTTGTAATTCGTGCATGACAGGGTTCAAACGCAAAGATAAGCTGTTGCAATACTGTCAAGAAGTCATTAGACCGAAGGTCAATAGAAAGATCGAACAGAACAATTTCCCGAATACTGACGTAAATTTTGGCCATCCGCAAAGGGAGCTACTGGAAAGGAATGTAATAGGCAGGCGATCGCCATACACAACTGGTTGTCGATTGACAAACAATGCCGTTTTCTACACTTCCCAAGTCTGAAACGAGAAATTGCGTTTGCTTTATGCAAGGGGAGGAGGAAAAGAGTAAAAATTATTGTTCGTCGCACCAGAGCCGGTCCTCCATGCTACACTCGGTCGCTGGAATACGAATTCAAGGACAGAGTTATTGGTCTATTACTATTATCATTACACAGGAGTAAGGAAACGCTGAAAATTTTGATTGCATTCCTACATCCAAAGAAATACAAACTACAGGTTGTATTTTGCAATCAGGGAACTACAACTTTCGAAAATCTAGTGTGATTTTTATATCTTTATTTTTTTAATTTGTTATAATTTTAGAACGACTTGAGTGCAACTGTGATGGTACAGCCCCGGTCGTGTGTTCTGGTGCGCAGTGATGGGGTGTGTGTGTGTGTGTGTGTGTGTGTGTGTGTGTGTGTGTGTGTGTGTTTTGCCCTTAGATTAGTTTAACTTAGTTTAAGTAGTTTGTAAGCTAGGGACTGAAACCAAGCAGTTACGTCTCATAGATTTACAAACATTTGAACATTTTGTGATGGCACAGTTGATTTCTTCAGCCATGACACGGCGTTGTATTTATTTTGAAACTCAGATTTATGTACACGGAATTTTGTTGGTTGAGGTTTCTGCACGTTAAAACACCAATGTTTCGTGTCCACGTAGTTTCGGGCCTTCCTGGATTTTGCTGCTGATTTCCACTGTTTCCACTTGATAACGTTACTTCACACAACGATGATGGCTGATAGCTTTTGAAAAGAATACGCCTCATATGATAGAACACACTTCAGTTTGGCAACTTGTAACCCTTTGGTGGCGCATAGACTGTAGTGAACGGTTATAAACTGGAAGATTTCTTTGCATCTGCGCTGCCGTCATTTTTGATCTCGTAATAATGGAGTCCATTCCAGGGACACTTCGACTAGGTGCTTATCTGTAGGTGTTGCTAAATCAACTGTAAAGAGTAAATTTTTCACCCGAAGTCAGTAGCGAGTCAAAATAGCGAGCGTGAAGTGGCACCGACCAGTTTCGAAATGCATTTCATTAACTTTGCACTAAATGCAAACATTCTAAAAGGTCCGAATTTCTTCGAAAGTTGACATAGAAAACGGAAAATCTCACAGAAAAGACTGGATGTCTCAAGAACGCAGTGCCCACTTTAGTCGACAACACAGCATGGCCCTACCTCAGATTAAACTACGGATCAGTCTATTATCACAACCAGTATAACAGTATTTTTATCAGATTGAAAATAAGGGTAATTTGGTAGAACGCTTGCAAACGATATAATTATATCGAAGGTGCGAGTGTGGCGGATCGATATATCAATGGATGTAGCATCGAAATGAAATATATTAGTAAGATTTACTACGTTCAGAAGAGCGGTTTACGATATACGAAGTGGTCGCTTTACGAGGATAATTAATTTACTGACCGGACAAGGCTTCATCGACAACATGTCAACCACAGAGCAGGAAGAACTTTAATTATTTTTTGTATTGACCAAGTGAATGTTAAGATTTATACTAGAGCTCCGAAATACCCAGGCTGAATGGTCCGCCATGTTTTCCCCAACATGGTTGGAATTACGCTGCTCCAACAGCATAGAGGAGCACGTCCTGTCATCTTTCACAAACGATTTCGCGAAAACTAATTGGTAGAAAATAAAATTTTTTCGCTACTTAAATCTTTGTACCTGAGCATTGCAACGAAATTGGCACAATTTCGTGAATAGCCATAGTTAGTAAGATATTGGCTTTGAAATAGGAGACAGCGCTAGGTTAGGAAACGTTTGCTGTAAAAAATGACTGCTATGATATTCCGTTTGGTGCATGTTATACCATATTTTCCTGCGGATGAAATTTTCCTGACGTACTGAAATTTATTTTAAATTTAGCAGGAGATCTTCACCTGTCACTCAAATTGCTAAATTTTATTTTAAGTAGCGAACTCATTTCCGATGGCGGTAAGGCCAGCATGAAATACAGTGCGTCTCATACACCGTTAGAGATATCAAAATATTTTGGCAAATGATAACGTGCGAAGAGGGGCGTATTTTGCCATATGGTTACTATGCAAAACTTCATTAACTGTCGTGGTATTCAAGGAAATGTTGATTTTTTTTTTAAAATAAAGAGTAAAGTTAGGGATTTATTAATCAGTGTACAGGTATTCCTTCATCAGTCATAAATATTTCTTTGCTTGTTGTTCCAAAGTGTTTCAGACATACTACTCAGTTTGCAAAAACTAATAGGAGTTACATTTCCTTCAATTTAACGCCTAGCAATAATAGAACGAAAGTTACTAAATCTAATGTGGATTTTATGCGAGAATACTAGAAAATAAAAAATACCACGAATCTCTACCCTACCTAATGAACTGACTTGTTATTTCCTCACATAATAAAGCACTCTGTATTGAGATATTTACAATGCCCTTTTCATATAACTGAAAAATTGAAATTGAATATTACATAGACACACAGCACTTATGTAGTATGCAACTATTAAATTTGATGGCTTAAGAAGTCAGTAACAGTATCTTCAAGTGTGGACATTATGCATTAACAACCTGTGACTCATTATTAGTAGCGCTAATACGGAAAACGAGGTATTACTAGACGGGCAAGCGGATCCCAATGCTGAATGTTTAACTGACATCTCAAGTTATACATTTCTCACATAGTTCCTGTTTGGAGAGGATGAAAATTTGATGTATTTTGAACATTTCCTTTGCATAATGTGTTCACCTAAATTCAACAGAAAAAAAGTTCCTCGCATGTCGAAAATTCCGTAATGTCGTCATTAAGTCCATGTTCGTAAACGGTCAGTATATCCTATTAATAAAGTATTACCGCAAATGAACCTAAAATTAAAATGTAGTGTAGTCCTTCACGAACATATACATGAAAATAGCAGGTTCATACAGTGAGTAGTTTGTGAGTATGAGCGAATTGAATGAAACGCGAGATAACGCGTGAGCTTCAGCCGGAACGTGGCTTGGGGAAAAATGGCGGACAGTTCAGCTCGGTTTCATAGGAGTCTTAATTTTTACGATTGCGTCATGAATTTAAAGGATGTGGTTAGGCATGAACCTAAGATTCCTACAGCTTAAATTGTTGCGAATGAACAAGCAACCGCTGGCACTGGTATAATTATGTTCGCTCACAACAATTTAATCTGTCTCCTAGGTTCCTGCTTAACCACATCCCTTAAAATCATGACATATTCTATGTAACTAGGCTTCGACAAACGCTTATTTGATGTCTATCGTTTCGATCCGTCACAGTCACGCCTTAGATATATATCGTTTGCAAGCGTTCTACCAAATTACCAAAATAAGTCACGTTTGCAAAATGTTCTTACAATTGCAGTCGCTGCACGCTCATCGCTTCGACATCGACGAATCGGTTTGATGATGGTCTCAGAGTAGATCGGGTCACCCTATTATCAAATAAATTGTAAAAACATTTTGCGAACGTGACTCTTACTGTAATTCTGAAACATATATACCAGTTCACTGAGTTTCCAATAGGAAACCGTTTTCCAAACTCATAACTATCATCTTACGTTTACTACATAGAAAGGAGGAGAAAAGGGGGGAGGTGAGAGCATTATAAAACTTGATTGGCCGAAAGCGAAGATTCGCAGAGGTAGCAAAAAACGTTTTAATTGTTCGACGTATCCTGTGTAAGACACTTGAACGAGGAAAAAAAAGAATGCCTATATGCCTCCGTACGAGCCCTAATTTCTCTTATCTTGTCTTTGTGATCTTTACGCGAAATGTAAGTAGGCGGCAGCAAGATCGTACTACACTCAGCTTCAAATTCCGGCCCTCTAAATTGACTTAACAGAAATTCACGACAAGAACGTCGTCTTTCTTCCAGCGATCCCCAATTGAGCTGCCGGAGCATTTCCGTGACACTCGCGCATTGGTCGAACCTACCGGTAACAAATCTAGCTGCTCGCCTCTGAACCGCCTCTATGTCTTCCTTTAAACTGATCTACTGCGGGTCCCAAACACTTGAGCAATACTCTAGACGTGGTCGTACAAGCGTTTTATACGCGCTCTCCTTTACAGGTGAAGTAGGCCTACATCTTCCCAAAATTCTCCCAATAAACCGAAGTCGGCTGTCCGCCTTACTCACAACTGTCCTATAAAGGGTTTAAGTAACTTTGGTTAAAGTGTAGTTTGAGTCCCGGACTGGTGTTTGGCGTGTAGATGTTGACAACGGCACGAAGGCAGCCAGTCAAGAGTCGCGACGTGCGGCCAATAGGATTGTTTTTCATGTCTATTGAATTTGGTGTCAGTTTTGAAATTGCTGTAAGCCCGAAACGGAAGATTCGTTACGAATTTCAGTGATCTCATGATTAAAGATTATAAGGTTTGTCAAATATTGTAGTTTTCGAGGGCAGTGCTTAACAAGGATAGCTGATTTATTGACCGGACAAGGGTACATCGAGAACCTGTCAACTATAGATCAGGAACAGCATTAATTTCCGCAAATTTGTCGCGAATTCAGAGGGCAGTGTTATGTTGAAACTGAAATTGCACTAGGCGAACATTCGTGACGAGAAAACCTGTAAAATTAAAGTTCAGCATGAAAAGGTATGTGTTCGCATCTCTTTGTTACTATTATTTGTTTACAAACCACAAACGCTAAAGTTAATTCTTATTGGCCGCGCGAACGCGACTCCTGATTGGCTGCCTTCACTTGCCTCATTCATCGCGCCGTTACCAACATCTACAAGCCGAGCACTAGTCGTGGACTCATAAAGTAGACTTTTACTAATTTTTCGTGTTGACCCTGTTTCTAATGACCCTGCTGTCGACGGGATGTTAAACCGTAAGCTTTCTTCTTTTACTATTGACTGTGAAATAAATAGTTAATGCTTTCCATACTATAGGCCTATAGTTACAAGGTTTTTGTACGCACCAACGTCCCATCAGCAAAATTAATTATTCTTGTAAAGCGAACATATCGTTACCAACATTAGCATACTACGTCTCCGCGACCGTAAGTAAAATTCAACCCACTTATTTTACATGAAATAATTTTAAGCCGGCATGTGCATGTAACAGACTGTCCGGATAAATTTTTCTTTATAAAATGAAATCTCTTAATTTTGCGTATATGTAGTTAGTTCAGATACTTCGACGCAAACATCAGATATTGTCGATAAGGTTAAATTTTACTGTATATAAATATCACTTCTAGGTACTTTACCTGAACATACATTGTCTTAAAATGTGTGTTTTGGAAAGATCTTTAATGCGATGTTTCATTTTCCCACCAAATTTTCGTAGTAAGAAAGATTAAATACGAAATCCGTCAAATACGGTACATTACCTTGAACTGAAGGTTACGCAATGCGATGTTCCTTTGTTATGCTAACTGAGCACAGGCCACGTGATGTAGGCGGCCAACCACAGCACACTGTAATAGCGTTAATCAGCCAATAGTAGTCATTCAACACTACACTTTCCCGCCGCGGCAACATGCAAATACGAATGATTATCATTAAAGTTGAAGTATGCATATTGTATAGTAAGAAACAGTTATGTCTTCACATGCTATGCCCGCACATTAATCTGGGCAATCCTGTGATTTCAATAATAGATAGATCTGTCTACATCCCGTGAGGCTTTATTTTTAAATAAACAGAAACATGAAGAATTACGTAGCATTTAAACACGCGCGCGAAAGCTGATATAAAGAAATTTCATAAACGAACCGTTTTCAGGGCGATTTTGTGTCCTGCAGTGCCCGGAAGTGACATTTATATACGGTAAAACTTTACCGTTGATAATCTTGAAAGCTGTTTAGGTATGTACTGTTAAATGTAAGATAAATTTTACATACCGACTTCTGTGTGACCTTCAGTGCTATACCTTCACAACCCAGTCCCTCATACAGTTTTCTTGTTTGCGACTAAAACACAAAACTTACTACTTAACTGTGAGTACATAGGTCTTAAGTTATACTACAACACAGATTTACATAAATATTAACGAGAACCACAGACTGTCATGCTACCTATGCACAGACATATGAAGAGAAATGTGCAAAGATATTACAATAATAAGTATCGATTTTTTTATACATACCCCAGCAATATTTTAGTGCTAGATAGTGAAGATCACATGTTTATGTCGTAATTACATGAAAGCGAAAACTGAAGTACCGATTTTTAAAATTAGCTTACTTCACAGATAACGCCAATGAAAGTGATAAAATTCGAAAGAGGCTTTGTCATGTATGTGCCCGAAACAGTCGTATTTGTACATATCCGTTAAGAATAGAACAACTAGCATTATTAAGAAAAGAAATAGAAAGTAGATGCTTCCATATGTGTGACTCAGATACGGACTTTATTACCACCCATTACAACAGTTAACTGTCAAGATAAGTAAAAACGGAAAATTCACTTGCTATGAACTTGTGCCTTGCATAACTATCCGAAGCTACGGTGAAAAAAATCCACATAATGGAACATCATTTCATGTGATATTACGCTTTTGACGACACTTCGGGACCGACTCAAGGAATTAAATTCTTCCTTAGCACGTCGGGAAAAACCGGGTCAACAACGGAGTAAAGCGGTTGGAAGCGGTTTCAGTTGTTCATCACTAATCTTGGACATTGTATTTTACACTAAGCCCAAATACTGAAGAACAATAATCGTCTATTATTAATTTTTTATCGTTCGCTTCTGTGTGTTACAAAAATGATCTTTGACTGTGTTACATTAAATATTTCGCACACCCCTTAACTGACTTCCTACATATTTGGTTTTTAGTCATATCTTTAATTTCCGAACGAAGTATTTTATTATTTTTTATGCCCTTGGGGAAAATGCTCCATTCTGTTCTATTAATGTGACTCCTCATACATGATGAATACTTTGTCCGTGAGATAAAATAGTTGTCTAGATGAACATGGCAGAGTGATAGATGTACACATGGTGTACTTAGAACCGACTGCTTGTTAAACGTTTCTTTACCGGGTGCTCGATCTCTGTATTTTGTATTTATTCCAGTGTGTTTTTATTTTGTAGCGTTGTGAATATCTCAATGGTCTCCACATAGAATACTAAAGCTAAAGATTGAGTAAATATAGGAATAACTTAAATGTGCGACAGAGAAGCTCGAGAAAAACATACCGCTACAACTACGATCGTATTAACCCCAGACACCGCTGATGATTGACCCAAAGAATATTGGAAAAATATGAATCAAACTCTTGTGTAAAAAAAAAAAAAACTTTTTCCAAAATGAGTTTTTGTCTCTGAATCAATTGTATCTAGTGGTGTTTCGTTCACTTTTACATTTACAAGAGTCTGTCTTTTGTTTTGAATACCGCTGATATCAGTCTAAATTACAGATCGAAGAATATTACGTTGAACAGTAGAAAGACGCTAGTACCGGCCACCCCTTTTTACCCCACGCCGTATCAAACCCAAAAGTCTGTTTTGAAGACTCAGTGCAGAGATAACACGCTAGCTTCGCATTCTTAAAAAAATGCAGTAGTCTGTCTGATCCAAGCAGACTCTGCTAATTATGCCGCATCCCGTATCGAAATCTTCTAACTGCTATCTTGGAGCTGGGTAATGCCACTTCCTCGCACGCCTCTTGAAGACCGTGATAAGACCGTTGTGCAGTACGACCTAAGGCACATTAAGGCTTAAACCAACTTCGTTGCTCGTGTTTCGAAAACATAGTGACACCTTCACGTTCGACCGCACGCTCATAAGTGACTGTGTTTCCCTCGACTGTGCACACGCCGGTGACGTGGGACGGATGAGTGCATTTGCTCGGAGCTAAGGTAGGTATGTCAACAACGTGTGCTACCAACGACAATAGTAGATTCTATTTTATAGTGTCTCCACGGCAGTGTTGCCGCTATTTAAGTTCCAACCCTCGTATTTCAATAATGAAAAGTCTGGGTGTTTTGGTTCCTATAGAGGTACTTAGTTGCTCACAGCCTTGTTCCAGGGCATAAGGAGTTTGATGGTCTGCTATCCTCGTAGATGAGTCGATGCGACGACGTCGCAAGTGTTAACAGTGCGTGCTCAAAGTTGAGCAGTGAGGCCTAACACTCCGACAGGTGCAAGCTCTGGTGCACACCCTCTCCCACGTACATGAGAGCGAACATGAGATATTTTACTATGGCTGGTTCACATAATGTTGTTGTTGGTAGTAGATCGAGGGAGCCCTTCGACCAATACTATTGTGTGCCTTCCTTCGCCACTCCTAACCATTTTTGATCTTGGTGATACGTGCAATACGAATGTAATGGGGCTAGTTATTTGATTGGGGGCGAACGTGCCAGGTCCACCTTCCTATCGGCTGCTGATCTGACACAGTCGGAACCGAATGGCGTGTAGGATGTCAGTGGATGGGTCAAAAATGTTCTAATGTTTGTAAATCTATCGGACCAAACTGCGTGGTCATCAGTCCGTAGCTTACAAACTACTTAAACCTAGGTAAACTAACCTAAGGACAAACACACACATACACCCATGCCCCAGGGAGGACTCGAACCTCCACGGCGAGCAACCGCACGTTCCGCAGCGAGACGCTTTAGACCGCTCGGCTACTCCACCGCGGCAGTCGATGTGTCCTCTCTATACAAAGCTGTCATGCGCTTCTCCCCAACCTCGGCTATAGTTTCATGCTTCGCATCTGGCAAAAGCAACACGGCGGCCAGATCAACCGGGTACCTGTTTTTTGTTGCTTTTTTCTTTTTAAGAACACGGCACAATTTTGTTTTTCCTTGTGAGAAAAGGACGGACAGTTTTTTCTCCTCGGCCGAAAGGAGAGATGGAAAACAGAGTACTACTTGGAGTTACTTCCATAAAAGCACAATGGAGCCCAACCCGCAAAAGAGAACGAGTATGTCTTCTCCAAGCACAATCACGTTCTCGTAGGGTGTGCTTTTATCGAGGGCGGTACGGATAATGTCGCAATCTTCATATTTCGTTGCTTTCTTAATTTCAATGCCCTTGAGTCCAAATGCAGAGCACAAGTGATCGGTGTAAGGCTACTGTTGTTGGTCTCGTTGGCTAACACTTTCTCCTGGGGCATTTTGATAATAGCTAAGAATCAAATACCATCCAACTGCAAGAAAGGGCAGTTCAACGGCGTAATCGTTCTGCAGTTTCAGTACAGGAGAGGGCTGCTACGACGGGGTATCCATCAAACACCACTGAGACGTTCCTACCAAAGTTGTTAAAAGTGTAGGTTATGTAGATAGCAATAATCGCCACGAGAAGTGTTTGGCGTAAGTGGAGTGAAAGCGGCGTAGAAAGTTGACTTCGCAACCTTACGCATTCCTCAAATGTTCAAATGTTTGTAAAGCTTATGGGACTTAACTGCGGGATCGTCAGTCCCTAAACTTACAAACTACTCATGAACTAAATTATGCTAAAGACAACACAAACATCCATGCCTGAGGGAGAATTCGAACCTCCGACGCGAGGGGCCGCGCGATCCGCAACGTGGCGCTCCAGACCGCTCGGCTACTCCCGCGCGGCGGTTCTCGATTATTCACAATTTTATACTAATGTACACGGGAAGTAGTATACTACTAAATAACGACAGCTATTGGACATTCACAGCGAGATAAACTGCCGTTCACACTTTTTCCATTAGTACAGATTTCACAACACGCAGCTATGCCACCGTGGAGTGTTTTCTGTTTTCGTTATACTCGTAAACATGTCTTCCACGGAGGTCTGTTCTATGGTCCATTAGTCTGTTTTCCTGTATGGAACCCTTAAAAAATGTTCAAATGGTTGTTAAGCTTAAGGGACTTAACTGCGGGGTCATCAGTCCCTAAACAAACAAACTACTTGTAAACTACCTTATACTAAAGACAGCACAAACATCCATGCGCGAGGGGGAATTCGAACCCCCCGAAGGGGAACGGCCTCGCACATCGGAGCATAGCGCCTCAATGCGCTCGGCCACTGCCCCGTGGCATGCATTCCTCCTTTGATAACAATGCCAATAGATAAAAGTCCAGTTCTAACTTAAAATGTTTTATCAGTTCACTGTCCGGCTGCTTCCTGATAACTGCGGTGGAGTGGCCGAGCGCCCTGGGGCTCTAAGGGGCGGATCCAGGACGGCCTGCTTGAGGGGTTGGGGGGAGGGGAGGGGAGCGATGAAAAAATTTTTCATCGTCAGCTAAATTCTGGCTCAGTAGAAAGACTCTAGTACCGGCCAACCATTTTTACCCTCTGCCAAATCAAACAAAAGTCTCGCGGTTTTGAAGACTCAGTGCAGTGATTGCACGCTAGCTTCGCATTCGTAAAAATAAGTAAATAAAAGACAACCGGGGGGGGGGGGAGGCTAGAGAACGATCCTTCGCCCCCCACCTTGGATCCGCCTATGGTCGTGCACCTTGTAGCAGAGCGCACGATTGCTCATCGTAGGAGGTTAGAGTCCTCCCTTGTGTGTGTGTGTGTGTGTGTGTGTGTGTGTGTGTGTGTGTGTCTTAGGTCAGTTTAAGTTGTAAAGGTAGGGACCGATGACCGTAGCATTTTGGTCCAAAAAGTTTACAAACATTTGTACATTTTGCTCCGTGATGCACATCCTTTCAAAAACGTTGAGTGGATTCACGTCAACACTGTTTTTATGTATTGTAGAAGAGTTGGTGATTTTATTTTGAAAGTTATCTTCCCAAACGAGCTGTGAGTTATTTTCTTGGCCCCTTCGATGACTTTATCCCGAGTTAGGCGGCCATTTATTTCACCACGTCACACGATTTCACTGTTGATTGACAGTATTTTGTCTGTAGATGGAAATGGGGGGGGGGGGGGCGGGGATGGATACCGAACCAGTTATTTTTTTCGCCATCAGGAGTGCACATACAGATCACGCACTTTTACGTGGCCACTCAGGGAAGAATGTTTGGAGCAGAAGTTCTTTCTCCCAATGCAGCCAGTTTACCGCATATAGCTTACAGGTTTTAAAAGAAACAACGTGTAATGGGTTAAAGCGTCGCAGAAGGAACACGAAATTAAGCACCACTTTCATGTTTGAGTGATATCTAGGAAATATGTATATTTTAAGGGACCTAATAAGAGGGCGTAGCAACGTTTTCAGTCTCTCTTTATAGTTGCAGCACTGTACTTATTATTATTATTATTATTATTATTATTATTATTATTATTATTATTATATTAACTGAAAACTTTTACAAGACCATAAGGATCAAAACGAAAAAGAATTACCCCTCTCCGTCGTGCGAATAGTTATAGTGCTGAATTCAATCAATAACACATTGAAAAACGAACTTTCAGTTTTTCTCAAATTTTCCAATTTTCCGGTAGATTTTCCAAAAAATGTATTTCATACAAACCTTGTCCTGTCCAGCCCTACTCAAGTGACGCTCTTACAACCATGCGGCAATTGATTTTTATTGATACAAAAAATCGCTTTCAGATTTTCCTAAATTTTACTACTTTCCGGGCGACTTTTCCAAAATTTCATTTGACGAGTACCTTCCTCTTGCTTCCAACTTGTACAAAATTTTATCGCAATTGGACGAACAGTATTGATAGCTCACTGGGAAAAGTTGTTTCAGTTTATTTTTCGATTTTCCTCTTTTCCGGACAACTTGTCTGTTTTATCACCATTTAAACCTTCCCTGGACTTACACGAATATTTCAAGACTAGAATTAGCCAAATCGGTTCAGCTGTTGTCGAGTTTTAGCGAGACTAACAGCAATAATATATACACACACAGGGTGTTCCACTAAGTGTATTTGCCTCTGTAACTTATAATAGGACACGGGAAATTTTAATGCGGTAGGTCATGAGGCAGTGGGCCGTGCCCCAGGGGATAGCCACTCGGCCAGTGAGCTACGCTATCGCAGCTTCTGCCCCTGAAACTTTTAAGGGTTGTAGCTCCCAAACTAACAGTGATAGGAATGTAGTTTAAATTGATTTGGACGCAGCTGGTTTAAACGAATCCAATACACGATAGAAAAAACTAATGTTCCATTTAAAAAATTATATCTTTGTGATGTAACTCTTTGGAAAATGATACAATAAACTATGTTCAAAGCTCCGCAGAAAGTGTAACATTTCTTGTGTTGACCTACCGCATCAAAATTTCCCGTCACCTATTATTTTATAAGTTACAGGGGCAAACACACTTAGTGAAACACCCTGTATACAGATTTGTGGCCGGCCGCGGTGGCCGAGGGGACTGAGGCGCTCTAGTCACGGTCTGCACGGCCACTACGGTCGGGGGTTCGAATCCCCCCTCGGGCATGGATATTTGTGCCTTCCTAGTTCGTAAGTAGTTCATAAGTAGTTTGTAAGTTTAGGGACTGATAACCCCGTAGTTAAGTCCTATAGACTATACAAACATTTGAACATTTAAACATTTTATAGATTTGTGTACTTTTTGGCTGGCCTACGTGACTTTACATCTTGAAAGAAGTATGTGCACGCAGTTGGTTTTAAACATTGTACCTTCTGTTTCATATAGTGAAACAATTCTCACTCTCTGTTAATGATGGTGCCTTTTTTTCTGGGCTGGTGGCAGAATGCTAAGTTGCCTAAGTATGAATTTTTTTTTAATGTCACGCCTCGGCGTACATCTTTGCGGTTAATTGCAAGCTGTCCTCGTTGTATTGTTGAATTTCATCCTGGGCTTTCCAGTGTTAGGGTTTCATTAATTAGTGCTGGACTCTGGAAGAGTCCTCTGGGCAGAGGCGTGGGTGGGCGCACCCCTGGCTGCCACAATAGCGGCCGCAGCTGCGCGCCGGAAACAGAGAGGGCACTTCCGGTGGCTTCGGATCAAGCGGCCCGCCACCGCCCACCGCCCACGACTTATCTGGGGGCCAAACATCCGGCTTGTTCCGTGGCGCCGGGGGTGCCAGCCGCACCCTGGGCTCGCGACCAACGTTTCCTGTGACTGTTACTCATCAGCTCCCATCAGAGCGGAAATTTAACAACTCCATAAATCGTCTCACTAGGGCGCAGAGAAATGTGTTTCCATGCCTGGAAAAGACAGAAAATTAGGTGGAGGATACGGTCCAATCGAGGGTCTACCCACCATGAGAACGGACTCGAAATGACCTCCTTTTCTTGTGAATAAATTTAGACTACGTATACCATTTAGGTGCGCCTCGGTTGCACAGTGGTAGAGTGCCAGACTACAAATCCAAAGGTCGCGGGTTCGATCCCCGCTAGGTCCTAGAATTTTTATCTGTCACTTTCCACTTCTTTCACTTCTGGCAGTATTGCTCATGTGAAAAATTCCGAGTAGCACCGTGGTTCGGAACCCACGTTAAACTGTAGGTCCCCCTATAACTGGCTGGGTAAGTCAGTTCGAACGGCAATGGCATACCACCTTGAAACAGGACCATGCCTAGTAAAGCACCGTGGACCCTTAAACCATTTAGGTACCCAAGACTCGAAATTTTGTTGTACCAATATCCCTGTGACGAGGCCAGCAATCCGCACTGTAGAAGTGTACCAATGTTAAACGAAAAAGTACCGAAAGGTCACACAAAAACTTTTTGAAAGAATTTATACTGCAGCAGTCACTTTTTACTAATACTTTATTAGCACGACGCGTTTCGGCATCAAGCTGCCATCGTCGGGTGCATTTTTACAGTTAAATGTTCATTACTGTTTTGTTGTGTTCTGTATTGTGTATGCCAGTGAGGTTATGGTTGGATGTTTTAACCTGTTCAGGAAGATATAGCTATTTCAGGATTATGTTTCATGATTATAGTTTCTGGATTATTATATTGTTGTATTTACTTAAAGTTTTGTTGATAATCTTGTTACCTGGCACATACAAAACAAAAATACAGTTATGTATACTGTGGTGTCGCACAAGTTCAAAGTGTGCGCCACGTACTTTCGCCGCGCGCCGCCATGCATGCACGGCGCGGCGTTCTTACGAAGTCAGCCACGAGCGCCCTCTGCTACAACTCCGCTCGTGGCCATCACTGAACGACATCGTTCACTTGGACTGAGATAGGAACCAGTTAGCACTTCGGAATCAGATAGGCACCAGTGAAGACTTTGCTATCGGATAGGCAATAGGCAGGCCTCTAGCTCAACTATGTATCAGCATTCTGCAGTACTGAGCTATGTAAAAGTTAAGTATTACTAAGTCTCCAGGAAATAGATATCTCGTTCTAATTTACTCTAGTGTTTCTAGTTTCTGCTGTCCCACTGGTTGGTCACCTCCTACCTGCACAAGCGTGCATCCTTCATTCCTGGGTCGGTCTTTCTACTCGGCCACCGACACCTACGACGGAAACGAGACACAAAATATACACCACATATACATTTTAATGAAAAATACATTCAACACTGGATAAATTATTAAAGAAATTGGTATTGTTGCTTTCCAGTTTGTCATTTAGTAGGTCACCATGTATTTTTCATGGATGAAGATTTATAATTCTTCATAGAAGTCCATTAGATGCCCCTTGTCAATTGTATGCAGTATATGAAGAGCACTCTTAATATTCTGGAATGGATGTCCTTTGTCCTTTACTAAATCTGCAGTAGCTACCCATATAAAGTTCAAATACAACAATATA
The DNA here is from genome assembly GCA_026315105.1 of Locusta migratoria. Classification (NCBI taxonomy): domain Eukaryota; kingdom Metazoa; phylum Arthropoda; class Insecta; order Orthoptera; family Acrididae; genus Locusta; species Locusta migratoria. Next base: position 188,123,222 of record CM048746.1, read on the forward strand.
ATAATCCAGAAACTATAATCATGAAACATAATACTGAAATAGCTGTAACTTCCTGAACAGGTTAAAACATCCAACCATAGCCTCACTGGCACCCACAACACTAAACACAACGAAACAGTAATGACCATGTAACTGTAGAAATGCACCCGATGATGGCAGCTTGCTGCCGAAACGCGTCATGCTAATAAAAATATTAGTATAAAGTGACTGCTGCAGTATAAATTATTTCAAAAAGTTTATAATACAGACGCAGACCTCAAAATAATTCACATAAAATGGATAAATTTATGTTAATACAAAAAGTGCTGCGGCTGTTGAACATCAAAGCATAAGGAGGTGGAATATATGTGAGTTGAAAGTTACCGACTTACATGTGGTTGTTAATATTTCGCTCTTCAGCAAAAACTACACAATGGAGACGAACGATCTCTGTGTTGTTGTAGTAGTAACCTCTCCCGTTGTACACCATACCAGTTCCATGTCGATAGCTGTAAGGGAGTGGAAGCTATAGTGGTTGACAGTCGTCACCTAATATAAAATTCGGCCTGAAGACCAGCGATGACTTTTGAAACTGTAATAGCAAAGAGGTTATATACAGCGAAACGTGATGCACATTCTTCAGTTTTTCTGCCACAAGCTTACCAATAAAGAAAAATAAGTGCATATCGCAGTCTTAAAAGTAAAAATACGGTACCAAGAAAGATGTCAAAGCGTAAGAAAGAAATTTCGTGTTATCGATCCGTTTCTAAAAGACAGAAAACGGTGCTGAAATGTGAATCTACAAACAATAGAAACGTGAAACTTGTAGACGTTGTTTGTCTTACACTGTAGGCATCAGCGATTTTTCGATATTCCAATACCTAAGGGCCTGAAATAGGGGATGAAGGGTTTTTTGAAAACACGTTGCTATTCAGACTATTTTGAAGCAAGAAATATAAAACTTCGGATATAGATTTTTGATTATAATTTTAAAAAGACGTGTTTCGATATTCTTAGAAATTCAACCATTAGGCGGGTGAAATAAGGGAAAATCTTTTAGGGATGCTACTAAGACTATTTTGATGCTAGAAATGCGAAAATTTTGATTTGGAACCATGGTTAGAATGTTTTAAATGTTTTTCGGGATGTTTTAAATTTTGCTACCAATGGTGCAATAGGATGTGGCAAGTAATATCAAAATACTTTCTTAGTAAAGCATTTTTAAAGCTAAATCTATGAAAATTCAAATTGTAGAAACAATCAATGCAGACCATCCAGTCTACGGTGCGAAGCAGCAGGAATTAAGCTAGTTTTAACAGTCAAGAGCACATATTTATCAACTACGTTCGACCCAGTTGTAGGCTGTCTTCGGGATATTGCTCCGAGATGGTGTGGAGCGGAGCAGTATCTTGAAGATCACCCACCATTGGGTCGAACCTAGTTGATAATAAAACAACAAATTTGCGCTCCAGACACGACACGTCACGTGAAGCTACCGTTACTTTGTTCAATTCTTCTCTGCCATAATAAATAGCTGTCCAATGTTTCTTCTCTCTTCTCAGTCTTTTTTATTTTTACTTTTTTATTAACCGAGCTACCTTGTTTTCCATTCTTAGTTTTGATATTCCTCTTCCTCCTGATACTTTAATTTTAGGTCTTAGCTATTTCGCGCCACATGGTACTCCTCTCTTCTCTGCACATGTCCATGCCATCGTAGTGTGCTTTCTTGGTTCTTTTTTCTCATGGACCCCACTTTCGCTGGTCTGCTGATGCACTCCATGATTATCTAATTTCTAGAAACTCCACTCGTCCAACCGGACATTCTCTTTTCTGACACTGCCATATTTCTGTCTTAGACTTTTGTGAATGGCCAAGTTTATGCACTATAGAGAATAGCAGATCTCATCAGACTTTAACAGCTTTCCTTTCACTTTGCAGCTGACATCACATAGAACGCCATCCTGTGCTGCTGCTACTACTACTACTACTACTTCTAATAATAATAATAATTATTATTATTATTATTTCGTGTGGCTCATTGACCTGGTGCAAGTCTTTCAATTGGACGCCACTTCGGCGACTTGCGTGTCCCTAGCCTACCACAGTTATCCAACAGTTTAATGTGGAATCCGAAACCAAGTGTCGTTTCTGGCGACTCCTCACATCGTTGAGAGGTGAAGGATGGCTTAAAAAGCATTTTAGCCTCCAGTCTTCCTCCACTTTGAATGTAAGATCCCAGGTACCGGTATTCAAATTTATTTGCCAGTGTTAGTTGTTCTCCGTGCAGATTAATACATCGATCTCCTGCATCGTTTGTACACTAATATTGTTTACATCCTACTAATCATCATTAGTCTTCGTTCTTGGCATCCCCTGCATTCTTCAAGCTGGTATTGAAGACGCTCTGGGTGGGTTCGCCAACTGCAACGTGATCGACAAGCATCATGCCATATGGTGCCTCTCACGTTACATCTTTGACTGGCTGATCCATCCACAGATCAAAAATATATCGCTTACGGCAGATCTCTGGATTTGCCCTAACTTTTTTTCTAAAACACACTAACAAAGAACATATGACAAGCATGAAGTGTAAGACGAGAGCATATGACTACCTCTCTGCCCTGGGATGCAAGAACTCTCTGTTGGCAAAATTCGCTATGAATGCCTGGAAAGTTTCCACTTGGATTTCACCGATGATTCATTTAATATCCTCCTCGAAGTAACAGATGGAAATGGATTTATTAAACACACACACACACACACACACACACACACACACACACACACACACACAAACGATTGATTTAAGAGTACTAAAAATAAATAAAGTAATAACGAGTGAAGTCTCGTACGATCGCAGTACCGCTCTTGGAGTAGGAGTCTCGTGAAGCATTGCAGGTGGAATCATTGGATTATCAGTTTCTGGTAACAGCCAAGCTTGTCCTTCCTGATCTTGCGAATCCAATGATGCCAAGCTGACTCTCATTCTGGATGCTTTTCCTTTTCATAAATATGCGAGGAATTTCTGACTCCAGGTACGGCAATTCTGCTGATTCACAAATCCATTTAAGTGGAAATGCGCCACGTCACTGAAGACGATTTTGCTTCCGAAGTCATCTTCCTCGTGTTGTATCCTGAGAAAGAAGTCGACAAAATTTTGTCTCCATGATTGATCGACGCCTTTCAGCTGCTACATTAACCGAAGTTTCTTTTTCCTTCTGGGCATATGAATGGTTATCATAATAGGGTATTTTCTGTACTGAAGAGTATCCGGCGCCCAGTTCTTCGTAACGGTTAAGACAAACACCCGCACGATCACGAACGACTACAATGTTTTGCTCATATCGACCATCGCTACGACGGTGAATTCAGAGGACTGTGTCAATAGTACTTGAGGAGGAGGAGTAGTTGCAAGAGAGGAAGGGGGAAATGGACAGAGACGAGGAATAGATAGTGGGAAGGAGAAGAAACAGGTGGCGGCTTTAAAGTGCAGGTAATATTCAAAAGCCGAAGATTACATTAGACGAATACATGGTTGTCTTTCTTTTATGGCCCCGTTTCTCTGCAGTCAGAGTTGCACGGGTTATGTAGGTTAACTGCCGCCTGTTACTACTGTAATAAAAATCTTCAGACAAACGCGTGTCGCTTTATTTCAATGGTCATTGCTTTAGTTCATTACGCCCGACTTCTCATTATTCTAAACTGTATGCTTCATATGGTGAGCTGCATTTAGCCAGGCACTTAAGTTTCATACTGTTCTTTTGTTGAAATTACTCGTAATTTCCCTTTTTTTCCCGGGATGTTTCGGAATTTGTTTCCACTCCACTTGTTATGGTAGTAAACGCAGTGTCTGCTACATGCATTACTTGACTGTCAAAGGCGCATTTGTTTTTTTAAGCCTGTTGCTGCCATCTTAGCTTAACACAAACGTCATGGAGTTCGTGTACGGTGCTACTGCGGCATGATGAAAACACACAATGTGGTTTGTCTTAATTATAAATTGCGTTACGAATCATGTACTAATGAGACCTGTTGCTCTAGTGGTGCTATTGTACTTCTAACCTGTCGCCAGCTACGATAACCTTCCTTTTCTTTTATTTCTGTGCTCTTCATAAAAGGTTCCCAAGTAAATCGGAAATGTTACTTATCGTTAATAAGAAGTGTCCTTATTAATTTCAGTGTTGTTCTTAGGAAAACCGCAGTCCGCTATCAACGTGTGTTTGGCGGAGGGAGGAGGAGGAGGGGATGTTCAACTATTAAGAAAATATTATTAACTACAAAGCTTCTATATTCAACTTCATTAAGCTTGCCACATTTTGTTTCAGAAAATCAGGGAAGAGCCGTACACAAATCTGTTGATGTTGTACAGAGCTAGCTAAAAAAAGGACAATTACTATTTTAGTCTTTTGACATCAATGACACAGATACTCTTTTTAGTTACATACCTTCGATATAATAGCTCCTGTTTGTCATTTTGCGAAAAGTCCGGACGGTGCCATTAAAGAATATGCACGTTTATTTCTGTTAATGTTCTATATTAACAGGCCTATAGCATGGATGTATTCATTTCTGGTCATGTGTGGCATTTACGACCGATAGATCCCAACTTGCCTGGTTCTCTGCCGATGATGAGGTAGAAGAAATGTGTGAGAAGATAAAAAGAAATTATACAGGCAGTTACGGGAGACGAAAAGTTAATTGTGGTGGGGGACTGGAACTCTGTAGTAAGAAAGGGAAGATAAGGAAATGAAGTAGGCGAATATTGACTGGAGAAAAGGAATGAAAGAGGAGATCGTGTGGTACAATTTCGTGCAGACCAGAATTAAGTCATCGCGAACACTTGGTATGAAAGAAAGTTGTATACGTGGAAGAGACAAGGAGGCACTGGAAGGTACCAGATTGACTTCATAATGGTAAGGCATAGATTCAGAAACTGTAAGACATGACCATGGCAGATATAGACTCTGACCATAACTCAATGGTTATGAACTGTAGATTCAAACTGAAGAGACTGCAAAAAGGTAGGAAATGAAGGAGATGGAAACTGGACATATTGAAGGAGAGTTACAGATGGAGCATGAGGCAAATATTAACCGAAACGAGGGAAAGTAATACAGTAGAAGAATAATGGATAGGTTTGAGAGGTAGTGAAGGCCGCAGTGGATCAAAAAGGAAGAACTACAAATCCTAACACAGGAGATACTCAACTTTATTGATGCAAGGAGAAAATACATAAACGCAGCAAGTGAAGCAGGCAAAAGGCAGTACAGGCGTCTGGAAAAGTGCAGACCGGCTATAGGAGTAGCTGGAGAACAAAAGCAAGACCGTAGAAGAACGTATAACTAGGGGAAAGATAGATACCGCCCGCAGGTTAATAAGAGACGTTGGAGACAAAAAGGCCGCATGGATATCACGAGCGCAGATGGAAAACCAGCCCAAAGCAAAGCAGGGAAAGATGTAGGAGGAAGGAATATATAGAGGGGTTCTACAAAGGAAATAATTTACAGACAGTATTGTAAGAAAAGAAGAGGAAGTAGATGAAGATGAAATAAGAAATATTATACTGAGAGATGAATTTGACAGAGCACAGAAAGATCTAAGTTTAAACACGGCCCGTGGAGTTGACGGCATTCCTCAGATCTACTGAAGTCCCTGGGAAAGCCAGCCATCACAAAACTATTTCACCTGGTGTGGAAAATATGAGACAGGCGAAATACCATCAGACTCAAAGAAAAACGCAGTAATTCCCATTCCAAAGAAAGCAGGTGCCGATAGGTGTGATAATTACAGAACCATCGGTTTAATAAGACATAGTTGATAAATTTTTAAACGCATTATTTACAGAAGAATGGAAAATCTAGTAGAAGCTGGCCTTCGAGTAGATAAATTCGGACTTAGGAGAAAGTAGGAACAGGGGAAGACATATTTCAGTAGATGGATTAAGGAAAGGCACATCTACATTTCTGGCTTCTGTTGATTTGGAAAAAGCTTTTGAGATTGATTGGAATACTCTCTCAAATTCTGACGTCAGTATGGGTAACATTCGGGGAACGGAAGGTTATTTACAACTTGTACAAAAACTAGAGAGCAATTACTAGTTACTAGAGTCGAAGGACATGAAAGGGAAGCATTTGTTGGGAAGCGAGTAAGATAGAGTTGTAGCATTTCTCCATTGTTATTCAGTTTATACACTGAGCAAACTGTGAAGAGAAGCAAACAGAAATTTGGAGAAGACAGCAAAGGATATAGAACAGCAATTGAACAGAATGGACAGTGTGTTGAAAAGAGCGTATAAGATGGACAAGAACATCAGCAAAACAAGAGTAATGAAATGGAATCTTAAGAAAGTCACGAGATGCTGATGGAATTAAATTAGGTAACTAAACAATAAAAGTGGTGCAGAAGGTGATTTTTTTTTCTAAAATAACATGATGGCCGCAGTATAGAGGATATAGAATGCAGAATGGAGGGGGAAGAAATAAGTTTTTGATAAAGAGAAAATTGTTAACATACTAAAGTGTTAGCAACTCTTTTCTGAAGGTATTTTTGTGGAGTGTAGCCTTGTACGGGAGTAAAACCTGGGGGGTAAATAGTTCAGACAGAAATAAGTGATTCTAAGGAAGAATGCTGAAGATTAGGTGGGTGGATCGCGTAATTAATGGAGAGTTCCATAAAATATTCTCGGTTACTGAACAGAATTGGAGAGAGAAGGAATTTCTGGTATACCTTGACTAAAAGGAGAGGTCAGTTGGTAGGGCACATTCTTAGACATCAAGGAATTGTGTACTTAGCATTCGAGGGAAGTGTGTGGGTAAAAATCGCATGCAGAGGGAGACCAAGAGACTAATACAGTAAGCTGACTCAAATGGATATGGTTTGCCGTTCTTATGAGGAGATAAAGAGGATTGTTAATGGTACAGAAGGGTGGAGTAAATAAGAATAGAAATATTTTAACTACGAATGGCTTTTATTTGCACAAATCATTTAGCTTCTCCTCAGATAAATCCTCTATTCATTCAAAATTCGAGTTAATAATAAATAAGTCTCTTTTCTTTTTTGTAAACTTACCTATTCACTTCATATCTCATAATTGGCCAGGAAATATGCGAAAACTGTCAGGGAAAGTGCTAAATCAGTGTCAGGAAATCATGTAATTTACTTCACTTTGAGAACTTCTTGGGGATCTTGTTTCTCGCTACCTGTTTCAAGAGAAAACTTACAAACTTCGTTTTAAATATATGTTTCGGCGGACGCAGGCGCTGTGTGTGTATATGGGGGGAGGGGGGGGGCTGAAGCGGTTGATCAAGCAGTATGAATTATTTTTTTTTTAACAACGTTGAACAGTGATTTGGCTATATATAGTGGAATAAATCTGTATGATTGAAGAGCGGGAACTACAGCTTATAATTGGAATATCGTGAACAAATAATAGGTACCGTTTTCATTTTATCCTCTTTTTTTGTGCTCTTTGCATGCGGCATGTACACTTCTTTCAACAGATGAGCTGATCAACCTTCACTCAAGCGCAAAATATGATTTTAACTCAAGAGTAAAACCGTGTTAGGAAGTTTATTTACTAATACGGTGTACTTGTGTAACTGGCACAGACAGTAATAGACTAGAGGACCCGTGCGAATACTTCGTTCCGTTAGTGGAATGACGAAAAAAAGTTGGGAAAAAATGGAAGTAGAGTTGAATGTTCGCGCACAGCTCTCTCCAGAATCAACAATGTAAGTGTTCAAAAGTGCAAATGAAAGAGCTTGATAAGCTGAGTGTTGTTAGGTAAAAAAGAACTGCGTACCTTAATCCGAAGATGTCGTAAAACAAACCGATTAAAATATTCAGTGCAAGGACAGAAGCATACCGCGTTTGAATAAGAATAAAGGTTGAAGAGACTTAAGTTAATTCTGATACTTGATGACAAATTTGAGAATGAATACCCTTAGTTTAAAGCAAAAATGAAGGAAATCGGCGGAGTAGTTTGGTCTGGCCGACTGACTTTAGTTTTCGTAGATAATTTTAATATATAAGACATGCCATCACTTGTAAAGGTCTTGCCTGTATCTAAGACAAACTGGGTTCTCACAACAGAATCCCTTATCTCCAAGATTAGTATCCTTGTGTGCCCCGAGTTCAGAAGCAAGGGTTAAAGTACAGTCTTCTTTCGAAGGCAGCTTTCAGGGGGTATGAATATAACAACTCTCAGGAACTTAATACGAGTTATGAGATTAAAATGATTCGAAAATTTCCTTGGTTTACGCGTTTATGCAAAAGATGGAGAAGTTTCGTCAAGTAAACTGCAGACAGAGGTGCGACTGGTGGGGAGTCCATCAGTGTCCCGTTGTCTGGGTGGCCTGGTCCGCAGGTATACGGCAGACTCATTAGCCTCCTGCAAGCTGATGAATCCCGCACGACGCGACCATACAGCTCACTGCCCGAGGGCACTCAGGGCGTGGCCTTCACAGGGTGAAAAGGACGCCCTTTCAGCTGCTGCGCTGTGCGGGGGATTTCCGTCGCGTCCCCACAGAAACAACCCGCGAGAACAAAGTAACCCGCCGTTCCCAGAACTTGCCATTTAGTGCCTGATGAGCTGATCATTCAAAACTTGTTTGCAATGCGCCTTAAACTAAGGCTCCATTCACTCCTAATCGAAAACGGTAGGGAAAATGTTGTCTGTGGCACATATCGTCACAATTTTTCCCTAAACTGTCTTCAGTTAACAGTAATGGACAACGATCAACTATGTGCTAATCGTTAAGACATTCAACGCCGTGTTTTACGAATAACTGCTTCAAATCAGCTAGACAAACAGCTAACTCCTTGCGTGGTATGTCGTCTCGTACAGTTCGTATAACAAGTGTTTCATTTCTCCCCACAAAAAGACAACCAATACAATAATACTCACCACAGATCAGTTTGAAAAGTGTCTGAATTATTGATGTCTAAAATCTTCATTAACTCCTAGTGGAAGAAATGGTGCACCTATGCCCTTCACATGCAAAATTTTCATCTCTGTGCCTTACCGTTTCGAATTAGTAGGTTCTTAACAGATTATTTATGTAGATATTAATTTTAAACTTTCAATACGTTAGGCTGTAGATGTTAAATGTTTCGGTTCTTGCTTTTAACGTTTTGAAAACAATTTTTCCGTCACAGTTGCACTATTTAGGAGTTGGTGACTAGTTATTCCAACCGTAACATACACTGCATGAAGCAAATGACTGATAAAATCTGCACATTATCCACTGTTAATACATGAGTACATGAAAATTTAAAATCGGTTAAAACAGGTGATGCCTCAAACGTGTACCGTGTACGTTAACTTTTTAGCGTCAAAATATATTTCATATCTAATGGTTTGAAATCGTCCGTGACGCACATGATTCAGACGGTTTCCTAATATCCGTCCTTAAAAATAGTCGTTTCATTCTGGTTTCAAATGTTGCGAAGGCTGTCCTACGGAGAAAAAAGCAGCATTAGAAGTGTACAAGCAAATCCGGCAATGCGTCGCAATTGCTAATAAATATGGCAATTAGATATACAATCTCTCTCTCTCTCTCTCTCTCTCTCTCTCTCTCTCTCTCTCTCTCTCTCTCTCTCTCTCTCCTTTGTGTGTGTGTGTGTGTGTGTGTGTGTGTGTGTGTGTGTGTGTGTGTGTGTGTACGATTATTTGTCCATCTCATATCTCAGTCCATCAGGTTACCCGAGTCCCAGTCCATGTCTTATCCTACACTATTCATCTTCTCCTGTGTTTCTATTCTCCCTCCCCTCCTTTTCATCAATTTCATGTTCCCATCTCTGTCCTACTGCCTCCCCTATATCTCCTCCTCCCTGCTATATCTTCCTCTACCTTTGCCTCCTCCATTCGGTCCCCCGTTCCTGTACATCATCACCTCCTCCCCTCCGTTTGATATCAACAATGGAAGATATCTAAAGATGCCAAATGCAATGGTGATCGATCAAACCAAAAATGTCCTTCCTATTGTTAACTATGATTGTCTGAACACAAAAATTACTGTACTCTTTGTATACGGTTACAATTTTCCGGTTGTTATTTGCAACTGTCCCGACTTTTTGCACTTTACCAACATCATATCGATTTAATTCCAGAAGCTGTCTACGATCTTGGTCAGTCTTATTTTGACAACTATCTCATAAGTGGATTGCGTTGAGCGTACAGCGACCTATATTACAACGCCTCAATGGTGGCATTTTTCTAAAAATGAAATAATAAAAAGAACCACGATTTGTACTCAAATTTGTTTCCAGCACACACCAATACAAGGAACTGACATCTATTCTATCTCTGTAACGCTTCAGATATATGATAAACGCGATTAACATCAAGGAGGTTAGAATCATGAGAGATGCCCTTAACGCCACAGGCGTAAAGCTATTGACGCCATATTTCGGAGCCAATAACATTTGTGTTGACTAGAGTGTTTTCATTTCTTTCTGAGTTGAAAGTGGTACTTCAGCTCAAAAGAAACAGAGGTCACCAGCATTACCTTTTGATGTACAAGCAAAACAGTCATCTGCTGTTGCACACAGAAAATTTTTATTGCTAAAATTAATTCTTACTAATTATTTCAATGATTTTTCCGTCAATGACTTCTAATTTTTACATCTAGGTTCCATTGAAATTTCAAAGAAATTTCAAAGAAAACATAAAAACTGTCTCTTCAGTACTGAACTTTTTCTACATTTCCTGTGAGTGTCGATGACATTTATATTGTTTGCTTCTCAGAAATACTTATTTCCAAATATCTCGTCATTTGCGAGCATGTGGTTAGGCCGATATTCCTTGTTTGCTTCAATATTTAGCTCTTTATTCTCGAAAATGTCGCGATTTCCGGGAGCGTGGTGGAGACAGATATTCGTTACTTGTCATCAATATTTTGTAGTTTATTTCTGAAGTATTCACCATTGCGGAGTTTGTGGTTAGCCAAGATCCTGTGAAGAAAATTTCATTTCATTCAAATGTATAGGCTACAGCTTACTCAGAACAGTAACAGCGTCGTCCGCTAGCATCTCTACATCCTAATATTGTGATCCCACAGTCTTAATTTTGGTGGCATTGCAGACCAGAAATTCATCCATAATTCGTTAGAGATATTAATTTGGATCATAATTTGATATTGTCTACACAGGCCACAAAGTTTATAATACGTGGCATTACCTATTTCCCTGTTTCCATTAAGAACATTTCACTTTTCATACATTTCAGCTTAAATATCACTTAAACACATTGGATTGCGCCCAATTATGATGTTAAAATACATCAGTGACACTGCAGATACTATAATAGATGCTGCTAGTAGCAACATGTTACTAAAGGATAAACTTATAGAATTAGTTTTAGGAAAAGCAAGATAAATTCTCCAACATAATTTGAATATTTACATCCATTTCCGTTTTTTGTGCTTAATTTCATTAGGAAGTCCCGGAATATTTTATAACTTCGCAGGCGAAGAAAAGAAATCGAAAGATTCACAATCAGTATATAAAGTTCCGAAACTTCGGGCGATGCGAGATGTTTGTTCATAGAGTATTGAACCGAGAACTAAATATTCTTATTCTAAAATTAAATGTGATACGTAAGCAAGTCAGTATTGCACCAGTCTGTAATCGTACTAATGACGTTTATTATGATACGATAGCTTTCAAAGAAACCAATACCCCAGCATATCACATTTGCACCAAATTACATGATTGCAAGTCGATAGCTGTGACTTATAAACGATGTCGCGTTCGTTCCAAGTTGTGTGAGTAGAACGTTAACCTCAATCTACAGCCAGGCTTTGCATATTAGCGGCATCTCCCCTTATTTTAACCACCTTGGTTAACACACTGAAATGTCGCTTTCAGTTGTTTTCTTTGATAAATATCAATATTCAAGGCGGAATTTATTGTTGGATTCGGCGTGTGTTGACTGATGTTTTGACTCACTGGTTTCATTTTTTAATAAAGAATAACCACGAACGAAAAATCAGCAATGTTTGCAACACACTAAATTAACACTAAATGGTATCAATTCAATCACCGCAACATCAAAGATATGGTCACCACTAGTAACAAACTAAACTATCTCTTCTCTCTTGTTCTCAAAATATCAGTATTCAACGCGGATTTTAATGTTATGAAAACATGTGACAGCAGTGCTGACAACAAAACTTTTTTATGAAATTGGGTGACAGTAGAAACTTTCAAACTAATAGTCACATTTCTTTTATTGAGATTTTCATACAAAAATACCATTACAAAGTTCCTACTTTTCCTGTGAATTTTTAAAAACTGTTCTTTCATATAAATCTTGCGTGGAAAATGGGAAGACAGTAGCAACAAAATAAGCCAAATCGGACAAACCTTTCTCAAGTGATACGTAGATACTTGTGGCAGTTCTCATTAATAGGTACTATGCTCCAGACTGAACGATGAAAGGCATAATCACTCTCCAATGATGATGATGATTCATAGATACTGTAATTTATTTTCTATTTTTATTAGTATTGCATGGTGTGATATTCTTTATGAAAATTAAATCAAATGTCAGATCTGCTGAATGGTTTATGGAGGTAATTTGTCTTTTCTCATTGTCGTATTGCTTCAGTTGACTTCGCAATTTCTTGTATTTTCGTCTACTTAAAAGGAATTCGAAGATTGCTTTAAACACCGTAAGGCTTTGCTAGACATGGTCCTGCAGAAGGTGAAAAGCCGTTCCATTGGTCGGCGTTTTTAACGGATTAATCCAGTCAGAGAAGAAAGTAGAGTTCAACGGGGATTTAGAACTAAGGGACAACTTGGCATTTTTCATGTCAGTAGATGTTGATAGTGATAAAAATCTTGTACAAGAAGGTAAATGTCTTGTTAAAGTTCGTATTCAGCAAAAACACAGCGCCGAAATCGTAACTATTCAGCAGCTTTCAATATATTCAGTACTACTTGCTGGACTACAGCAGCTCATCTTGCAAAGCGGAATCACGTGATTTTTTTTTCCACAGTCATCAACAGTTTACAGTTCACACGAACCACATTATGTAGAATCACTGAGTAGCAGTGGTATTTGGTACAATGAGCAAGCTATGAAGGAAAGGAAGGGGAAATTTTGGTACGTAATTGTAGTTCAGAGAGAGGAAATAAAAACTTCGTGCTTTCTGAGGACATAAGACCAGTAAAGTTCCAGAAGAGCAATTGAATTAAAAGAATGTTGTCTTCAAATGAGGGTATAAGGTGAACATTAATAAGAGCAAATCAAGGGTAATGGAGTGTTGCCAAATCAGGAGATGGCGAAAGAATTAGTTTAGGAAACGACACACTTTATTTGATTAGTAAAGTAACTTACTGTTGCCGAAGTTGAGAATGTAAAAAATTACAGAACGGCTGTGGGAAGAAAAACGTTTGTGAAGAAGAGAGTTGTTAACATTGAATATTAAGGTGTTAGGAAATATTTTTTGAAGGTACTTGTCGGGTGTGTAACCTTGTACGGGAAAGAAAAGTGGATGATGAATACTTCAGGTGGGTAGAGGGTTGAAGCTTTTAAAAATGGATGCTACTACCAAAGTAACAACTCATCTACCATCTTCGTGCCGATTTCAAATCTGATTCCTTCAATTTAATCATCACAAACGCTTAGTTCAAGAAACATGAAAGATTATTTATACGTGAAAGAGCACAAAGGGCACTAGAAGTTTTCAAATTGATTTTACAATTGTGAGAACGTAGCTTTGGGAATCAGAGTGTAAACTTTCATACATATCCAGATCCAGGGGCATATATAAACTGTGTATCAAACTGAAGAAGCTGTAAAAAGGTGGAACAGTAATGAGAGAAATGGGAGAAACTGAAGTTACCTGAGATGGCTGTGGGACTGGGGGAACATTACGCAATAATTGTCTGAAACGAGAGAAAAGTACTACCGTCAAATAGTAATTCAGATTTAATGCTAGGAAGTATTTTTGAACCAATGTGTCTTGGCTGTACTCCTTCATGGAATTGAAATAGGGATGACAAATAGTTCAGGCAGGAGCATTGAGGATCTCAATTTCAGTCCTAAAGTGCTGTAGATAGAATACGATCGGTACTATACATTAAGACTAAAGTTTAAAGTGCTCTAAAAATACAGATCTGGTTACAATTTCCTATCTGTTCAGTGTAAAGACCATTGGCAAGATACCCCCCCCCCCCTCTCTCTCTCTCCGGTAAAGTGTCAAAGATATTGAATTCGCTTTCGAGAGGAATGAAGATGAACTTTTTTCATGTTCTTCCTCTCTACAGTCATGTCAAAAGCTGTACGAATCTTTTTCGTGTTTCGGTGAATCGTCTCAGAGCTATGCACAGAGGGTCCCTTAAAGACGAAACGGCCTTTCACCTTCTACATGTTTCTCAAAGAAGTTCAAATGTTTGTAAAGCTTATGGGACTTAACTACGGGGTCATCAGTCCCTAAATTTACAAACTACTTATGAACTAGGACGGCACAAATATCCATGCCCGAGGGGGGGATTCGAACCCCCGACCGTAGTGGCCGTGCAGACCGTGACTGAAGCGCCTCAGTCCCCTCGGCCACCCTCAAAGAAGTGTTCAGTCAACAGAGACCGAGGATATCTTAAAATCTAATCGTCGTTTCTTCCGTTTCGAAAGTGCATAGTTTTCAAGTGGTCTGCTTTACCTCTGTTGGATTATCATTACTACCAAATGTAGATCATTAATATGTAGGTTATATCTCACGGGAATCATGTATCGGCGTCTACGTTGAAAGCATAGTTGCTCAGTTCCTCTCACTTCGTTTCCTCGCTTACTCCGAATCGGTTATCATCTGTTTCATAATCGGAAGTACACAACAGAAAGAGGAATGCTATCTATATATCGAATCCTGCGAACCGTAAGCAGAGGCGTGATTCATCTGTTTGCCACCGAATCAGTGGTCTATTTGTACAGCGTAGCCGGCGATAACGGGCGAGAGTGACTAAGCAGTCTACTGCGCTTACTAACGGCCGTCTCGCCAATTCACAAACCGAGTGAGAAGCTTAGATTTCTTCTTCGTTCCATGTTTCCGGGCACAGTTTACACAGTTATCAGTTATGTAACGGTTGTTGGTCCTCACTTTCCGTCTCTAATAACCATGCTGTCGACGGGACATTCAAAACACTACTTTTGTAAATTTTCTGGCTCTCTCTAAATGTAATTCAAACAACAGACACAAATTCCAAGTATACAGAATACCAACATAAACAGATACGACAATAAAAAGCAGTTGCTTACAATAATGGGTACAATCCTAAATTAATAGGCACTCCGAACAATAAATTCCCTCATAACCTACGATAATGACAAAACACCACTAAAGAAAACTACAACACAGTTAACGGCAAACTACTTTGTAGGAAAACTCCCCTATAAGACAGCAAACGTTTTAAGAGGAACAGATATCAATATCAGCTACTCCACAAATAACAACCAAAGACGAAGCCAGCCACAGCATAAAAGGTAACAGCAGGCCTTACACCAGGTCAGGAATATACAACTTTCACTGCAACTTATACTGAAAAATTAACATTTGCCAAACAGGTAAGACACTTCAACATACGTTTCCGGATGCACACGAATGCTCTTCATTAAAAAAAATTCTTGAACACATCCATATCTGCCCAACATAGCTGATGAATAACATAAAGTGACCTGTAAGTATTCCACTTAACCTATACAGGAAAAACATGTGCTTCCTTGAAGAAATTGAAATTTATTCTCATAAATATTCATCTCCATTTGACACTCTGAACGACAAAAAAAAAAATCCGTAAGATACTCATCAAATCAGACTACGTAAAATGAGCCCACCAAATGCATATAATATTTCTACAACTTGTAAATCTAGTTATTCTGCCTTCAATATAAAAATATTTAGCGTAGGTATAAATGCAGTATTGTGTTAAATTATG
The DNA here is from genome assembly GCA_026315105.1 of Locusta migratoria. Taxonomy (NCBI): domain Eukaryota; kingdom Metazoa; phylum Arthropoda; class Insecta; order Orthoptera; family Acrididae; genus Locusta; species Locusta migratoria. The sequence goes on from CM048746.1 coordinate 188,139,137, forward strand.
ATCTTAAAAATGATTTGCAGCGATGGAGTAGCCGAGCTGCGGAGCGCGCCGTTGCTCGCCGTCGGAGGTTCGAGTTCTCCATGGGGCGCGCGCGCGCGCGCAGATGGCTTGGGCAAAATAACCAAACTGCTGTCGGCCTTCACTTACTGAAAGAAAACTGTATTTACGCCATATGAGATGGGTGTAACCTGAAACGCATTTTGACATAAACATATTGAAAAGCAGCTGTTTTCTCAGTCTATTAAAATAATAATTAAAAATCTTTCCTTCGTCCTCACGAGGGAAGAGAAACTGCACTTCATGCAACTTTAAGTTGATAGATTAGGACTGAAAGTTTATTGGCCGTATATGGTGTAACAACACAATAAAAACTACTCTTTAACAACCTACAATACGTAATTACAGAAAAAAATATCAGCACTACAGTTTCAATCTTGATTCGGAATGCACGTCAAACTGTAGATGTTCTTGCAGCTGGTGGGTAAGTGTTCAAAGGTCGGAAGAACGCAACGGCATACCATCTCCAAACAGGGCCATGCCTAGTAAAACACTGTGGTGTTCAATCAAATCTTTGTATTGATTAATGTTCAAATGTTTGTATATCTTACGGGACTTAACTACGGGGTCATCAGTCCCTAAACTTACAGACTACTTATGAACTAGCTACCACTAAGGACGGTACAAATATCCATGCCCGAGGGGGGATTCGAACTCCCGTCGGGGAACGGCCTCGCGCATTGTAGCATAGCATCTCCATGCGCTCGGCCGCGGCCTCTGTCACGGAGAGCTGTGACTCCAATAATTGACATGTCACAAACAACCTTGTTGTTTATGTGCATGAGATTGTATGATGTCCGCCTGTGTCTTTTGAGGTGCTTAATTTGTCAGTTTAATTTTCGAGATATCCTAAATCACTTCTCCGGCGAATTCTCCGAAGAACAACTTTTTTTTTTTTTTGTGCCTCGTCCCAATTTATACTTAGTTGTGTAACGTCTGTAGATATCGTTCCATGAATACGACATCAATCATCAGCGTCCCTTCAGTTGTATCCGAAATCCACGTCTCCTCCAATGGGACGCTGGTTTTGTACCAGGATGTGGCTAACACGTAAAATACAGAATGTTCTACATACCTGATCTAGTACATAACAAGCGAGACTGAACAGTAATAAAACAGTTGCTGGATAAAATTTCTGGCGAGACAACTGTTCGTGAGACAAGTGTAATTTTCACTGAAATTGAGGACACAGAAAATAGAATTTCTTGAGCAAATATTTGCTGTCGGTTTTACATTTTAGGTCGGAGTAAATTTTACTAGCCCGATCAGATGCCTTAATATCGATATTCTATTGTTACTTAGGAGCTGTACGTATAAATCTTCAACAAAGTGAAGTCAGAGGCGTTTCGTAATGTTTTAGTGAAGTTCGAGTATGATTTTCTTACGGAAGTCAGCGGAATTTTAACGAATGGACTATATTGCTAAAATAATAATAATAATAATAGTAGTAGTAGTAGTAGTAGTAGTAGTATAGTATAAACAATACTCGTGCTGATTGATTGCTGGCGCACGCATTATGAAATCAGAAGTGATCATGTAAAATTAATCGTGGGTAAGGCAGATGTCAGAATGAGATTCGTTGAAAGAATCCTCAAAGTGTAGACCGTCTACACGGAAAGTGACTTAAAAAACTAGTTCGGCTTAGGCTTGAGTACTGCTAATCAGTATGCGATCCGTACCAGGTAGACTTGAAGACATAGGTAACATCCAACGGAGAGCAACACGCTTCGTTAAGAGCTCACTTAGTAACCGCCAAAGCGTCTCGGCAATGATTAGAGAACTCCAGTGGCAGAGTCTACGAGGAGGCGTTCTGTATCGCAGCACGAGCTCAGGGATTACGTTTCTCGAGGAGTCACCAATGTATTGCTTCCTCCTACGTATATTTCGGTGCTATGAGGATAATACTAGATAGAGCAGAGCGCGGAGGCATATCAGTTCTGTTATAATGGTTTTAAAATGTGCCAGTAGCAAACCAAGAATTACCAGACCACCAACATCGAAGCTAACACTAAAAATACAAATACAGAAAATGTTCAAAATTCTTCTGCTATTTTAGTTAATTCTGATGTAATAACTTTAAGATTTGTGATTGCCAATAAAAGTAAGCTATCACCTAGTTAACATTGAAATATCGCTGAAAAAGCGATACTCGATACTTTTACATTTTTTTTAGATACATGTCTGTGAACAGTTCATGTGTGGAAGTGTGTGCTACGACATTAGCAGTGAATATCTAACAGTGCACAAGTGAAACAGCCTGCGGCAGCTTCACCAATGTACAAATGATGCAGACAAAATTGTGGAACACGAAAATCGTAAGTGTACAGCTGACATTTCACGGAAGTGAACCACGGTCTGCATCGCACACAGGTGGTGACACCAGAGACCAGGACCAGCAAAAGACATCTCTGCACTTCAGTTTATGCCCATTCACTGTTCTGTTCTCCGCCCTCCCAACTACGACCAGCAACAAACAATAAAAAACGGACTTTAGATTATTAAATAAAAAGTAATTTGATGTCTTCTGTATGCAAAACAACGCCTGATCATGAGCAGAACATGCTCCAACGCGTAGTTCTATGTTAGATTAAATGTAAAGAAATAAAGTGACTGGTAGCAGAAGTTACAAATATTTGACACAGTCACAGTTACTTAACTTTGGCACCATAGCCACCTGCGGAAGCATACGCGAAGTAACGATGACACACACACACACACACACACACACACACACACACACACACACACACACACACACCGTGCGGTGGCTTGTGGAGTACGGATTAGGTGACAGTTACTAAACCGAAAGCGTTAATAGTTATAGGAGGAGATTCAGGCGTTCGTGCCTTACTATCTTCAAGGGAATTGATGATGTGGAAATTAATTTGTCTTCAGGTCTTGGAGGACAAGTTTTTCTTCAGGGACCGTCTATTTGTTGTGGAGGTGTCTTGAACTTTACAATTACTCAGAAAGATTCACCTAGTCATGGCAATGGATGGATACGGTACGATGGTAGTACTGTTAAGGCAGTTTCTGGATTGGAGAGTTTTAATAACAGAGATGTACATTTAAAGTTGCTGAAGTGTACAACCGTGACGTTGGGAAATCTTTCTTCACCTGTAGCATGCCTTTTACATTGAGGACGAGGCATCATCGAAAAGTTAATGAGCAAGAGGGTGCTTGTATCTGGGTGAAAGGTCATAATTGTTTTAAAATATGACATACATTACAACTTTCTTAACAAGACAGTGTCCTGTGGTCTCCCTCCCCCCCCCCCCCCTCCCCACTTCCCGTTCTCTCCACCGCCCCACTCCCTCAACTATATCTTCCCACCTACACCGAGTGAAACGGTCATCATCATAAAACACGAGAAATCGATACTCCAAGGAATAGATTTTGATGTTTTTCTCCGAGAACTATTCATTTGGTTAAACTGGCCTATGTCAAATTTTGTGTGAGCGCCTTTCTTCCAGACAATGAAACGATTAAGGCTTTACATCTACTCTTGGTATTACATTTGTTCCCACTTCCTCTCGTACCGAATGACCCCTCACACAAAGAATCGGGCGTTTAAAAACCGCTGCGCCGGACCGGGCGCCGGCAGACTGGTTTGGACCATTCAGTGTTATGTGGGCGCTCGCAGCGGCGCGAAGCCTTTAAAACGCCTACCTGCTGGATGGGATGGGATGGGCCCTAATAACACCTGCGCGGCCTGGCCACACACCGGCCAGACCGCCTCCCGCGGTCTGCTCAATGGGGCGCAGACGTGACCGCCGCAGGCCCGCTCATCGCAGCGGATAACATTACGCTAGGGACCTCAACTTTGACCACTGGTTTAACGGATATGACCAAAACCTGACCATCGAACAGAACGATCTATTGACCCAAGGTCAACACGAATTTAGAAAATATCGTTCATGAGAAACACAACTAGCTCTTTATTCACAAGAAGTGATGAGTGCTGTCGACAAAGGTTCGCAAATCGATTCCGTATTTCTTGATTTCCAGAAGGCTTTTGACACAGTACCTCACAAACGGCTTTTAATCAAATTGCTTGGTTATGGTATATCGCCCCAAATTTGCGATTGGATAGGGGATTTCTTGTCAGAGAGGACACAGAGGTGATATTCCTTATTTACATAAACGATATAGGGGAAAATCTAAGTAGCTCTCTTAGGTTGTTTGCAGATGACGCCGTCATTTACCGTCTAGTAAAATCATCTGAAGATCAAAACCAACTGCAGAACGATCTGAATAAGATATCAGTATGGTGTAAAAATTGGCAATTGACTCTAAATAATGAGAGGTGTGAAGTCATCCACATGAGTACGAAAAGAAATCCGTTAAACTTTGTTTACAAGATAAATCAATCAAATGTGAAGGCCGTAATCTGCACAAAATACCTAGGAATTACTATTACTTCAGACCTAAACTGGAAAGAACACGTAGATAATATCGTGGGAAAGGCGAACCAGAGACTGCGTTTTATTCCCAGAACCCTTAAAAGATGCAACAGAACTACAAAAGAAACTGCATACACTACACTTGTCGGTCCATTTTTGGAGTATTGCAGCCCAGTGTGGGATCCTTATCAGGTGGGTTTGAAAGACGACATCGAAAGAGTCCAAAGAAAGGCAGTTCGTTTCATATTGTCACGATACAGGGGAGACAGCGTTACGGAAATGATACAGGATCTGGGGTGGGAATCATTACAACAACGGCGCTTATCGCTGCGGCGTGGGCTACTTGCGAAAATCCAATCGCAAACATTCTTCTCCGAATGCGAAAATATATTGTTGACTCCCACTTACATAGGTAGAAATAATCATCAGAATAAAATACGAGAAATCGGAGCTCGAACAGAGAGATTCAGGTGTTCATTCTTCCCACGCGCTATTCGAGAATGGAATGGGAGATAAATAGTATAATTGTGGTTCGATGAACCCTCTGCCAGGCACTTAAATGTGATTTGCAGAGTATCCCATGTAGATGTAGATGATTATAAGTGACGTTTAGTGACCGTAAATATCAACTACACAACTATACGTATTTCTTTGGAATGGATGACAATGGGGATGTAAACATAAAGAAAATCTGACATACTTTGCTTACTTTTACTCATATATCGTACGAGGGGTGTTCAAATGAAAAGGTACGTGTTAACAACCAAACCGGCTGAAATTCGAATATGCCACTTTGGGATAACGCTGTGCGATATCTAGGGACGCGAAGCATGCTTCGTCACGTAGGTATGCACTGTCTCTCGGCGATAACTTTGATCAAAACGTTCTCGGGTTTCTGTCCGCGTCAGGTGGTTAAAACTCCACGAGCTTTCGGCCAAGCACTCCTTGGCCATTGTCAAATGGTATTGGCTGCCTAGTGGCTGCAAGTACGGGCTTATATACACTAGCTGCCGGCTGTGACGTCACTGGTGCTCCACGACATCGCCATATATGGGCATGCTTTGAGTCGGTGTTCGATGCGCCCGTTTTAACTGCGCGATCGCTGGATCCCACGTCGCGCTGAGCTGCAGGCCGCCGTCTCTGTTAAGGTTGTTATCAGTTAGCTTCTTTAATAATACTGTCTCAAAAGCTGTTAGTGCGAGCCACGACGGCAGTATATCAGATTTGATGCGATGGCCTTTTAGTAAAGCATGCTCAGATAAAGCAGATTTGTCTGGGTACCGTAAACGATAAAACCTTTCATGTTCCTTCCTTCGTTGTTCAACAGTTTGTACTGTTTGTCACCTCCCCTTCCCCCCCCCCCCCCACCCAAAAAAATAAATAAATATTCAACCAGGCAAGTTCATGCTCGCCGTCTTTTTCGACGTTGGAGGTCTGATACTCATCCAATACTTCGAGCACGGAAAAACCATTGAGAGAGACACACCGTAGCTTAAGTCTACCAAGAGCAAACGGCCTGGGCTGTTCACGCAGGGAGTGATTCTTTTCCCTGATAACGCGCATCAACAAGTCTGCAGGATCACACAAAGTGTGCTGGCCAAGTTGAAGTGGGAGCAGCTTGAGCATCCGCCCTACTGTCGGATAAAATTATTTCCAGTCCATGGTGTACAGCAATCAGTGAAAATAAATATTCCTTCAGTAAAAAACCGTCTTGGGTACAAGTTGTTTTATTCTTTAATCAATGACGCGTTTCGCCCTTTAGCAGGGCATCTTCAGATTATAATACGCTCTCCGTGGTGTGGCACCATGGGTTGTTTCGTGGTGGTTCTATGTTTTTGGAAATTTGGATTTCCTTGTGGCCCTTAATAGAAGCGGTGGTCTCTGATGATAAAAGATAAGCCCATGTTTACTATTGCGGTCACGGGCGGTGGGCGAGCGTGGTGTGCTGCTCCACCGACTTGCACAGAGCTAAAGGGCCACAAGGAAATCAAAATTTCCAAAAACATAGAACCACCACGAAACAACCCATGGTGCCACACCACGGAGAGCGTATTATAATCTGAAGATGTCCTACTAAAGGGCGAAACGCGTCATTAATTAAAGAATAAAACAACTTGCAATCAAGACGGTTTTTTACTGAAGGAATACATTCGGATATGTCACCCTGTGACTTACGTCCTAATCGTAACAAAGGCCCAACGGCAACGTCCACTATTGTTGGCAAATGGGTACTGCTATTGTCGGCAACTAGGCACCAGGACAGAGGGGGGACTCGTTGGGAAGGGGCCCATTATTTTGCATTGTCCCTGCCCTCCTCCCCCCCCCCCCCCCCGAGAAGCTTGGCCTACCGCGGGTAGGTAAAGGTCCCGATTTATCGCACCTTGCGATGTATTATTTTTGTTTGCTCTCAAACGTAACACAGATGTGCTAATCTTAAAACATCACATACAGCTGCTGAACTATGCTACATTACTAGTCGTCTAGACTACGTGAAACCTCGGCTCAGGGTAACGTAGACTGCCCGGCTGTGCACGTTTTAAGGAGCTTTGGTACATGGACAGGTAGTATAACGTCATTGTCTTTCGTGTCAAATGCATCGGATTTGATTGACAATGAGCACAGCCACTACGTGCTATCCAAAGAGGTTAGAATACTGGTACGCGCGCGTAGGCTATAATAATAATAATGACATCCTACCTCCACCATGTCTCTGTCTCTTGCAGTGCTGCTCTGTAATGTCACGGATAACAGAAATAAAATGTTCGGCTGATTTGCCGCGACTAACAAGCGCTATGAGTGGAGATTCACATTAAAAATAAAGTTACAAATGTCAAAATGTTGAAATGTTTGTAAAGTTATGAGACCAAACTGCAAGCGATCATCGGTCCCTTTATGTGAGTTCTCAGAACTGTCTGTCGATTCACCACAATTACGCCAAGAGCGTAGGATTAACTCTGGGTTTTAAAGGAAATAGTCTCAAAGACTCCTCAATGACGTCTGCGCTCGGCATAAATAATGCCATCTTCATTTTAACCTACATGATGGTAGCACCACTGAAGCCTCGCTAGACGTTATACACTGCTTTCTCTTTTTCAAATAGCTGCATCTGGCCGTTGTTTGCTGCAGAGAGGATTTATCAAAATTAAGAATGGGTACAACCTTGGGAATCTCTTCCTCGAAGAGTTGCAGCTGTTTTCATAGTCAAAGGCGCCTTAATCGTTAGTGGTGTGTTGGTCTAACAAGTAAGCATGGAGGTTCGGGTTCGATTCCCGGCCGCATCACAAATTTTAATTCATTACTTCTCCTTTATCTGTAATGTCTTTGACATATTCGAGACGAAAAACCGTCTTAGGGTTACTGAATTTATATTTACATGTAGGTGTCTCTCGAACCTCGTGTAGGGACGATTTTAGCTTAGTCCTTTATTGAGGCTAGAGTAGCTTTGGAGATGTGGCAAGTGCCAGTAATTAAATCCGTGGTATGTCGTAAAGGCAGTTAAAAAAAAATCTTCCAATGGCATTATACTCCTAGCGACGATTGTGACGAGAAAACTCGGTCCTCGAATAACGTGTAAGAAAACAACAAAAACGTATGTGGCTGTAACGTCGCGTCTCCCATCAGAGATAGGGCTCAAAAAGGGCTGGCCGACCGGTCTGTGGAGTTGAACGAACTCTGGATGCTGGCTGTGATGTCGGCTGTCGAGATTCCGGGGGAGACATTCCCGGTAACCGGCAGTGAGGTGTGCCTGCCGCCAGATATTAATGGCTGCCCCAGGGCGGGCGGCCGCACAAGCGTTAATGGCCTTGTCGCAGCCGCGGGGACAGATTGGAAGCCGGCGAGGCTAGAGCGTAGGTGCAGGGACATGGATTAGGCAGCCCATCTTCAGTACCTACCTACACATGAGCGGAAACCGTCTTCTCAGAAGTAACCGCACTCCTGGTACAAGACTCAGTATGCGTCCTGTCCACCCTTCGCCTTTATGAAAGCTTGAAATCTTCTGGGGACACACTGAGAGGAATGTCTTGACTGTGTATGATGGAATGGCAGCCCATTATTCCTACATCTGCATCTACACGGGATACTCTGCAAATCATATTTAAGTGCCTGGTAGAAGGTTCATCGAACCACCATTATACTATTTATCTCCCATCCCATTCTCGAATAGCGCGCGGGAAGAAAGAACACCTGAATCTATCCGTTCGAGCTCTGATTTCCCGTATTTTATTCTGATGGTCGTTTCTAGCTATGGACGTGGGAGTCAACAATATATTTTCGCATTCGGAGGAAAATGTTGGCGATTGGAGTTTCGTAAGTAGCCGACGCAGCAGCGATAAGCGCCGTTGTTGTAATGATCCCATCCCAGATCCTGTATCATTTCCTTAACGATGTCTCCTCTGTATCGTGACAATACGAAACGATCTGACCTTCTTTGAACTCTTTCGATGTCCTCCGTCAAACCCACCTGATAAGGATCCCACACTGGGCAGCAATACTCCAAAAATAGACGGAAAAGCATAGTGTATGCAGTTTCTTTTGTAGTTATGTTGCATCTTTCAACGATTCTGCCAATAAAACACAGTCTCTGGTAAGCCTTTCTACGTGTTCTTTCCAGTTTAAGTCTGAAGTAATAGTAATAGTCTGGAGCGCCACGGTGCGGATCGCGCGGCCTCCCGCGTCGGAAGTTCGATTCCTCCCTCGGGCATGGGCATAAATAGTTTGTAAGCTTAGGGACTGATGACCCTGTAGATAAGTCCCATAACCGTAACAAACATTTGATATATGGACATAACTGCTTCGTCATTAGTCCGTAGCTTACAAACTACGTAATGTAAGATAAACTAACCTAAGGATAAATCCGAGAACAGTGTAAGAGAACTGCTCAGTACCTTAAACTGCTCACATTGCCTGCTACTTCGTTTATAAAGAGCAGCAGAGGCAAGATATTGCTTCCGTTTTACTTGACAACTTTCCGTCAGTTACTACTTACAGTGTCCTTTTGACAAGATACCACGACTCTAGTCTCACAACTGAGACGATATTTCACAATCACGCATTGATATTTAATACATAACGACATTCCTTTGCCTATTATCCACAGGTTACATTTACATAAGAATCTACAACTTAAGAAACATACTAGGTACATGCCCGTGCTTAGCAACGAATATAACAAGGGGGAGGGGGTGTCTGCGGATAGCTTTGTCGATACTTATTGAACGTGTGAGGGCCCCTTTACCAATAACGTTCTCAAAACAAAGAATGCTTCTCACCGCATCAAACAGCTTACACTGTGCTTTTTGTCCACTCTTTGTTTTGGTGATCTGAGCAGTGTAAACAAAAGCAGTAACGGCAGTCGAAGCGTGGCGACCTCTAGGGCAAAGAGGAAACAGGTTAGGGGCTTCGCCACCTGCAGCGTACACGCCCACCACCGACGCGCCCCACGGCCCGTATCGGTAAACAAACAAGCAGGAGTGGCGCTCGGAGGGGACAGGTGCCTTACCAGTGGCCCGCGTGTCGTAAGCCGATATCTAATTACCATGACGGGCCGGCTCGGAAAAAGTGTGCCGCCGCCGCCGCAGTCGCCGCCAGGGCCGAAACTCGAGCCGGCGGCGCTGGCGTCGCGCTTTTGGCGGGAAAAGCTAGACAAAGAGCGGCCAGGGGCGGCCAAAGCGCCAAGGCCGCGCCACGAGCGCCGCCGCGCGCTTTCGCAACGCGCGCCGTCTTTTGTCTGCTGGCGACGCCTCCGCCGGCCAAGTGGCGGCTTGAAAAGCTGTTCATTACGGCTGCCACGCCCACCGCTTTTGGCGGCGAGCGGGCGGAGGTGACCCACTGATTTCCTATTTTGCCCGCCGCGCGGTGCCTTCCAAGGACGGGAGGGCAAGTGTTGGGGGGGGGGGGGGGTTAGCAGGTGGGCAAGACCTATCACTCCCCTGTCAGGAGAGGTGGCGCAGTGCTGAGACACACTTGACTCGCATTCGGGAGGACGGTGGTTCGAATCCACTCCTGGTCATCGAGATTTAGGTTCCCCGTGATTTCCCTAAATCGTACCAGGCAAAAGCCGGGACAGTTCCTTTCAAAGAACATGGACGATTAACTTCGCCATCTCTGACCAAAAGTGTTGTTGTGGTCTTCAGTCTGCAGACTGGTTTCATGCAGCTCTCCACGCTACCCTGTCCTCTGCAAGTCTCTTCATCTGAGAATACGTTCGGCAACCTACATCCTTTTGAATCTGCTTACTGTATTCGTCCCTCGGTCTCCCTCTACTATTTTTACCCCACCCACTTCTTTCTAATGCTAAGATGACAATTCCTTGACGTCTCAGAATGTGTCCAACCAATCTATCCCTTCTCTTAGTCAGGAGCGTATAAAATGAACATTAACAAGAGCAAAACAAAAATAATGGAATGCGGTCTTAGAAAATAAGGCGATGTTGAAGGAATTCGATTAGGTAACGAAACAATGAAGGTGGTAGATGAGTTTTGTTACTTGGGTAGTAAAATAACATGCGATGGTCGCAGTACAGAGGATATAAAATGCAGAATGGCAATGGGAAGAAAACCATTTTTGAAAAAGAGAAATTTGCTAACATCGAATATTAAGTGTAAGGAAGTCTTTACTGAAGGCATTTGTGTGGAGTGTTGCCTTGTACGAGAGTGAAACATGGACGATAAACAGTGCGGACAGGAAGAGAATAGAGGCTTTTGAAATGTGGTGCTACAGAAGAATGCTGAAGGTTAGCTGGGTAGATCGCATAACTAATGAAGAGGTACTGAACACAATTGACGAGAAAAGGAATTTTTGGCATACCCTGACTAAAAGAAGCGATCGCTTGGTAGGACACATTCTTAGACATAGAGAAATCGTAAATTTAGCATTGGAGGGAAGTGTGTGGGGTACAAATCGCAGAGGGAGACCAAGAGACGCATATAGTAAGCAGATTCAAGTGGATGTGCGTTGCCGTTCTTATGAGGAGATGAAAAGGCTTGCTCACGATACAGTAGGGTGGAGAGCTGCATCAGACCAGTCTCCGGACTGAAGACCTTAATAACAACAACAGTCAGGATATGCCACCAACTGCTTTTCTCCCCGATTCGGTTAAGCACCTCGTCATATTTCCGTGATCCAACCATCTAATTTTAATCATTCGTCTGTAGCACCACATTTCAAAAGCTTCTATCAGCTTTTTACCTGAACTCCTAATCGTCCACGTTTCACTCCCATACAATGCTACACTCAAGACAAATGCTTTCAGAAAGGACTTCCTTACATTTAAATTCATATTGGATGTTAACAAATTCGCTTCTTTAGAAACGCTTTTCTTCCCATAGCTATTCTGCATTTTATATCTTCTTTACTTCGGCCCTAGGAATTTATCTTGCTACCTAAATAACAAAATTCATCTACTACTTTTATTGTCTCATTATCTAATCTAATTCCTTCAGCATCGCTTGACTGCATTCCATTACCTTCGTTTCACTCTTGTTAATGTTCATCTTCTATCTTCCTTTCAAGACACTGTGCCGCCCCCGGTGGCCGAGGGGACTGCGGCGCGCCAGTCACGGTCTGCACGGCCATTACGGTCGGGGGTTCGAATCCCCCATCGGCCATGGATATTTGTGCCTTCCTTAGTGTTAGTTAGTTCATAAGTAGTTTGTAAGTTTAGGGACTGATGACCCCGTAGTTAAGTCCCATAAGCTATACAAACATTTGAACAAGACACTCTCCATCCCATTCAATTGATCTCGTAGATCTTTTGCGGTCTCTGACACAATTACTATGTCATCGGCATACCGCAATGTTTTTATTTCTTCTCCCTGCACTTTAATGCCCTCTCCAAATTTCTCCTTCCATTCCTTCACTGCCTGCTCAATGTACAGATTGGACAACATTGGGGAAAGGCTACAACCCTGTCTTACTCCCTTCCCAACCTCTGCGCCCCTTTTTTGTCCTTAGACTCTAATAACCGCTGTTTGGTTTTCGTATAGGTTGAATATAACTCTTGGCTCCCTATATTTTACCCTTGATACTTTCAGAATTTGGAAGAGTGTATTACAGTCGACATTGTCAAAAGCTTTCTCCAAATCGACAAACGCGAAAAAAATGTTTCCCTTTCCTTAGCCTATCTTCTAAGATAAGTCGTAATGTGAGTATTGCCTCCCGTGTTCCTGCATTTCTCCTAAATCCAGACTGATCTTCCCCGAGGTCGGATTCCACAAGTTTTTCCATTCGTCTGTAAAAAGTAAATCCCCGATTCGACGTGACGTTATTTAAACCCTCAATTTCCTTCTCACAAAGGACATCTTTGACGTCGAACGATCAGAATCGCACGGGTTTAGGAAACATCGTTCACGTGAAACTCAGCTTGCCATTTTCTCACATGACATCTTGCGAGCCATGGATGAAGGGCAGCAGGCGGATTGTGTTTTTCTCGACTTCAAAAAGGCGTTCGACGCGGTGCCACACTGCAGACTGCTAACGAAGATACTAGCTTATGGAATAGGTTCACATATTTGTGATTGGCTGGAAGACTTCCTAAGTAATAGAACGCAGTACGTTGTTCTCGACGGCGAGTGTTCATCAGAGACGAGTGTATCGTCAGGCGTGCCCCAGGGGAGTGTGATAGGACCGCTATTATTTTCTATCTCTATAATTGCTCTGATGGACAGACTAACTTGTAATTTGCGGCTGTTTACTGATGATGCTGTGGTGTGTGGGTGTCGTCTATAACTGACTGTAATAGCATACAGGATGACTTAGACAAAATTTCTAGTTGGACAGCAGTAGTAGTGAGCTTCTTGATGCAGTTGTGTCGTTCAAATATCAAGGCGTAATATTGCAGAGCGATATAAAATGTAAAATGGAACGAACATGTAAGGACAGTTGTGAGTAAGGCGGACAGCCGACTTCGCTTGTACGACGACGTCTTGAGTATTGCTCAAGTGTTTGGGACCCGCAGCAGATCAGTTTAAAGGAAGACATCGAGGTAGTTAAGAGGCGAGCAGCTAGATTTGTTACCGGTAGGTTCGACCAATGCGCGAGTGTCACGAAAGTGCTCAGATAACTCAATTGGGAATCGCTGGAGGAAAGACGACGTTCTTTTCGTGAATTTCTGTTGAGGAAATTTAGAGGGTCGGAATTCGAAGCTGAGTGTAGTACGATCTTGCTGCCACCTACTTACATTTGGCGTAGTGATCACAATGACATAAGAGAAATTAGGGCTCGTATGGAGGCATATAGGTATTTTTTTTTCATGTTCTATTTGGGAATGGAATAGGAAAGGAAATGCCTAGTAGTGGTACAGTGTGCACTCCGCCACGCACCTTACTGTGGATTGCGGAGTATGTATGTAGATGAACCATGCTTACAATAGCAAGAAATATTTTTTTTTCTTTTTTTTTTTTTAAGTGGTGTGCGTCATTTCCATGCAAAACGTTGCATTGTACCTCAAGCAACATTAATACTGAGCAACAAAGTAACAAGATATAAGTACCACAGGAAGGAAATTACATGTAATTTAATGGCGTCAGGTATCATTACATATTCAATCAGCAGCACCAACGCCGTGGTGGAGTAGCCGAGCGGTCTAAAGCGTCTCGCTGCGGAACGCGCTGTTGCTCGCCGTGGAGGTTCGACTCCTCCCTGGGGCATGGGTGTGTGTGTTTGTCCTTAGGTTAGTTTACCTAGGTTTAAGTCGTTTGTAATCTACGGATTGATGACCACGCAGTTTGGTCCGATAGATTTACAAACATTTGAATAGTTGAGCAGCACCAACAACATTTTGCTTAAAGTACTTACAATACACATATACAGATACATACACCTCAAAGTGCTGCCATTACTCCTCAAAGTACAGATGCGGGATTTCGATGAAGCGGTTAAAACAAAGAGACAGAAAACAACGTGCACATCTCACTAAAGCCACGTCATCACATTCTAAATCATTTTTTAATCCACGCAGTCCAATATCAAAAGCCACATTCATTACATTTTCAAATGATGATTTTTCGCCAAGCAACTTGCATCACATAGGTGCAACAAATTGATTGTAAATCACCGAGTGAAGTTTAACAATGAAATAACGCTCGTGTCCCTTCACTTCTAGTTTACCACCTTATCTTACAAAATCAGTAATCGGCGTATCATCTCACGTTGCTTTTTACATTGGTCATCCCTGTCAGGGATCAATTTGCAAGCCGTTAAACTTGTGTCTGATCTTGGGTCAACGTCATCTCGACCCTCTCGCCGATCGGAGATTGTTCTGGTGCGGCTACGTATTGGCCTCTGCCGTTATAGCCACCAGTATTTACTTCGTGGTGGTCCTCCTCCCTTATGTGACCACTATGATGAACCTTTTACTGTGTACCACCTGTTAGTGCAATGTCCGTTTCTTAATCGTCTACGCCATGATCTGTGTTTACCATTTGAAATGTCTGGATATTTTAGCTGATGATCCGTATTCTGCTGACCGAGTTTTACTTTTTATACATCGTGCAAGTATGGCGAAAGCCACTTAAGTTCTAACCCCGGTTCGATTTTACTATGGGCGCTAATGACCTAAGTAGTTTTGCGCTCCCTCCCCCCCCCCCCCCCCCCTAAAAAAAGGAAGGAAAAAAAGTAATTCTTGTGATATAGTGTTTATATTGCCGAAAGAAGTAAACATCAGGGCATTACCAATATTTTGTTCTTTCCGGTGGCAAGATCCTCAGCGTAAAATCTTTGTTTAGAAAACTTCCATCTAGAAGAGTGCGATCTGTATGAGCCGCCCAGGATTCAAACAACAATAGGCTGTAATCCTTCAAACAGTCTTGATTGCAAATTTTTACTAGTCAAGACGCGTTTCGCCCTTTAGCAGGGAATCTTCAGATTATCTGCGTGACAGAATTTACACAAAATTACAAACGGTTATAATGGTAAATGGGCTTATTATACCATTATAACCGTTTGTAATTCCGCCTTGTAATTTTGTGTAAATTCTGGCACGCAGATAATCTGAAGATGCTCTGCTAATGGGCGAAACGCGTCTTGACTAGTAAAAATTTGCAACCAAGACTGTTTGAAGGATTATTTATTCTAACTGATTGCTGCTGTACATCATGGATTGGAAATCACAATAGGCTGTTTTCATTTAGCGCTAGGAGACAACTGCGTCTTTTTGCATGTAAATGTCCACACCGTTTTGTTTATAATTGCCTGTTATTCCAAGCATGGTTTCGTGCGGTTCAGTGTGTTCGAGGTCAAACGTGTCCGTTGTCAGTACCGTCGAATTCTGATTTAGACTCTTACCCACTCCATGCGACACATAATCAAATAGCATGTTTATAGAATATTATCTCAGTTGTGCGATTGGATTCGTAATTTCTTGTCAGAAACGTGACAGTTAGTAATAACTGACAGTCACTCAGTAAAACAGAAATATCAGTCGTTCTCTCTCTCTCTCTCTCTCTCTCTCTCTCTCTCTCTCTCTCTCTCTCTCTCTCTCTCTCTCTCTCTCTGTCTCCCAACCACCTTCCCCTCCACCCCTCCCCTCTCCACCTACCCACTCATCGCCCTGTCATAACCTCTCCCGTTCTCTACTAATCTCCTGTACCTTCTCTCCGATCATCTCCGCATTCCCCGGTACATGAAACGTTTTCATGGTCATCAGTCAGACCGTGTTAGTGAGGAGTAACGTACCCTTCACCACGCACCGTAACAATTACGTAGACTGCCGTTCTCTTGTTTTGAAGGCCATAGTTGAAAGGAATGGTATAGGAGTGCATAAAATGTGAATATAATACGATGTCCATACAAAATTACGACTTTTTTAGTTGTTCCTTGAGATTTTCCCATTTTTTCTTTCTTTTAAATCAAAATTATTTAAAATCGGTCAAGCCACGTGTGAGTTTTATGGTATTAGCAAGACCAGCGCTCAACAATTTTCTATTTTTATATATATTAAATATCTAGGAGGAAATATGACCTGCCCTCTTAGACTGTTGGCAGATGACGCTGTAGTTTATCGGTTAGTTAAGTCATCACATGATCCAAAAACGCTATAAAACGATTTAGGCAAGATACCTGCACGGTGCGAAATTTGGCAATTAAACCTAATGAAAAGCGTCATGTCATCCATATGAGTAGTAAAAGAAAACCATGTAAAAGCCATAAATTAAACAGAATATCGAGATTAAAATACAACATTTTGTGATTGTTCTACTGTTTTATTTTGTGAATCGATTTTCGTTTATGTTTATGATCACCATTTTTCAGTTGAGTGCTTATCTCCGATTTGTTAAGCTTCTCAATTCACCAGTGCACTCCACCTGTACCCTCCTACTCAACCGCTTTATTTTTGTCTATTTGTTTATTTAGTTATAATAGTGTGTCAGGTTTCTAATATTTGCATCACCTTGCGTTTAGAACAACGCTTAAAACACGAGATTCTTGTTTAATTTTATTTCCATTCACTGTAGTCATGTGGTAAGAATTTGTTTAGACTGTTTCTCTACGTATGGTATTTGTTTCCTTTTATTTTTTCAGTACTATTAACTTACAGATTTCATTCAAATATTTATTTACACTGTAACTGCTCCATCAAAGAAGTTAAGTTACTTTGCTGTATATAACATATCTTCTGTTTTACTGACAACAAGTTCTTTGACTGAACTTCAGTAAATGTCTGATGATGACCTAATAAGCCGAATATCGATTCACAAAATAAACAAAACAGTCGAACAAACACAAAATTGTGTATTTTAATCTTCATAATGAATAAGTTCTACCAAGAAGCGACGGAAGAATCAGTTAACATGAATGCCGAGAAATTGCAATTATGATAAACGTACGAAAGTGTTCAAATGTTTGTAAACAAAAGGGACAAAACTGTAATCGGTCTCTAGATTTACACACTACTTTGTTATGCTAAGCACAACACACACACACACACACACACAGAGAGAGAGAGAGAGAGAGAGAGAGAGAGAGAGAGAGAGAGAGAGAGAGAGAGAGAGAGAGAGGAGGGGGGGGGGCATGATTCGAATCGACGACGGGGGCGGCCGCGCAATACACGTCAAGGCGCCTTAATCCGCGCGCCGTGTAAAACTTAAAATGGAGAATATATTGTAGTGAAGGCAAACCAAAGTCTACGTTTCATTGGAAGAACACTTACAAGATGAAAGTTATACTAAATAAATTGCCTACGCTACAATTCTGCCTCCAATTTTGGAGTATTGCTGTGTATTGTGCGATCCACACCAGGTGAGACTGACGAAGGACAAAGGGGGGAAAAAAAGCAGAGAAGAGCAATCTTGGTTTGCATTATCACGATACAGGGGGGAGAGGAGCACATAAATGAACGATTTTGGATGGAATAATTGAGGCGTTATTTCTTGCGTAGAGATCTTTGCGAAATCTTAACATTGTTTGTGCAGTACTGCTAGAGTTATTTACAATAGTCTCAATCTTCTTAAATGACTGTAACATGTTCAAATACTGTTATGTCAGAAAAAATCACTAACTTATTTTTAATCAATACACAACACCACCTCTTTACTACTGGATCATAGTTTACATTTGCTAAGCAGTGTTCAATGCAGTATTATTTTTACCCAACTAATAACAATATCATTTTATTACGGTATCATATTAATTTGCAGCAGGTTAAGGGTTTTCAGTATCATTTGGAAAAAATCCAAAGTTTATGTGCATCGTAGAAATATTAAGCAGTGACGCATCAGCTTTGGTAGTTTCGTACTCCCACATGACAACACGTCGCCAAAAATTACACATTAGGATTTATCATTACTGGTATCAAATACTAGTAGTCCTACTGTTCTTTCAATTTTCATTCCTTTCCGCTACTGCAACTTTCACCAGATGTGGGTTACGAAGATTTTCATACGTGTAAGAAATAAAATTAAATACTTCGCCTTTGGGATCACCGACGTAGCCTTAAGGGCGTGGGATTTGCCGGACATTTTTCTCGCAAAGGGGATCGCGGGTTCAAGAAGGTCGAAAAACACTGGTGTAAACAAAGTTATCCTTAGTGGGTTTCTGTCACAATTTTTGGAAATTCCGTTATGCCGATTATATTGAGTGATTGCCGACTCCTGAGTTTTGTACCACCGAAGTCGACATTCGATGCAGACTGCATCCGTTTTTGGCTGTCGTGTTTACATGGCACAGCCTGAATTGGATTTCCTAATCCACTTAAGATGGCGGCTGAAAAACAGCTGATTCAGTCCCCGATTTAGTCTGCATAATCGCTATTTTTCTTTACTTAAATACGCAGATTCATGCTCACTCTAATATTAATACTTTTATTTCACATTAGAAAATATCACTCTGTCCATATGTGCCGAAACAAGCCAAGAACGCTTCAAAAACGGTTGCGTTTACATGGGCACGAAAATCGATCGTGGAACTGGAAAACCGGTTTAGAGAAGTGGATTTCCAGAATCGATTTTGGAGTATTTACATGACCAACCAAAAGCGGAATTGGGAAATCGGTTCACGAAATCCGGTTTTGGGAGCCCATGTAAACGGGGTGATAGTTATGGAGTGCTCCCTTGGGTACTGAAAATTTAGGCTTCACAATGTGTTTAAAATGCCTTGGCTACGAGAAAAGTAGGGCCATGCTCTCGACTTGATGGGGAGCACTGGCGTATTGGCATACGTTCCACAAGCCAGACAGAGAGAAGAATTTTCACTACAATGTGGAGCACAGATGCCTTGGGGTGGGGGTGGGGGTGGGGGGTTGAGTGGGCCAGTTCCAAGAACGTTCCCAAAGTAAACACGTCAGTTCCCGTTGCCGCTACCTGGGAGCGCTGGACAGTGGACATTCTTCTCCTCTGAGGCAGCTTGACCAGGGATTGGGGTTTCCCCAGACTGCTGCAGGCACAGACAAAGACGCTGCATTTCAGCGGACCTTCTGTCTTTAGCGGTCGCGAATGGTATTTGGACATGAACTTCAATCACAGCAACGTTTAAACACTTCTTATTGTATTATATCGTAGACTAGATGACTCGGTGAACTTCGTATCACTTTCCTCTTAATATAAACCATATAAATTTAAATCATACGTATTTTTGACTCAGTAGCGTTATAAAGGCATCATCGGATAGTCTAAGTATCGGCTCGATAGTGGGCGGAAAGAGTGGGCATATCACACACATATGTCCAGGATAATGTTCGTGTCACATTCGCGGAAATTCAGGGAAGGTTTTTTGCGCTGTGATAAACGGACAGCAATTCATTTTTATCTTTTACAGTTATTATACGGGTTCAGATCGTGTAAAGCGAACTTTACTCTTTCAAACTATATTTCTGAACGCACCCAACACAACAACCAAGTAATTATTTTACATGTTTTAAATCTAAATTTTCCTCGCAATTTTTAAGTATCACCGTTTAAACCTACCCTGAACTTCCACGAATGTGACATTAACATTATCCTGGACATGTCCTTCAGTTTTCCACAAATTTTCCTATTTCCTGGCCAGCTATTCCAAGCTTATACTTCATTCAAACCTTCTCTCACTTGAACATCGAATGTGCAAAAATTTATCGCAATAAGATGAATGGTGTTGATATTGCATGAAAAATCTCCATTTAATCTTAATTTTTATTTCAGAAGAACGTTACTCTTGCTTTGAACGACAAATAGGCAAAATTTTATCGCAATCAGACGAATGATATTGATATCCCATTGCGAAAAGCTCTTTCAGTTTCTCGTAAATTTTCAAATTTTCCTGGCAACTTTCCCAAATTTTTAGTTCATCTTTCGCTGAAAGTCAAATGATGAAAATGAACGATTCTCAACTTATAGTGTTGAGTACATTTAGAAACACATTGAAAAAGGAACTTGGTTCGAATTTTGCGACTTGTCTTTTTTAACTGTTCCTATATATATTCTCTTACTGAACATTTTTCCAAGACCTTAATGAACGAAACAAAAAAACAAAAATATTCCCCCTCTCCGTGCAAACCTTGTCCTGTCCAGCTGTACTCAAGTGATGCTCTTCCAACCATGTGACAATTGATTTTTATTCATAGAAAAAAATCGATTTCGTTTTTTTCCTAAGTTTTCCTGCTTTCCGGGCGACTTTTCCTAATTTTTATTTCATGCGACCCTTCCTCTTGCTTTCAACATAAAATTGACGAATTGGACGAAAGGTATTGATAGCTCACTGGAAAAAGCTGTTCAGTTTTACCCGATTTTCCCCTTTTTTCGGACAACTTTTCCATATTTTATCAACGTTTTAACCTTCCCTGGACTTACACGAATATTTCAAGACTAAAATTAGCCAAATCGGTTCAGCCGTTTCGAGTTTTAGCGAGACTAACGAACAGCAATTCATTTGTAGATCATTTCCCTGGATTAAATTTTCTCATAATTAATAAAGAATGTTATAAAATGTTCTGTGACTTTCCCGCAACATTGAGAAATCAAATGAAGTCTTATTGACAGTTGTCTCATATATTTAATAAACGTGTAGTATATCTATCGAAAATACGCTGTTTTCGTACCGTAGCGTAATGCCTGCATATCGTAAAATTGAAACTGCCATTGGTCTGCACATGGTTGGCACAAAGGTCATTTTTAAAGTAAGAACAGATTTGTAATAGCATAGGAGAATATATATGAACTTTCTAATTGCACCAGAAAGCAAATAGAGACACCAGTCTTCGGATACAGCAACAATGAACACGGACGCCTGACCGTCACTTTGTTTTGTGGTGTAGTTCATCAGTAACAGTGTGATGAATTAAGGATCTTGACAATTTTGGAAATTTATGATGCAGTTCGTCAATAGAAAAGCGCCTGTTCCAATCTGTCCTCCCTCGGGCATGGATGTGTGTGTTGCCCTTACGTTAGTTTAACTTAGTTTAAGTAGTTTGAAAGCGTAGGGACTGATGACCAACGTAGTGTGGTCCCATAAGAATGACAAACATTTGAACATTTTTGAATTTTCTTCCGATCTGGATGAATTACTGTCAAGTATGTAGACTTGACACAAGAACTTACAAGTTAATTCAAGCTTAGTCAGAAATTTTCACAAGTTTGAGCGTCAGTAGTTTTTTTATTATGATTACGTTATTACTGACAAATTTCATTACAATGAAGAAAAAAGTTAAAAGTGACTATTCGGTGGCAGTCCTTTGATACTGAGATCCAAAACCAGATACCACGACTTCACAAATGTTCATGGTGATCATATTCACGGCTGAAAAATGTAGCCTACATATTATAGTTCGTGATATATTTACGTTCGTCAATAAAGATTCTCTTACTCCATGACCAATCGGTTATTACTTTAAAAGCGACCATAATATTTAAGAAAACTTACTATGAGAGGGTACAACAGCAATAGCATCCATTTACTTTGTACAATTTTTGTTTATTTGTCGCTACTTTCGTCCGTATGTTTGTTCATGCATCCTTCAAAAACTGCAGCATAAAACCGTATATTATTTTTATCGTTGTATTGCTGGATGTCTGTCCAAGAAACTAGTGTTTGTTTCACCTTGATATGATTCCATAGGGAATACTGGGAAAATATCTTAGTAACCTTTATGTGCTTTCTTTGAGAACATAATTTTACAGTAATCAAATATTCGGTCAAGCGTGAGTTTTGCATGAAATTAAGTTCTTTATTTTATCTGTTGGTTGACTCAGTCTCGGATAACAATCATTTCATTATATAGTAAAAAAAATTGGACCAACAAAAGTTTTATAAAAATAAACTTTGTCAGAAATCCGTAAAGAGTAGTATTCGGGAACGTTTTGTTAAGAGTTTCATTCCGTTATCAAAGGACATTTCTTAATTTAATACAATATTTAACGTTGCCAGATTTGTCGAGAAGTCAGCAGCACACCTACAGTTCACCGTGATCATACGCTTCTCCACGGCCAGCTGCAACTCACGAGGACTGAAGATTCCAACTACCTCAGGACATGTTTTTTACGTGCACGCCTCTACATAGCTACCCAACGCCAATCCGCTATACAGATCTCACATAGACAGTTCAGACAGTAGGCTAACCACTTGGAACCGCTTTTTTAGAACGGCTATACAACCAAATGTCTCCTCTCGACCATGATTTGCTTCGATGAGGCCTATTAGACATCACATGACATTTCTCATTCGTATTAGACTGGAATGTGGATGTTAAGCATCCACTACACCGTTTAAAAGTTAACTCGTCTGGACACTGCGATAAGGACACAATGGCAGTGGCTGATCTCAACTCCTTCATATTGGCGTACACAAAGAAAACAGTCGCACATAGTGAATTGTACAGGTAGAGTTACCCCCTCCCCACAACTGTCACTGTTTTACTTCATTGGTGCGATTGATGTAAATGAAATTGTTCGCGGACTGTTTGAAAGTCTCTAAGAGTCCAGCTGTACTATGAGTTTCTGTGGCCCTTACCCTTACCTGGGTCCAGGAAGGCTTAAAACTGGGGTATTTTAAAACGTGTGTACACAAAACCCACAATATTATTGTATCACTGATTGTGCTGTTATGTTCTTATGGGACTGCTGAAACGATTGTTAGCTGTGTGACGTTTGTTACTAAGTATTTTTAATATTTTTCTGAAGAAGTATGATGTACCGTACATTAAACGCTGGATATGCTTGTACTGTATTGTGAAATTTGCATTATATTCCAATTTTGCTGCTGTAATAAGCGCTGGCTGTATGGTACCGGACACCAAAAGGAACAATAATGTTTTTAAAACTCGGGTAGCTTGCTTCCTGGTAACAGCCTCAGGGAATGTATGTTTAAAGAAATGGCTTAATTTTCATATTTTCTTTACGTACAACACTAGGCTATCCGTCTAAACAGGTCGGTCGGTATTTCATAAGTACTTCAAATATCCGTAACAGTGCTTACAAACACAGGAGTTTTTATTGTTATTATTATTTTATCTTTGCGTCCTTTCGCCTCTTCTTTCACATCCCGTTTTTCTCACGAAGATTGAGCTTCGGGATGTTGAAGAAATCTTTCTGGTTAGAGATCAACGCTAAAACTGAATGTTGAATAATATGAACGTACTTCATTTCAGAGTAAAGAGCGTTGCAGTGAGTTACATGCTTGTAAATTATGTAGAACAGCGTTGCTAGGCTGATTTATACCGAAATGTGTGTACTGTCCAATACGAAAATGGAGTCGAACCATGAACTGAACATTAAAATGGTGGGATGCCCTACAAAGGCCTTAATACAGTTTTCTGCCAAGCTATTACCGTGACCTTCGGACCAGAGTGGGTAATAACTTGTCTCTTAAAACAAAATTTGTATCTATTATTATGACGAACGTTGCAATGCTAACACGTTTCTTTAACGTGTAATCTCCAAGGCATTATTGCGGCAATTCAGATATATATTTGCCGACGTTCACATAGACGAAGACTTCCGCCCGCAAATTAGTTATTGCTGTGGCTATTGGGAAATGCACGAACCTCATTGGTTAATCTGTTTCTTGTATGTTAAAGATTGGGGTTTCCTAAGGGTCTGATATTAACACACTCTCTCTCCGTTACTAGTTAATCTTTTCATTTCTACGACCTCCATAATTTCTTCAAATTTTTTTCTTTTCCATAAATATTTCATCTACAGGTGGATAACGTATTTTGCGCTCTTTTGAATTCTTTGTGGTGTTTTCTGTATTTTACGTCAATGCTTAATTTCTGATAATCAACCGAGGACACAAACCGAATAATAGTTGAGAAAAATGATGAAATCAGCCATCAAAGGAAATTTAGTCAGTCATTGCT